>CM062266.1:268281-650781 GCA_031216635.1 Dissostichus eleginoides | reverse complement strand
CTCCTGTAGAGAGTTCTAAAGGTGTCTGCGTATGTAAATGGTCTGCAAAGGCTAAAATCCTTGTGTTCCCTCAAGAGGGAGTTTCTGATAATAATAAATCAAAAACATTTGGTCCAGTGTCACTCCAACAAAAACCTCATGACTGCATGGTTTCTGTTTGGGCTGGATTCTCACAAGGTGATGACACTTATTCACCAAACTAAACGCTGGCTGCCACTACGTTTAACACGGACACCAGCCAAACATCTCCACTTTCCCTCAGAACTAATAGTGTGTTTCCATGGTAACTGTCCATTTCCTGACTACTTACAAAAAAAGAGGAAAATACGGATAAGAAGAAGGGGAGAAAGGAACATTTTCAGGGGTATCATAGATCAAAATGACTAATGGAATGTCCTACAGGTCCCATCCTAATGTCAGTGTACATGTTCCATGAGTGTGTGAGGTTACAGGATCATGGCTGAATGTAGGTTTTATTTTATGCATTCACTTTAGGAATTTGGTATTATGAGCTTGTGTTCTGTTTAATTATATTAATTATATATATTTTCATTATATGTTTAAGAATTGTATCATGTTTCATGTGTGTTTATAGTGTGAGTGTTTAGCATGAATTTGAGCTACAAGACACATTTCATTTGGACAATAAAAGTGAGGGTCAATGCAAAGTGTTGGACCAACAGCATGCTGGTTCTGTGTGATTGTGAGGGAGGCTGGTGTCATAGTCTTCCTGTTCTTTAGCTCCTCTGCAGCTGCTGCAGCACACAGTCGTCTTTCATGCACCATTAACAAATATAAAACAATAAAGCAGTGAAATGTGACATAAATCAGAGATACAGCGGTTAGAGTCAGTGTGGGGAGGATTCATCCTGTAAATGAAAGTGCTGTAGACAATGTACACACACACCCAGACACACACACACACCCAGACACACACACACACACACACACAGACACAGACACACACACACACCCAGACAAACACACACACCCAGACACACACACACACACACACAGACACAGACACACACACACACAGACACAGACACACACACACACAGACACAGACACAGACACACACATACACCCAGACACACACACACACACACACCCAGACACACACACACACACACACAGGCACACACACACCCAGACACACACACACACAAAACACACACACACACACACAGACACACACACACACAGACACAGACACACACATACACCCAGACACACACACACACCCAGACACACACACACACACACACACACCCATACACACACACACACACACACACACCCAGACACACACACACACACACCCACACACACCCAGACACACATACACACACACCCAGACACACACACACACACACACACACACACAACACATTCAAAGCTTCCTCAGGTTGCGAGGAACTGACCAGATATATCTCACTCCTAGGGTCTTCATCTGCAGTACACTCTTAACAGCTGATTAATGTGTGTGTGTGTGTGTGTGTGTGTGTGTGTGTGTGTGTGTGTGTGTGTTCGATAAAGGGCGGCTATTGTTGCTGCTGCTGAGCGAACATCATGAGACCAGTCATGATGAATCAGCAGATTCCGGATCTCACTCTCTCACCCCTTTCCTCTCTCTCTTTCTCTCTCTTTCTCCTATCCTGCCGCACACATTTCTGCTCTCCTCTGTCACTTTTTATTCCCCCTTTACCTCTCAGATTTTTCATCATTTAAAACCTTCTAACTCCTTTTCTAAAAAGCTTAGGGTTTTGCCCAAAGTATATAGTGGGGCTGATATGTGAAAAAGATGTTCATTTCCGGCAGAAAGTGTGAAATTTCGCATACAGGGGTATTTTGGGGCGCTGATTTAAAAAATTGGCGGATCCAAAAGATCTAACCAATGGACCGGCCGCCATCTTGAATTCCAATATGGCCGCCAAGACGAAATGTTGAAAATCCCTATCTTGGGTTCTAAATGACCTGTGGCGCTGAATTTGGTACACAAGGGTATGTTGACATGCTGAGTTCAATAAGGCAATCATTTAAAATGTCTGACAAACGGTATGGCCGCCATTTTAAATTCCAATATGGCCGCCAAGACAAACATCGATGTTTTCATTGCTTCAATAGCACAGTGTACGGTAATCAGTGGCGCCTGTCTTCTCTTGGCATTCATAAGATCACAACGGGAAGCCAACTACACGCTCTATGTGGAGACTCTCACGGCGATCATTCCGTGAATGTTTGCCATGGACCATTACCATTACGCCAGATGGTTGACAGTGCATGTAACAGACCTTCAGGAACTTTCAAACGATTCCATGGATATCCATCGTGAATTTGTCAAGGGGAACTTTGTCACTCAGAAGTCATCACACAAGTTCTCTGCTATGGCACACGATCAGATACACGAACAGCAGAACGCTATAGTGAAAGGTGATGGTGGAGTCATTGGAATTACTGAGAATGAAGGGGCTCTTCGCCGGTGGATGGTAGCTGGTGCAGAAATAGCCAGAATCCTGAATGAGTTTGAGGACCAGTTTCAAAGACAGAGGCAAACTGATCGCCACCACGAACAATTGCCTAGTGTCCAGAAATCCTTTGCATCAGATCTCAATAATGCAATCAGTTCATTTGAAAAACTTGGAAACCCGTTTGCGGAAGACAGTAATGACTTGTATGTGCTTGACACAAAGGTCATCATGCCTGATGAAGTGATAGCCACAGTGCGATCCATGGAGGGGACTGGCAAAACACAATTTGACGGATTTGTGGGGCAGCGAATCAAGGATACTTCTGTCAATTTCTATGATAGCATTTCAAAGAACAATCTGCCACTGTTCAAATCGAAGCCCAAGAAAACACCTGGAAAGTCTGAGGCGAAGATTACACGTATGAAAAGTAATGTGGAGCTCTTCTCACGAATGTACATTTCTTGCCAAACTAGAGATGGTGATCTTAACAAATTTTTTGAACATGAGTGTCATGGGTGGCCACCTGCATTGGCTGAAGGTATCAATACAATGCGCCCACCAACCGGCAAGGCTGATCTTTTGCCCTGTTTGGAAGCTTTAGCACAACGTCCTCATGATGCGCCCAAAGGAGAAGTTCGTATTTTCGATGGGGCTGCCTTAGTCCATCATTTGGAGCCTAAGAAGTGCAACAGTGTGATCAGGACATTTGGTGACTATGCACAGAAACAGGTCCTTCCGTACATTGCCCGAAAGTTAAATGAGGGGACTGTGATGCGTGTTGATGTGGTGTGGGACACCTACAGAACGGACAGTCTCAAAGAAGGCACCAGGCTTGGTCGTGGCACTGGCATACCACTCCATGTGACTGAACAGACATCCGTGCCACGAAACTGGAGCAGCTTCCTTCGTGTAGATTCCAACAAAAAGACATTATTCAGTTTCCTTGCTGATGCCCTGCAAACGATGGCTATTCCAGAGGGAAAAACACTTCTTACAACCTTTGAAGAAGAGGTTAAATCAAAGCCCCCTTCTGATGTTTCTCAAATTCAACCATGTACGCATGAAGAGGCTGATTCACGAATGATGCTACATGCTTGGCATGCATATCAGCAGGGGTACAGAAGTATCGTCATTCATGCAACAGACACGGATGTGGTTGTGTTGGCTATCGCAATGGCAAGCATTATGGACGGTTGTGCAATGTGGTTGGCATTTGGACATGGAAACTATTTCAGGCACATTGCTGCTCACACTATTGCGACTCACATTGGCCCTGAACGCTCATGGGGGCTTCTATTCCTGCATACTGTTTCCGGATGCGATACTGTTTCTGCCATATGTGGGATTGGCAAAAAGACTGTGTGGAGCATATGGAATTCCATGCCAAACTTGGGGGAGGTCTTCAATCATCTCTCACATGCACCAGCGGAAGTAACAGATGATGACATGGACAACATAGAGAGGTTCTTCGTTGTTCTGTACAGTAGAACTTCCCCTCTGAAGAAAGTGAACGAAGCACGCAAGCAGCTGTTTGCTCAGGGAAATCGGCAATCGGAAAATATTCCACCGACAAAAGAGGCACTGCGTCAACATGTGAAGAGGGCAGTCTTTCAGGCCGGTCACATCTGGGGACAGTCCCAAATTGCTAACCCAGAGCTGCCTTCACCTGCAGATTGGGGATGGGCTAAAAATGCAGATGATGTCTGGCATCCATTTTGGACAGTAATGCCAGAGGCGTCAAAAGGGTGCCGAGAGCTGATCAAGTGCAAGTGTAAAAAACGGTGTGCTGGAAATTGCAAATGTTCCGCTGCTAATCTACCATGCACAGAACTATGTTCCTGCTCTGGACAATGCTTCCAAGATGAGCAGTAGGAGAAGTAAAACGGATGGAAAAAAGCTTGCAGCATGTTACGGCTGCCAACTGGTACGAAATATACTTTGAAATGAGCTCTTTTGAACTATTGAACAGTTGAACTCAGCATAATAAAATGTACTTGTGTTTCAAATTCCAGTGCCTTATGTCATTTACTTGTGACTTGTTATATGATTCGTCAACTAGGGATCCATTGAATTGGTATTGCTTTTGCAAAGAACCCGGGATTTTCAACATCTGGTCTTGGCGGCCATATTGGAATTCAAAATGGCGGCCATACCATTTGTTAGACATTTCAAATTATTGCCTTATTGAACTCAGCATGTCAACATACCCTTGTGTACACAATTTGAGCACCACAGGTCATTCAGAACCCAAGATAGGGATTTTCAACATTTCGTCTTGGCGGCCATATTGCAATTCAAAATGGCGGCCATAAGGTTTGTCAGACATTTCAAATTTCTCCATTATTGAATTCATTATCTCAAAATGCACCTGTGTACCAAATTTCAGGGCTATAGGTCACTTGGAACCCAAGATAGTAATGTTCAATGTTTCGTCATGGCGGCCATATTGGAATTCAAGATGGCGGCCGGTCCATTGGTCAGACCTCTTGGATCCGCCAATTTTTGAACTCAGCATGTCAAAATACCCCTGTATGCAAAATTTCAAACTTTCTGCCGGATGTGAACATCTCGAGCAATTTTTGTTACATATCAGCCCCACTAATAGCTGCAGGCTGAGGAAAGCCTACAGGGCAGGAGGGCGGTCACATTAAGGCTGTGGGTATAATATACTACACCAGAGACAACAGCAGCTATGGCAGCATTAACGTTGACACAGAATTCATAAAGTAAGCTTTGTTTGTGTAAACTGGGTTCACCAGAGCAGTTTTTCCCTGAAAATTGGGTTGGTTAAAATGGAATTGAGTCAAATCAAAACAATGATATGATAATATCAAAAAAGCCTTGCAGCATTTATCATTTTTTGCTAATACACTAAAAAGCTCTGCTGAAGAAAGTTAAGCATTTAAATGTTACAGAGCTGGATATTTAAAAATAATAAAAAAATAGAGCTAACAGAAAAATTGAATATTTCCCTTATATTCAACAGATGGCCAAAAACACCACTCGAAACAATACATTCTCATACCTAAACTTGATAAAAGGCTCTTTGTCCAATGGCTCCCAAAAGAAGACATTCTATGTAATGTCATGAAACAGTTGCAAAGGGGCAGTTCTAGACACGTGTCCATCAAACATTATTATGTTTAGGACAGTATTATTTAACATTGTAGGTTATTTAACAGTTTGAGGTTCAAATGCATAAAAAATAACCATGTAGCAGGTAATGTACTAACGTTAAATAGTTTGTTAGCTAAAATACTTAAAGCTGATGACATTATGTTTTAAACAGCCGACAAACAGGATCTCTGCAAAAAGCCTGTTTATCCCTATGCTGCCCTTCTCGCTCTTTATACTTCGTCACCTGACTTCTTCCTTTACTCCCACTATTATTACTGTGGCCACTAGAGGGCACCACCTTACAGAAAAGCCTAATGAGGGATGTAATAGAGTGGTGCAGTGACGAGTCCTAAAACCCAGAAGTGAGTCAGCATTTTACCACTACCGGTTCCCTCGTCTCAGAGCCAATGGGATTTCTCCATAGGATTTTGGAAAATAGCTGGAAATAAGGTCTGTGGTTAACAAACATTTAAGAGATGGATCACGTTTTGTTCTACGACATTAAATCCATCAGCAGTGACCCCACTGGTGATTTGAAAAGTTGACGTGTCTGAAAAACGATGGTTGTTACCAAGTGGCTGAATAGGACTACAGAAGTTGTGGAGGACGTTGTATGTCATTACGCCGAACACGTAAAAACTCCTCTAAGTTAGTTTGCCCTGTTCTGCTTGAAAGCAAGTACCTGCCTCCTGCTAACTGTTCAAACAAACGCTTCAACTTGTACACTTTTGAATCTCTATGTTTGAATATCGATCTTAAGTTGGCGTGACGTTGAAGTCGTGCGACCCTGCTGTACTCGGCAGTAGTTAGTTTATAGCATAACGTTAGCATTTTGCTTTTGGTGATTAGATTTATGATTCGAAAATGATAAAAGTAGGGTAAACATGTGGAGATTATCCGGCTGAACAAAACGTTTATCAAACAGGTTCGTTTTCCACAGATCTTATTTTTTACAATATTACAAAATCCTATGGAGAAACCCCGTTGCTTTTTTGTCGAGGGAACCCATGCACAGCTTACTTCCGGGTCGGCCTACAAAAATACGTCATCACTGCACCACTCTATTAAATTGCCTCACTAAGAAAGGCTTGCTCCAAATAAATTCCAATGTAGCTCTTGAATTTGTACACAGGCAACTCTTACCATAAACAATAATGACATATTATATTTACCATTACAATATCATGATGTGATAATATACTACTGTTGTGTTTGCGATTTTTTACACTGCCCCCAACTGGTCAGAAGGGTCATTTAAAAAGTGGGTTGAACCCTCGTTCCTTTATAATCATTTTTTCTAATATATTTGACTAACTCTGACTAAAATGATTACTAAATCCTGCATTATCCTCTTGATTTGTAGAGGAAATTTCCCCTCCTGAGTTCCCCAGGAATAAATCATGACGTGTTTTTAAGGACAGGACATTATTCTTTGAAATGCTGCATGTTCTATATTTATTTCTTTACATTACATGCAAAGGTTACCCAGCTGGTGGGTGCCGCCAAATAGTGAAGCTGATGACTTACTCCCACCTTACAACCACCCAGAATGTATTCTCTCTTCCTCTCTTACATCCCTCTCTTCTCTCCCTTCTTTGTCAATTCCCTGCCGTCAGAGATCTTTCGTAAAAGTACATGTCAGAAACGGAGGGAGAAGATGAAGAGGTGGTAATGGTGGCAGGTGTTATGTTGGAAGGTGTGTGTGTGTGTGTGTGTGTGTGTGTGTGTGTGTGTGTGTGTGTGTGTGTGTGTGTGTGTGTGTGCACACACCTTTGCTTGTGGCTCCACTGATCTCGTGGCCTCCCAGTGAGGAGGAACTGAGGCTTGTGGATAAACCCTTCACAGGAAGTTTTGATGATGCGGGAGGAATTGGTCTTCGGGCCGATGCTGCCAGCTGATTGGCTGTAGGTTTGGAGTTGCAGGATGAGGGACTTGTGACAGCAGAAACAGATGCTCTCTCTGCAGCGGTGCGAGGTTTGGGGATACCTGGGAGACAGTAATATGGAATTAATAATTTGTCAAAACACTAACTGTGAACCTAATTATTCGTCTGCAACTGAGAAAAGAAGGGACGCCAGAAGAGAACAGAGGAGAGCTGCTCCTCTGTTATGGCGCATTTCCACTACAGCGCGGTTTAAGCGTGCCGTGCCCGGCCCGTTTTTGGTTGCGTTTCCACTTGGCGTAGTACCGGCTAGCGGGTATTATTTCACAGTTTTTCTGGCCCCATAAAATCGAGGTTCTTAGCGGGCCAACAACCAGGCTGAGTCGGGCTGAGTATGCTAAACTAGAGAGAGAGAATCGCTGGCTAGGGGGCTACAACTACAACAAAGTGAACATATTTGACCGGGATTTCATTGTAATACACGTTTCAAAATGATGCTGAAGTAACAACATACTGATACCGGTTAGTAAAAACCATGAATTAATGCTTTGACAAGTCTGCAGGGCAGACGGCAGGCGAAAAACCTTTTAAAATGCGTGTTTACTGAATGGAGATCGGCTAAGCTAACGCAGTATATGCTCCGACCGTCCACACTCACAACAACGGCCTATACAGACATAAATAAAGCAGCGACTGTATTCGCCATGACACAGACAGTCTGTGGTTTGTACTTGTTTAACTTTTGTCTAGTTTCTGAACAGATATGAGGAGCAGTGAGCTCTGAGGGCTAACAGCTAACGGCTGATGTTATTTTTGTGTTTCGCATTGAAGATGACGTCACGGCTCCGCCTACACTGCGTTACTATAGTTACTGCCCCAACTACTAAACTGTAATGGAAACGCAGCATAAAGTGAGCCTGGCCTACCAAGGCCTAACTATTCCGTACTAAGCTGAGCGAGGCCCTGCACTGGAAATGCGCCATTAGAGGCAGAAAGTGATCCTGTTACAGCACACACAGCTGACCCATCAGGATATAACAGAGGCCGGTTGTCATGCCATGTATAAGCAGACAATTAGCTGCTCTACATCATATTACCAAACCCTAACCCATAGAATCTCTCTCTGTTGTAATGTAGTATTTTGTTATGTAGATGACAGCAGTGGAGAGTAATCCTTCCTGATAGGGAGCACATTTTAAAATCATTGGGAAAATGTCACAGTGTAAATGTTAACTACAGTAGAGGAAATCATTGTTTGATCCCCTGCTGATTTTCTAAGTTTATCCACTTATAAAGAGATGAACAGTCTGTAATTGTAATGGTAGGTTTATATAAACAGTGAGAGTAAGAATATCAAAAAGAAAATCCAGAAATTGACATCATATAAAAGATACAAATTTGATTTGCATTTAACTGTGGGAAATAAGTATTTGATCCCCTTGCAACCAACAAGGATTCTGGCTCCCAGAGACGGTTACATAAGTCCTCTACCTTTAAAAAAGCACCCCTCATATCAACTTGTTACCTGTATAAAAGACACCTGTCCACAGAATCAATCAATCAGATTCCAACCTCTCCACCATGGACAAGACTAAAGAGCTGTCTAAGGACCTCAGGGACAAGATCGTAGACCTGCACCAGGCTGGGATTGGCTACAAGACCATCAGAAAGCAGCTTGGTGAGAAGGAGACAACTGTTGGTGCCATTATTCAGAAATAGAAGAACCACAAAATGAGCATCAGTCGCCCTCGGCCTGGGGCTCCACACAAGATCTGGCCCCGTGGGGTATGATGATCATGAGAAAGGTGAGGGATCAGCCAAGAACTACACGGAGGGACTTGTTAATGATCTCAAGGCAGCTGGGACCACAGTCACCAAGAAAACTATTGGTAACACACTACACCATAATGGATCAAATCCTGCAGCGCCTGAAGGCCCCCCCCCCTGCTCAAGAAGAACATGAGAGGCCCGTCTGAAGTTTGACAATGAACATCTGAATGATTCAGAGAAGGCTTGGGAGAAGAGGATGTGGTCGGATGAGACCAACATCGAGATCTTTGGCGTCAACTCGACACGCCGTGTTTGGAAGAAGAGAGATGCTGACTATAACCCCAGAACACACCCCACCGTCAGCATGGAGGTGGAAACATTGTGCTTTGGGGGTGTTTCTCTGCTAAGGGGACAGGACCACTTCCCTGCACCGAGGAGAGGATGTACGGGGCCATGTACCCTAAAATCTTGGCCGATAGCCTCCTTCCCTCAGCAGGACACTGAAAATGGGTCATGGAGGGGTCTTCCAGTAGAACAATGACCCTGAACATATGACCAAGGCAACACAGGAGGGGCTAAAGAAGAAGCACATTTAGGTGAGGGAGGGGCCTAGCCAGTCTCCAGGCCTTAATCCCATAGAAAATCTGTGGAGGGAGCTGAAGCTCCCAGATGCCAAGAATCAGCCTCAAAACCTGAAGGATTTGGAGAGGATCTTCAGAGAGGGGTGGACCAACATCCTTCCTGAGATGTGCACAGACCTGGAGACCAACTACAAGAAGCGTCTGACCTCTGTGTGTCCAACAAGGGTTTCTCCACCAAGTACTAACACATATTCTGCAAGGGGATCAAATACTTATTTCCCAAAGTTAAATGCAAATTAATTTTTATTTGTTATATAATGTCAATTTCTGGATGTTCTTTTTGATATTCTTACTCTCTATTCAAATAAACCTACCATTAAAATGACAGACTGTTCATTTCTTTGTAAGTGGGCAAACTTACAAAATGTCTCCACTGTACATGAGATTTGCAGTTTTAGTACAGGGTTGTGTTAACAGTATATATCTGTATATGATATTATATTATATATATATATATATATATATATATATGGAAGTGAGAAACACAACACCTCATCATTTTGTAGAAAGAATCACAAATTCTTTCCTAAAACCAAAGAGGAATGAATTCTCATGAGAGCCATGACACCCTCATTTCACACCAATGAAAAGCTTAGGAAGTGAGTCAGAGAGAGAGGGAGAGAGAGAGTGTGTGGTGTGTGTGTGTGTGTGTGTGTGTGTGTGGTGTGTGTGTGTGTGTGTGTGTGTGTGTGTCCAAAGCGACTTACTGTGGACAATCCCAACAGGAGCAATTTGGGGTGAAGTGTCTTGCCCCGGGACACAACGACATGCTGACTGCAGTGGGACTCAAAACTAGCTATCCCCTGATTCGAAGTCCAGCACACTATCGACTGAGCCACAGCCTCCCTAATGTATACCTGCTTGTTCCTAATGTAATAGTAAGTGGGGTTTTCAGTGATCAGTTGTTTGGGACAGACCTAATGAACTGAGGGTTCCAGGTTACATCCTGAGGAACAGATCAAATGTGTTCTAAACACCATCACATAGAAACAGGAGCTCAGGACCCCAGATCACAGCTCCTTTATCTGAAGACTCACAATGTGGGGATATTTGATCTAATATCAGACATTAAAAATCCCCAGGCCTTTTAAAAAAATAGATGTGAAACTTTGGCACATTATCAAATTATCACATGGTTCTTTAAAGTTCTAAATCCAACGTTCTATAGGAATTCTGCCTGAGAGAGAGGCAGCTAGCACAAAGAAAGAGACTTGTTCTTAAGATCGGGAAATAAGTTTTACATTACCTCACACACACACACACACACACACACACACACCACGCCCTACCCTACCCCTCCGTGACGGGGTGAACTCCGTGGAGTGACACTCGCAGCTCAATGAGGCTCCCTACTGTCAGATGGAGGGAGTAAATACAGCGGCAAGCTTTGGGACAAACTCCCCTCTCTCCGGCAGAAACAGGAAATGCCGTAACTGTATGTAACAACGATTTCAACTCAGCCTCTCTTAGACACTCAGCACCAGTGGCGTGCCGTCAGGGCCCTCTAGGCCCTCTCTAAGGGCCTAAGATATTCTAAAAAATAATATTTGAAAACATAAAAAAACAAAAAAAAAATTTAATATTTTTTTTAAAATATTTTTTTAAAATATTTTTTCATTAGTTTTACCTAAATAACTTGATTTAATTGGATTTAAAATAAAATTTCCAAAGAAATAAATCCTTCGAATCTGCCTGTTCAGTTTCTGTTGGAATGTGAAGGGTTAAATGCCGTCTCTGCAGTTACTGTGAAGACGGGAGAGCTCGTTGGTCCCTCTGTACATTCACAGAGGGCCAGCTATAGTAACTCAACGAGAGAGTAAAGTCAAATGACAGTACAATTGACCAATCATATCTTCCCTCTAAATGGGTGGGCTTTATTTTCGCGGACTTTATGACAAGTTCCGCCCACTGTGAAGTCTATGCAAGTGGTGCAGTGACGCGTCCTAAAACCCGGAA
Organism: Dissostichus eleginoides; assembly: GCA_031216635.1. Classification (NCBI taxonomy): domain Eukaryota; kingdom Metazoa; phylum Chordata; class Actinopteri; order Perciformes; family Nototheniidae; genus Dissostichus; species Dissostichus eleginoides. The sequence continues at coordinate 638,944 of CM062266.1, read as the reverse complement.
GTAAGCTGCGCTCAGGTTCCCTCGACAAAAAAGCAATGGGATTTCTCCATAGGGTTTTGGAAAATAGCTCGAAATAAGGTCTGTGGAAAACGAACCTGTTAGATAAATGCACGTTTTGTTCAGCCGGATAATCTCCACATGTCTACCCTACTTTTATCATTTTCGAATCATAAATCTAATCGATAGATTAAGATTTATGATCGATAGATTTCTGATTAGCATAAGTTCGTTCATGATGGCTCATGTCAGTGATAGTGATGACATCGTTGCGAAATTATTAACCGAGTCATTTTCAAGATTGAGTTACAATGATAAACTGGAGTGGCAAAGGATCAGCTGCATGACCCGCCATCAAGTGCTTCATCCAAAAGGACAGGAGGATGGACTTTGTGTTTAAGTGATTTGATCATCAAAGGTAGGCCTAAGTCATCTTCAATGTGGGCCGCCGTGCCGACTTCATTCATTTTGAATTGTTACTTGGCTGTGGGTGCCCTGTCATGATATGTGTTTATATAAATGGTGCACTGTTGTTTTGTGTGGTAGAGGGTCGCTGTCATTGATGCGTTTTGCACCCCGGGCCGTTGTTTTGATATTCTGCTGAAATATACGCTGTGACGTAATAACTCTTCTTTTTTTTCGAGGGAAGGGGGGGCAGGGTCAGAGGGCCTAGGTATAAAACTCACGGCTCGCCACTGCTCAGCACTCACTGGATCGGTTCGCAACCGAGTGTGAAGCGGCTGGGATGAGTATCAGCACCTCCAAATCTGAGGCCATGGTTCTCAGCAGGAAACTGATGGACTGTCCACTCCAAGTAGGGAATGAGGCCTTACCCCAAGTGAAGGAGTTCAAGTATCACGGGGTCTTGTTCTCGAGTGAGGAAACAATGGAGCGTGAGATGGGCCGGAGAATCGGAGCAGCGGGAGCGGTACTGCAGTCGCTTTACCGCACCGTTGTGACGAAAAGAGAGCTGAGCCAGAAGGCAAAGCTCTCTGTCTACCGGGCCATTTTCGTTCCTACCCTCACCTATGGTCATGAAGGATGGGTCATGACCGAAAGAACGAGATCGCGGATACAAGCGGCCGAGATGGGTTTTCTCCGCAGGGTGGCTGGCGTCTCCCTTAGGGATAAGGTGAGAAGTTCAGTCATCCGGGAGGGACTCAGAGTTGAACCGCTCCTCCTTCGCGTCGAAAGGAGCCAGTTGAGGTGGTTCAGGCACCTAGTAAGGATGCCACCTGGGCGCCTCCCTAGGGAGGTGTTCCAGGCACGTCCAGCTGGGAGGAGACCAAGGGGTAGACCTAGGACCAGGTGGAGGGATGATATCTCTTCGCTGGCCTGGGAGCGCCTTGGGTTCCCCCAGTCAGAGCTGGTTGATGTGGCCAGGGAAAAGAAAGTTTGGGGCTCTCTGCTGGAACTGCTACCCCCGCGACCCGACCACGGATAAGCGGGAGAAGATGGATGGATGGATGGATGGATGGATCTCTTAGACAAAAAATTAAAATTAATAACTAAAATAAAACTCCAACCATCTTTAATTGTGTTACTTTTTTGTAAAGCTCTTTTAGTTTTAAACCTGATGTTTATAAGCTTCTTAGTTTTTGCAACAGTCTGTAAATATACACAACTTTATAATAAAATGCACACATTTACCTTTTTCTAGACTAAACACAGGTATACGATCCTAAGTAAAAAAAATGAGGTTATCATGAGGTTGTTAACATCGCAATTTATCAGTGGATTTTTGCTGGAACTACTTGTAAACAGCGTGTTTCCTGACGGACACACACAGCATTGAGTCCGGTCAGGTAGGGCAGCACGTGAAGTCAGCACCGATGCAGACTCGGGGTGTTTCTCAATGTCGAGGAAGGCTCCTCCAGAGCCACTATTTCAAGGATGCTACGTCATCGAGTCCCGCCGAAGGACTGTTCCAATTTCCAGGATCCTTGGAATTCTACCGAGGCCGGCGTCCTTCGTTGTGGGAAATTTCGAGGCTGCACATGTGTATCCTCCGCGGTCTTAAAACCCCCAGAATGCTTTGCGCACAGACCAATTTCCAAAATCTTTGGCGGAAATCGCGCTCCATTTAAGGCGGGGCCTCACATATGACGCACACCTGTTAGCCTGTTCCACCATTCTTCGTTTTCCGAGGTTAGGAAGGATGCTTGCCTCGCTTCTGAAGGACCTGACTCGGAAGACATGTCCAACCAAGGAAGCGTCCTCGACATTGAGAAACACCCTCGCTGTTTGAGGGCTTGACAGCGGACCCTCCGTGCGAACGCTTAAACGGAGGGGTAGTGTGTAGGGGTAGGGTGTAGGGCGTGGTTTGGGATTGGGCCACAGTGTCTGCAGGCCAAGGTAGAGCAGCAGTAAAACTTGCTGCGGCTGAAGCCAGCAGGAAACATCTGGCTTCATTTGGTTTCAGTTCTGATGAAAAGCCAGCCAGAGGAGAGCAGCTGTTTTTTCTTGCCTAGGAAATCAGTGTTAGGTAAGAGCCTGCCCATAGATCTGCCTTGTGCTTACTGTTGACAAAAACAAATATGCACAGCGCCGGACAGCGCAAGTCCAGACCTTTTTAGGTCCCTGACTTTAACCTCATTCTAAGCATAAACCATCAGCAGCTGAAACTTTAATGAAGGAGACCAAAAACAATGTTTGCAAATGCTTTATCATGCAGCACCTCATGCACTTTTATTCTGAGACAGGAATTTAAGCATATATTTAAAACATTTATTTTGCTAAAGTTTTTATCGTTTGTATTGTTTCTTAATATATAGGTGTGGCTGAGCGTAAGCATTTCAGTGTACAGTGCAACTGCCTGTTATACTGTACATATGAGAATACAATATTTAGAATTGAATCTTGAGTGCTTTTCAGCCCATTCAGATGACCTCCAACAAGACCCTAATAATAAGGTGATTTTTTCTAAGAAGCTCCTGCTCTTAAAGGGACCCTAGTACGCAAATGTTTAGGTTCATATTGTTAACATGTCTCAAGGCTTCAGTGTTCAAAAAGCTTTTTATTTTTCTCCTCCTGCCTGTGCTCTTTTCACCCTCTGTCTGGGGCAGTAGAGTGTGGGAGAGAAACTCCCTCTGGAGGGAACACAGGGATTTAAGCCCCTGCAGACCGTTTACAGGCACACAAACCTTGAGGAGAGGGAAAACCCCAAACATTATAATATGGCCCCTTTAACTGCACGACCACAGGATACTCAGGTCACTTTGACAAAATACTTATGAAGATCAATGTTCTCTGTGATGATTTATCTTCCTCATTCTCAGTCAGACTTAGTTTGTACAGGCAGGAGCTGAAATCAATGGCTGTCAATAAAAGTCATGGTGTACTTAAAAAATGATCAGGAGTAATATACATTTTACACGATTGTGGGCTAACACAAGAAAAACCTTCGAGTTCTTTGGCTTTCCCACGAGTGACTGAAGTAAAGTTGTTTACCAGTAAACACTAAGAAACCAGTTTTATGGATTGGATCATATTCTCTGCCTTCTGGTTTTAAAGGCTTTGGTGGCTGACCGTCTGTAGATCAGAATACTTGATTTGAGAAACCATGACAACAAATGCAACAAACTTATTCAGACCTCTTCCTCACGCATAAACCTTCTCCATCACAGCCCCATCTGCGAGGATGATGTTAAGTGTGTCATAGCGGGGCCTAGACAACAGTAAAAAGCTGAGCAACATTAACAAATCCACCTTTAGACTGTCGCGCAGAGCCTGAATCAGTGCAGCAGACAGCCAGATGTCATGTGACCCTAGACACATTTAGCTTTGAAGTGATGAGATCTGATAGCTAATTCAACAGAAAGTGAACCAGGAGACAACGTGTTGTCATGCTAAAGAAAGTCCTGAACCTAAATTGACCCCGTAAAACTTTGGGCAGGCTCCTTTAGGTTAATTTATTTTATCCTATAAGCAGATTTAGCAATGAGCACATTCATATATTGGCTAAATCTACAATCTTTTTGGCCAAAAAAAAAGAAATAATGAATTAATAAAGTCGGGCCAACTTCAAAACGCACACACACAAACTCAAATGAATCTATTGATTCATTGATGGCGATCTGAGCGTCAAGAGGAATCTGTTTGTTCCTGTGTATCAGCAAAGAGGACAGACAGGCTTTTGTCCATCAGAAACCACATGTTACACACACACACACACACACACACACATATACACACACACATCCAGAGACACAGTCCAAGTGTCCAGCAGTAGTTTGTAAACTGAAGTGTAAATAAGATTTACGCACTTATATATGTATATATATACATATATATACATATACGCACACACACAAATACCAGCAGTGCTCTGCTCCACAACACCCTTCCCAGTTGTCTGTCAGGCATACAGAATCATTTTTCAGTGTGTGTGTGTGTTCGTGTGTGTGTGTGTGTGTGTGTGTGTGTGTGTGTGTGTGGTGTGTGGTGTAGTGGAATGTGGAAGGAATTTTAACTTGTAGCTCTGTAGTGTCAGTCGGCTCATTTCCTGAGTTTTCTATGGAGACAAAGCAGAGTTCTTCTTCCACCAAACACACACACACACACACACACACACACACACACACACACACACACTGAAAAATGATTCTGTATGCCTGACAGACAACTGGGAAGGGTGTTGTGGAGCAGAGCAGACACACACTCCATGTGCTGCTGTGTGTTTACATGTCAGGCTTCATAAAGCGGATGTGTGTGTTCTGAAATGTCTCTACAGACATACAGCAGCGTGGTGACTCACCCTGGCTCTGAATCTGGCTGTGCCTCGCTGGAGATCCACCCCCAGCGCTCTGCCAAACTTCTCCCAGCATGGAGTCATCTCTCTGGGCTTGCCTGAACCCAGGGCTTCCCTGTCTTGGAGGTCTGGTCCCTGAGCCTGGAGCTGAAGGCCCCTTCTCTGCTCTGGTGCCTCCCCCCTGCTGCCGGACACCGGGCCCCAGCTTGGAGGAGACTTTCTGTAGGAACAGATGACGTTTAGTGACAGCGTCCCAGCCGAGTGGAACCAGCTCCGAGCTGTGCACCGACACCATGTTTTTCCCCACTAAGAGTCAGAAATGTGGACAGGAGGAAGTGAGGGAGTCGGTGGAGGAGCAGAGGGCAGGAGTGAGGGAGAGAGTGTGTCAAGACAGAGGGGGAGGAGGAAAAAAGAGCAGGAAAGAGAGGTAGGAGGGAACATTGGGAGTGTGCTGCAAGCACAAGAGGGGTAAAAGAAAAGTAGATATTGTGTTGTACATTCCCCTTGAGAATCCCTGCTCTGACCAGGCCAACTTTTTCTCTCTCTCTGTCTTACCCCCGCCCCATCCCTCCCTGTCCCTCCCCCTCTGACTCTATAAACACCAGCACACATGGTGTGAGTTTGTGGATGACGGCCTGGCTTTTGTCTCAGACTTTTTAAGGGAAAGACTCCCCTTATAGAGCTGTTCTGGTATGTATATGATACCTATATGTGATAATAGAGCAGGCAGGGACTAAGAGAGGAATGAGATAATGTTCACAAATCCAGTCTTTTGTCAAAACATCCTCAAATAAATTCCTCATGTGCTTACATTCACACCTTCACCCCCCCCCCCCCTTTAAAGGTCTCTTAAAGCCCCCCCGGGACATTTCAGCTGAGCCCAGGGCTTACTGTAGCATACCAGTACATAGTCATCACGCTAATCACTAACTCATACTCAGTTTGGTAATACGTCAGAGGAGTTACTGCACACGTGTTACGTCATCTCTTACACTGTAAGGAAACGCGATGATGAGGTTACAGGAGGCCTTCAGGAAAAACAAACTGTGCATTAATGAGTGATATACAAGAAAAGCTTCTGACCTTTGACTGTAACCACAACCATTCCAAAATAAAGGCTGAAGCAGTATTACACACATGTCTTTCTTTCACACGTGTAAAGGTTCTAAACACACCCTGTGCTGATACAGCCCTCAGGCTCCCCCTGAGAGAATACGCTGGGGCAGGTTTCAAACCTGTCACTGACGCACTGGATCTTTAGAAACACATACCAGAGACACACAAACTGTACACACACCACTCCCCCACACTTAAACTACAATTATAATGAACAACAACAACAACAGACAGCTAATGGCGCATTTCCACTACAGCGCGCGGTTTAAGCGTGCCGTGCCCGGCCCGTTTTTGGTTGCGTTTCCACTAGGCGTAATTCCGGCTAGCGGGTACTTTTTCACAGTTTTCTGGCTCTCCAAAATCAACAACGGGCCAACAACCAGGCTGAGTATGCTAAACTAGTGAGAGGATCGCTGGCAAGGGGGCTACAACTACAACAAGATGAACATATTTGACCGTGATTTAATTGTAATACACGTTTCAAAATGATGCCGAAGTAACAACATACTGATACCGGTTAGTAAAAACCATGAATTAGTGCTTTGACAAGTCTGCAGACAGACGGCAGGCGAAAAACCTTTTAAAATGCGTGTTTTCTGAATGAAGATCGGCTAAGCTAACGCAGTATATGCTCCGACCGTCCACACTCACAACAACGGCCTATACAGACATAAATAAAGCAGCGACTGTATTCGCCATGACACAGACAGTCTGTGGTTTGTACTTGTTTAACTTTTGTCTAGTTTCTGAACAGACATGAGGTTACTGTGAGCTCTGAGGGCTAACAGCTAACGGCTGATGTTGGTTTTGTGTTTCGCATTGAAGATGACGTCACGGCTCCGCCTACACTGCGTTACTATAGTTACTGCCCCAGCTACTAAACTGTAATGGAAACTAGGGCTGCACGATTTTGGGAAAAAATCGAATTGCGATTTTTCTGACAAATATTGCAATTGCGATTCGATTTGCGATATTTGTTTTTAAGCGACCCAACGGAAGTTTATTGTAAAATGCGGCCATATCTCCGGCTAGGAAGGTCGCATCAACGTGCTCCCGTCTCTAGCACCCCCGCAGCCCGAGCTACGAGTGAAAGAACTAAACTTACATGAAACTTCCGTTGGGTTGCTTTAAAGTCAAGCTTCAGTTTAAGATTCACCCTGTAATAGAAACATGTGATGGAGCATTACTAACCGGACTCAGATGGTTTGTTTCACCAAACCATCTAGGAAAGCTCCATTGGAAGCCATTTGGAAAGGGCAGGCACTTTCAAACGTACTTGGCAGGTGATTGGATTAATCTGTCTATCACCTTCTATCATGGGCCACTTCTGATTGGTTAACAATGGCTGGTACATGTGGAGCACAGCACTTCTGATTGGTGTGGATGACTGACACACAAGAAAAAAAAATGTAAAACAAAAAAAAGTAGTAGTAGTTAAAAAAAATCGCAGGCTTTGCGATTTGATAATCGCATCATTTCAAATCGCGATTTCGATGCTGAGGAAGGCTCCACTCAGCTGGAACTCTCTTCTGATGTGCGGGGTTCTGCATTACCATTCATTTTCTGTGTTGATCTTCCTGGTGATGAAAGGATTAAGAAAAGAGGTGTTTAGCTTTAAACCTCGATACTACACTCTTTATATTGACATTTGATAGATGAATCCATCCTCCGTGGTTCAGTGTTTGCAGTTCTGTTGTCCTCTGGATTTCTTCATGTGTTTCCGAGTTGCAGTTCATCCTGACCACACGTGATTTGAAGACAGAATTCCTCATGTTAAGAACTGTGCTGTGAATATCTGAAAACAGCAAGAAGAAAGAGAAATAATTGATTAAACTTGAAAATATTATCTTATCGGGATATTTTGCCTGCTCTCAAATATCATAAACTCCATCAAGAAAAAGAAAACTTGGATGAAAAAAACAAATCACTGATGGTAAACGAGTTGAGAAGTGCTGCCCTCTGCAGGCTGAAATAAGAAAGACAGACTGTGACATACTGCTGGAGGAGTTACTGACAGTGGCGAGCCGTCAGGACCCTCTAGGCCCTCTCTGAGGGCCTAAGATATTCTAAAAAACATTAAAAATATACATTTTTTAAAAATATTTTGTTAGTGATATTTTTCATGAGTTTTACCTAAATAACTTGATTTGATTGTATTTAAAATAACATTTCCAAATAAATAAATCCCTCAAATCTGCCTATTCAGTTTATGTTGGAATGTGAAGGGTTAAATGAAAGAATCTGCCATGTACGGTATCAATGTCTCTCAGCCACCGTAGTGTCGTGTCAGGTGGGCGTGTCGTGTAGGGGGCGTGTCGTGTAGGGGGCGGCAACCGGGCAATATCACCCAGCTGCAGCAAGCCCCCAGGAAGTGCGCCGGACTCTGAGGAAAATATTCGTTGTGGCCAAACGGCGGTACTACACTTCCGTATCAGTCGCTGGGCCCGGAAAGACTTTTTCCCATTGACTAACATTGGGAAAGAGACGTCTGTAAATCGTTGGATAATGTTTTTTTAAACTAAATAAACTACCCAGTATGAACATTTGTATAGCCCTTATTAAAAACATTCGGTCCTGAAGTTGTAAAATGTGCTAATAACGTTATTTTGAGTTATTTTCCTCTGCATTATGAACGCGGATCTCACCCACGGGACTGCGACGCCCGGCACGTTCATGTGACGTATTCAGTAGTACATGAGTTTTACCTTTACCCATGGATGCACAATAAGAACGGATTATATGAATATATGAATACTTTCGTGACGTTTCGCTCCCTCAAAAGTTGGGCCATTTTGTCTTCATGCGCCAATGAGCAACTCTCATAGGAATGAACAGGCCCCGCCTCCCACGCTGTATCCAGTTCTTATTATTATACATCCATGAGCTGCAGCCGCAGCAAAACGGTACACGACACGCCCCCTACACGACACGCCCCCTACACGAGACGCCCACTTGACACGACACTACGGTGGCTGAGAGACATTGATACCGTACATGGCAGATTAAAAACGAATTGCAAATGTTATTGTAGCATTTTAAGCAACTATTAGGCAAATAAATTAATAACCTAGTCTATCCGTTTGAGACACAACAGTATATGACTTTAAGCAAAATCATTTTTTCTAATTAATCAATTTAAACAAAAAGGTGGGTTTGTAAACTTTTTTTTAAATGTTAGTACATATAAAATAGGTATTAATGAGATCATCTATTAATTATTTTTTGTCTAACTGCCACACATGTATTTATACATAAATGTAGATATTTATGAACATCTAAATATAGTTGTTAAAGGTTTTAAGATATAAATAATCACATCATGGGGTCATTAAGGTTTCAAACACGTTCGTGTAAGTAGGCCTACTATAACATGAAAACATGATTTTTAAAACTAATTTCTGAATCTCACATTAGCCTGTAGTTTGGTATGTTATTGATATGGGCTGGACACCCCTTCACAATGATCATCATTGACTTTTTTTAGACCAAATTAGGAGGGCCAGTCAGGCCACTAATGAGCTCAATAATTCACATTTATTATTATTACTTTATAAATTAAGAGTACTAGGGGTCTATTACAAAACCTTTGAAGGAATCGCATTCTGAATGTTTCTTTACTTTAAAAACAGGCATCATGGCTCAAGATCCTGTTCTTGTTTAAGATTATTCATACTAATTTGTGAATTTAACATCCATATTCACTCTTCAAAACTGAAACAACTAAAACATTTTTTTTAAAGCATTGTAGGCCTAAAGCTCCACGTCAGTGACCTATATTTGTATTTCTTCCATCAAACTTTGAAAACGGCAAACAGCATGTTTTTAAAGATTTAATCTTTTAAGAAACAAAATATCAACTTCGAACAGAAGGGTTTAAAAACACGTTTTTAATGCAAATAAAAATAAAAAAGCTATTTGTCATTTCAAAATTCACTTTTATTGTCTGCGTGAAAGGCACAGTAGGCTATGAGCGAATACATAACAACATTAAAAAATTACAAAGTCGTACAATATATACCATTCAGTTTTGCTGAATAGTTTTATGTTCACTTACCTTAAGCAACGTAACATGTGCAGACCAAGCCCCCAGGAAGTGGGCCGGACTCTGATGAAAATATTTGTTGTGTCCAAACGGCGGTACTACAATTTCCGTATCAATCCGTGACGTCACTGGGCCCAGAAAGACTTTTCCCCATTGACTAACATGGGGAAAGAGACGTCTGTAAATCAGCGGATACTTTTTTTAAAACTAAATAAACTACCCAGTATGAACTATTTTATAGCCCTTATTATAATCATTAGGTCCTTAAAGTTGTAAAATGCACTAAAAGCCGAATCTAGATTTATTTTCTGTCTCCATTCATTCTACTGAGCCGAGAGTGGGAGCTCGGGGGAGGGGCTTAAGGGGCGCATGCTCTGTGAGTGCACATACGGGTTCTTCTGCTCTGACAGCTAGGCATGATGGGTAATCTGTGACATTTCGCTCTCTCAAGAGTTGGGCCATTTTCTCCTCATGCGCCAATGAGCAGCTCTCATAGGAAAGAACGAGACCCCGCCTCCCACGCTGTATCCAGTTCTTATTATACATCCATGGTGCAGACCGGGAGCAACAGACGTAGGTTAGCCGGCTAGCATCACAGAGCAGCACTGCTGAGCATGTTAGCTTAGCTTGGTAGCCTCAGCTAGCTCTGGAACTTCCAGCTCGGTGGCAGCAGGTCCCGCCTCGGCTCCGCCTCTTTGCCCTTATTTGGATCAGGCTGGAGCAGGCGGGAGTTAGACTCTGACGTCACTGTCGAGACGTTAGTGGCCGACACCGCCTACTTTAGGCTTCTCAGCAACTCTGCAGAATCCTCTGGGTGACGTCACGGACACTACGTCCATCTATGGTCTGGACACATTTGAAGATGACCCTATTGTTGACAGTGAAGTGAGCTGAGACTGTGTTCAGTGACATTTACAGCAGTTGTACCTGAAGCTGTGCTCTGTGTCTTTGTCCAATCTCACTTGTTTGCTTTCAGACTAAAAACCTTAGAAACAGTATGAATAAGAGTGTTTTGCAGTATTACAGTCCCTACAGAAAGTCAGCAGAGCTCCGAGTATTGTCATTCCATCAGCTCCCCCCCTGCAGATGCCCCATGACGCGTAATGCTCTGAAACTCTGAAGGCGTTTGTTTTGCTCAGAGGGACTGCCCTCGGTTTGGCTGACGAACAACAGATCATAATGTAATTGTCTTTGTTTCCTGACTGAATAAACAAGGAGAGCTTCCATGACGTCGTCTGAGGTGGAACTGAACAACAAGCCTGGTGCTGCAGGGGGGGGGTCATCCTTACTGTTACATAACCAGAGACCATATAACCATGCAATGGATCGATCCGGCCAGGACAAGCAGCCCAGGGAGGTAAAGTGAGGGGCCAGTGCTCTGACCTCACCTCACTTTGAACTCGGCCTTCATTTTGATCTCAGCTACACACCTGGAGAGTTTGTGACTGTTTTTAGCAGTTGTTCCATCCCAGTGACAAAATCTGCCCGTACAAAATGTTCTGAAATGTTCCCCGAAACTCATTTCTGTTTTTCCTTATGCTTGCTCACTCTCCTCATACTCTCCTTGTCTTAGTAATGTCTGCAGACCCCCTACCATATATTCTTAAAACTCCTGTCTGTCCCCTAGCAACCTTGGAAGAGCAAAACATTGAGTTTGAAGTGGGACTTCAGCCAACAGTTCAGAACTTTCTAGTTCTTATCAACGGTATCAACAGAACCCCCTCAGTGTTTTTTAACTGCTATATACATTTGTATTTTAGAGTCACTGCTAATGGAAGATGAAGCTGGATGAAGGACACAGCTGAAGAACTAACATCATGTAAAAACCTGCTTAGCCTGAAATCTAAGAGGAAACGGAAGTGAAGGAGGATGGAGTGGAGAGGTGGGCCAGATGACTCTATGGTGGCGTCCACAACTCGGCACATAGACTGCTGCGTGTTTCAAACTCTTTAAGTGTGTTAGAATCACAGACAGTATATAGTCGATGGTTAATGGTAAATAATATTTTGGGTTTTTCATCTTAAACATAACCCTTTAGCTGTTAAAGGGTTATGTTTAAAGGTCACCTATTATGCAAAATCCACTTTTTCATGTCTTTTATACATAAACATGTGTCCCCTCTGTGTAAAGAACACGTCCCGACGGACCTGATTGTGTTGTCGCCTCACGTCTCCTGCGTCTTGGCCAACAGTCGCACTGGAACACACCGCAAAGACTTCAGCTGACGGCCAAGTAGCACGTACACACTGCGCATGCGTGAGTGGCAATAACTTCCTTGCCAGCAGGCGGCGGTAGTGTGTATTCGTCATTCAAAAGAGGCAACAACCGGAAGACAGACTGCGTGATACACCGAGAGAAGAAGAACAGACTGCGTGATATAAACAAACAACAAATAGCGTGTGCGTTCCATTTTCCCTCTACAACGAGAAGCTCATGGGGCTTTCCCGAACCTGTGTCGAGAGCTGGAGTTAAATGAAATCTCAGATTTGCCTTCTTAATCGTTTGTTTGGGTCCCTCATAATGACGTAAATTCAAAGTAGTACATTCACTGACATGAATGACATGGATATGGCGCCACCTTGTGTCATGTTTACAATGCAGATTATTGACATTAGGTCTGGCAATACAGTCAATTATTATCCTGGTGATCATTTCGCAGATAAACCTAGTAACCCCGCCCCCTTTAAAAAAACGGCTCTTTTGAACGGCTCTTTGAAAGGAACGGAGCCATAAGATCCGGCTCCCTTCAAAGAGCCATAATTCCCATCACTAGTCCCTCACTTCCGTTTCGCTTCTCATGCACTGATTCGCTAAGCTGAACAGCCAATCAGAGTGATTTCTTTTGCCGACAGCCTACCGATTCAACATACTGATTAAACATGTTGAATCGGTGGCGGAGGGTGTCGGCACGGCCGAAAAGACACAACGGTGCGGGACACACCAATCTGAGTAGGGCGACAGGACGCTCATCGACGGCCAGACATCTATCGACATCTATCGACGGCCAAAATCAGCCCTGTATGTGCCTTTAGATGAAAAACCCCAAATATGACTTTTGCTCAGATTCAGGCTGCTCTGCAGTTCACTCACAACTCCAAATATTATTGCTGCTAACTGTGGGAGGAGGCAGCAGGCTCACCTGACTGCATCACATTACACGCGCGCACAGACAGACTACGCGAGCGAGTGAGGCTGACACTCCCGCGAGCGAGCAAGAGGGCTGTCTCACCCACGAGCGAGCGCATAGCCGCTCGCGGGGGTTTAATCTGCGCCCCAGGGTCATTTTATGCGTGCGTAAAAGCACATTTTTCACTCGTGAGTAGCTTGTTTTGTGCGCTAGAATATTGACCCAATTCTGGCTCCATACGTGGCCGCCTTATATACTGTGTGCCTGCGCGCGCATTCAGGTAGGCTCGCCCTGATTGGCCGGCTATGTTTATACAAACTCAGTGTGTGAATGCTTGCATAGAATGGTTGAGAGTAGTACCCATAGAGTCCAGTAGAGGGCTCCGCCTGTGCTTATATAACTAGGGTTACAATACGTAACCCCTCGTTTTGTCCTCCATGCAGCGACGGCATTGGCCTACCTGACCTGTTGTAGTACCTTTTCTGATGTTGATGCTGGTAAAGATGCTGGTAGACTCTCCTGGCATGAGCATCCGTGGCTGACCGACTTGGGCTGAAGCTGCTGGTGTGTGCTGGGTAGTATGGATCGTAAGCGACGACTCATAAGCCGCTGGGCTGGTGATCTGAAGTTGTCAACTGGGGTGTTACGATACTCAAGAAGACTCAGATAGGGGTCTCTGTGATCGGCTTTTGCCTTTTCCATGAGACATTTTGCAATATGCACAGATTTCTCAGCAAGACCATTGCTTTGTGGGTAGTGTGGACTGCTGGTGATGTGGGTGAACCCCCATGTGCTCGCAAAGCCTTCAAACTCTTGACACTTATACTGAGGGCCGTTATCAGATATAAATGTCTCTGGTATGCCGTCTTTAGTGATCAGGTGCCCAAAGTAGCTGACCTCGGTGGCACAGATGGTACTTTTCTCTGGGTTGAGCTTAACTCCTCGTTCTCTGGGACGTTGTAGCATAGCACGGAGGTTACTGACGTGCTCTTCCATGCTTCTGCCATATATGAGGACATCATCTACAATAGCACTCACTCCTTGTAGACCTTCATACGTCTCGTCGGCTTTCCGTTGAAACTCATCTTGGGCAGATTAATCCAAAAGGTAGGCGGAGAAATCTGTGTCAACTTGGATGACTCCTCTGTGAGATTTATGGCCCAGTAGCCTGATCTGGCATCCATGACACTGAAGTAGCAAGCTCCTGCTAACTTGGATGTGATGTCATCAAGGGTAGGTAAGGGGTAATGTGGTCACTTAATGACCTTGTTTAAGTCTTTAGGGTCGAGGCACACTCCAGCTTGCCTGGGTGTGGCTTTTTTCTGCTGCCACCATGGAGTTTACCCACTCTGTTGGTTCAGCATGTTTTTTAGCTCCTCTTGTAAGCAGTTACGCACGTCTTGGTGGGTGGACTACAGGTACTGCCTTGGGGTCTATGTGAAATGTGCACTCACCAGGAAACAGTCCTATTCCTTTAAAGACATCTGCAAACTCATCCATAACTGGTAACCCTGATGTGCCAAAACAGATCCAATATTCAGTAGCTTCTCTCTCACTCTCGGAGAATGAATTCCAAAAAACACCGGGTCTCTTATCATTTCTTCACTGTTGGCATTATTACTGTCTTTCACAAGCAGTCTCTCTCAACTCTGTCAGAAACTGGTCAAAGGGCTCCATATCTCCCTGTATTTTCTCATGAAACTTGTAACGGGCAAATATGACATTCGTCTTCGGCTTGACGTACGCTTCATAACGCTTATAGTACATTTCCAGTAACATACTTTCTTCTGCCCTGAGTGTCCATGTGTTGTAAATGTCCCGGCCTTTATCTCCAATCCACAGTAGTGGGTAGCTGCATTTTTCTTCTTCCTCTTTAATTTTGAACGGACCAGAAAACATTAAATCCATGTGTAGTTTAAACTTGCCCCATGCTTCGGGCAGGTTGCTAGCATCCCAGTCCATGCGGGGGGACAGAACTCCAGCGACGTCCATATTGTCCTTTGTAACCCATTTACTCTGACACCATGTCTTGTTCTTGTACTCCAGACTACGACGTGCTCTACTCAACCTTTATTCATACACCGGAGACATACATATTCATGTATGGTAGGAAGGCAAACTTCACTCAAACTGTCTGGCTGCCCACGCATACTGTTACTAGTAGGTCAAGGTTGGTAAAGTCTGACATTTTACAGAGTGAAGAGGTTTCTACATCTCGACACTTCACTGAGAAGGCATTGTAGCGCGTTCCTGTGCACCCACTATGGTGGAATATGATGGTGGGAGGTAGAGGACACATGATGATGAGAGGCCAGGAAAGAACACCATCACACCTGACTTAGGGATAGAAAAGCAACCTAGATGCAAACCACGTTGCGTGGCTCTTAACAATCTGTTAATCTGGGGACATTGGCTGTGCTTGGGTGGGGTACACCAATAGTGAAGCTATTTAGTATAGCTATTATATATTTAGAGAAGCTTTGTTTGTATTATCTATAGTTGTTAAAGTGCCAGTGAAGTGCATTTTTTTGCGCCAAAATGAAATGGCAGTTTCATTTCTTACATATAATTGTACCTGTTCATGGCTAAAATAATTTTTTAGGAAGTGCGAGGGACGAGATAAACATCGCAAATTTTTCAGAGTCTGAGCCTACCGCTGCTGCAGACGATAGCGGCTGTGACGTCACAAGATGGGCCCAGTTGTGATTGTAAACATGGCGGAGCTTCGGAAAGTGATACTGGTGCGAGAGAAATGAGTGATTTTGACAGCTTTTCGGACAGGATAGATGAGGAAAGTGGCCATGGAAGTCAATTTAGTTGAGGACAATATTATGTCATAGATCTAGAGTAGATCTACACACAGGATTGGCCATCACCTGATCATACATTCATCTGTTCATAGCATGATGCAACATTCATGTTCACATGCAGTGTTGTGCTAGTTACTGAAAACCAGTAACTAGTTACAATTACTAGTTACTTCACTACTTACACCAAAAAGTAATGCGTTACTGTGAAAAGTAACTTTTTAGTTACTTAAAAAAGGGCACCCATTAATGCCCTTATACTGTAGCCTTCATTTCAGTACTGTTATTGCATCGGAGAATAATACAACCTGTTGATCAACTTGACATGCATTTGCATCACTGAACTCTGCTAAGCAATGTGGTCTATACAAACACAAACACAAAGATATGTTTCAAAGTGCCAATCCAGCCGCTGTTGCTTAGGTGGAGGTGGAGTGGCGTCGGATGAGTCTGGGTCTGTGGTCTTAGCTACTAGCTTCGTCCCAGCATGTTGTTTCTGCAGATGTTTCAACAGATTTTAATTGCTGTTTTGGGCAGTCGATAGGATCTTTGACCCGCCAAGACACAACTTACATTTAACTAAAACGTTCTTTTCTTTGTGCTCGACAAAAGTGAAATAGTGAGAATATCTCCAGGCGGAGAAACTCGACTTGAGCTCTGCCGCCGCCATGATAGTCTTGTTAATAGACACAAACACAGTGGCCTTTATTTTTCATAAACAATCTACGAATCTACGAAACAATGACACCAGCCACTCACCTTCATCTTTTGGGAACAGAAACATCGCCACTTCGGCAGAATTGACATTACCACAGCCAGCGGCAATGCATCGCTTCCCGTGTGTTTTTCCTCCCTTTTTCTTCACTGTCGCCTCCATTGTCAGGTTTCCTCGATTGGCAATCACTTCCAGTCGACTGCGAAACACTTTCCAATAAAATACTCGCTCAAAAACGTTGGTAAATTCCACTTTGAAACAGAGACAAAATGAACGGTGGTGAATGTAAACACTTCGGCTGAGCCCATCTTCTGACGTCACGCAGTAGATCGCAAGCCACGCCCACGAAGGCGGATTTCCCAGCGGAAAATTCCAATTCGTCAAATTCGTTGCTATTCCAACATCTTTTATATGGGTTCCAATGGACAATTTTGGTCATTACTATACGTATTAGCATAACAGATCATGCACCGGCGCACACTTCACTGGGTCTTTAATGCCAAGGTGAAATCTAAATTTCATCTACATTAACAGCTAGTTGTATTGTTTAATATTGGCTGTACGTAAAGCACTTTGTAATTAATGAGCGGGCGTATGTGTGCAGCTGTGAGGCCTCAGGAACAAAAAGAGAAGGTTGAGGTGTGGTAAATCTAAGTCTCTGTACAGCACATGCTAGAGCCTAGTGAACAAAACACTGAAAACCTTTAACCAAACCGTGCATGTGACGAGAGTGGACAACTGCCACTGTGCAGGCTTAACTGCATGCTCATGCCATGCAGGTTTATTTAAACGGCAGACTAAACAAACATTTAGCTCAAACTTCTGCATGTTTGTGTGCCAAGTGTTTGTGGTTGGAAATAAAACCTAATCCTATGGAACAGTTTATATTAAGCACCTGGTCAATTGAAAGTGACATGTGTGTACACAAAATAAGTGAATGGAAACAAACTAGGGACTAAGATGCAATCAAACAGGTAGAGTGGTAGGGTTAGGCACACTAAGATGTCCTTCAGATCCACATACATGTGAAGGGATGAAAACACGAGCTTCAAACATTGGCTCAGGTGATTCATAACAATACATAGACATACAGTATTACTTTGTTCAGTAAACTAAATCAACAAAACTATTTTCAATTACAAAATGTTGCTTTCACATTTTGCTATGTGGCATGTGTTAACAAAAACATGTTTTTAAGTTTTAATGTGAGCACCATTCAACTGCATGTTATTAAGGTGGAACAATGAATCCCTAACTGTCCTGACATATACCATACCTACATGGAAAGTAAAGGACTTATATGTACATTTGGGACAGTCACAGCTGTGTTAGCCTGGGTTTTCCCCAGGTCACAGCCCAAAGAAATGCAGTTGCTTGTTGACTCCAAATTGCTCACTCACAAAATGAGAGGTAAAGACTAGATGGGGAACATTTGTTTGGGAGAATGACTTAATCAGCCTGATTGACAGTAAACGGTCAAAGTAAAAGTCTTCAGTTAGACTGCCGTGGTTTAGGGTTCAGGGTTGGCCTAGAGAAGTAAATAGCATCAAACAGAGAGGTAATCTCTTCTTGTGGATAATTGCTTCATCAGTCCCAACAAGTTATTAGTAAAACCACAAGTCTAGGCAGAGTACCTCGTACACTTCTACACACAGAAATGCCAATCATGATATGCTCACACTCTTACAGACACACCCCTACATGCAGAGTGACATGCAGCACAAGCACACCTTAACAAGGAGTGGCTGGATTAGACTCTCAGAAAGGTGGAACCTGACGCATTCAGCTCTACTGCCAGTGGATATTATACAGTGGAATAGGAGAGGAAGCTCCAACGCTAATGTTAACTCTCAAAGCCTTGATTTGCCATACTAGCTGCAAAACAAAACATAAGCCGAGGAATCCTGCTGTTGGCGAACCAACTCACAGAGCAGACAGAGGAAAGTTCTACTGAGCTGGATGGATTTACATGTATATGCAACTATTGCATTTTCAAAGCTGCACTAAAGAGCTGTATAGTCGTGTAATGAGCCAAATCAATACACTTCATTTTAAATCACCATCACATATCTACTTAACAGTGGCATGTAAGCTGCAGAGACTAGTTAGGAGCAGAAATCCAACTCCAAAACAAACATCTAAGAAGTACAGGGTCGGCTTCATGGGGGGTCATTCGGGGCCATGCCCCCCCAAACGAGACACTGTCCCCCCCCCCCCCCAAGCCCTGCCACTTTGCGTTTTTTTTGTTTTGCTAGTGCACTGTCAACGGGGGGAGCCTCACTGCGGGGAAACGGTGTACCTCTGTCGCCTGTCAGCGCAACTTCAATGATGCCGTCTAAAAACTGTGCCGGCCGTCTGTGATTCTCCAGATTCTACAGATGGCCAGTCCGCCATCTTTAAACAAGTATTTCTGAGGAACACCTTTATATGATCATTGTAGTTATTAAAAAATAAGAGAATAAATGAAAAACAGGTATGAAATTCAATAGGACAGTAACACAAGAATACACTTTAAAAGGGGAGTGATTTAAATAAAGATAAAGTAAATCTGTTTACAGTTCTGTTTCATATGGGTGTTGACAGATGTATCCATAGATCTCCTAATGTTGCTCTCAAAGTGCACCAGATTGATGCTTTTAACTTCAATATTAAAAAAAAAATCTTCCCGGGAGAGCATGCCCCCTAGTGGATGTTAGGTCCATCACCCACCTAAAACATGTTCACATGCATAGGATACTAAATACATCTTGTCTTACATAAGTGTGCAGGTGGCATATGGCTTGTGTCCATATGTTTCTGTTTTGTGGTCGTGCCACACCCCTGCAATGTGTGTGAAAACAAGAGACTTTTTACTGCATGTTTTGAAATTGAAGTTGCGTTGGTGTTTGTGTGTTGGTTGTTGACGGCAGTGTGTGCCCCCCCCCGTGGTAAATGATTGCCCCCCCATTCGATTTGTTCTAGAGCCGACCCTGAAGAAGTAGTATAGTTGCTGTAGGTATTACATACTAATGTTTTGTTTTTCGGATTTTGCATGTATTTATTGACCCTAACTCAGTTATAATTTCGTGACATTCTTTAAGAATTCATATGATTGTGGAAATGTACCCAGTCATATGATTTCATATGCAGTTTTCATTATTGCAACTCATGTTTGCCCATTGTCCTTATCATTAGGAACATCTAGTAATGTAAGATTGAGATTTGAACAATATCTCTCTGCTTGATTAGAGCATTTCATCCTGAACTTACAGAAGCTGGTAATGTCTTTGCCTAAAGTTACATTATGCACCGACACTCCCAGTCTAAGCTGTGAAGACCTGCATTACAGTAATAGGTTAACAACTACAGTGTCAGCCAGAGGTGAACAGGGAACAGCAGAGCTAAAGTGGACTGTGCTCATGGTGGACTGCACCAGATAACAGCAGGACATCAAGAGACAGTACTTCTACTTTATTTTTCCTCAACATTATTTTTGTTCTATGGGATATAAATATGCCTTTAACAGCACAGGGCTTAGAATATTCCTCAGAGCTGTATGATGGAGCAGTGAGGGTGCACTCACAGAAAGCACTCTACACTCCAGGAGAGTCTCGATGTGACCCTTGGTAGCCCTGCAGAGGACGACATCTTACATCTGTAACACTCACAATGCTGCTGCAGCTGACATGTCCATTACACAAGACACACTAAGCAGCAGGACACTCACAGTGGACACACACACTCACAGGGCCACCAGCAGTGGGGCATTAATGCACAATGGCACAATTTTAAAGATGAAATAGTGATGCTTTTTGGATTTAGATGTTTGCCGAATTTGCCAGAGAAGGTGTTGTCTTCTGAAACGTAACTTTAAACGAGGCACAAACCTTTCCCTGTAAATTAGCGTGAGGCTACGTCACATGCCTCATAACGTTCAGACTGTTGGACAGAGCAGCATATTTCACACTAGATGAAAACCCGACCCTGTGAAGCCATCCTTGAACACAATTGTCAATTATAATATGAGACTGACTCACTCACATGAGCTGTCCAGCTTTCACCCACCCACCCTTCCTTATTGTAAATGCATACATCACTTTTCTAACGCAGATTCAACAAAACCATCAAAGATACACTTTTAGGTGTGACCTAAACATGTTTCAATGACTAACTCCCTCCCTTATTAGATGATTGATCGTCATACACGCGCGCACACACACGTGCAAGCACGCACACACTCCACTGGACATTATTATCTCTACGACTGCCATCTTGTGGCCAAAGAAAGACTGACATGGAGATACATTATACAGTGTGTTCTTTACTATTTAAATAAATTCAACATTTCATATACAGAGTTAGTGTTCAGATTAGGGCATTGTTGCCATTTTACTGTTCAGAAAGTAAACCATTTCCGAAAGTGTTATGGTACAAAAATTCCTACCTGGTTAAAAAACCCATTTAAGAATTAATCTTGCTGAAGTTTCATTGAAACAACACGCAGTAAGTGCTTCTTCTGGTGTAGTGGGACATTACACCTCCCAACCCTGTACTCAACTCAAGAACCTCAAAGATTAAGGCCTGCTGAATTGTATTGCTTGAGAACATTTAATCTACATTGGACAGTAGATGTTTTGCATCAATGCGCATCAGAACATCAATATCAAGATTCTGATTCTTATTCATAGATGGATTCGAGACGGCCTGAGCACTAAAGGCTACAGCTGAAAATGCAAGACAAAGGGTATTGTAATCAGAGATGGCAAAAGTACACACATCCTTTACTCAGGGCTCGACATTATAAATGGCCCGCTGGCCCGGAAGCACTATTTAAACACCCCGGGCCGCGTCTATCGTTTTTCCCATAGACATATAAAGAGTAGACGCCGCATTGGCTGCTGGGGCGCAAGAAATACGGCCGCCATCTTGGACCGGTCATCCTACCCATAGTGTACAGACATTCTACCCATAGACAGCAGAGGTTTCTAGATGCCAGAGCACTGTGCGGCGTATTGCTGTGCAAATCGGCGGACGATTGCGAACAGGGGTCGGGGAATTACTTTTCACAAGTAAGATTCAACATTATTATTGGTTGTATTTTGTAAATAGAATATTATTGTACTGTATTGATGTCCGCCAGCGAAATCGTAGCCAGCAAACATTATGTTTATGGCCAACTGAGACTTTATAAATCATATGCTGCTGTAACAAGTGAATTTCCCCGTTGTGGGATGAATAAAGTAAAATCTAATCTAATCTATCTAGGAAGAAGAAGGAAGAAAATAAGCTTGAACTCCTTCTTACATTTTTTTTGTGTTGACTCAAATCTCCCGTTTTTATTTTGAAGGTTTCCCAAAGACAAAGATATGAGGAAGAAGTGGGAAGTTGCTTTGAGGAGGGAAGGGTTCACTGCAAGCGAGTCATCCGTGATTTGCAGTGAGCATTTTAGGACGAGTTTGACAGGACAGGACAGATTGACTCAGAGATGGTGTTATTCCCTCCATCTTCAGCTTCCCGGTTCACCTCCAAAGAGTAGGTGTATCATCATAAGGCTATTACCATTCATAAATGTAAATATTCTATTATCAATAACAGGGCAGGGTGAAATACCTATCCCTGTGTGTGTGTATATATATATATATATATATAGTTATATATATATATATTCTTTTCAAGTATTATGCTTCTTCATTTTAGCCGGAAAAGGGCAGGACTACGTCTACTTCCAGAAAAGCTGAAGAGAGCCTGTCTGTGGCCCCTCAGGACGACCCAGAAGCTTCAACCTCACACTCACAACCTCAGCCTAATGATGTGAGTATTTCTATTTTCAACATCATATCATAATGGTCCCAGACAAAGTAAATCTCTCTTGTTTGCTGCCACTCATATTAAACACACTCACAAATAAACCCATACACACACAATTGAAGACATGTTGAACATGCATTCCTGGCACACTCACACACACACACACACGCATGATGCTGGCAGTGGCTTTGACAGGTGATGACTATAAGAAAGAATGTGGGCCATACTCTAGTTGTGTCGAAGTGATGTGTGTGAAGTGAAACATCACTCAAACCATGTTCATCCCTCTTTCTACTAGGATCATAGCTATGTCTTGCCTGCTTCTCCTACTGCTCTTAAGGCCAGACTCAATGAAGCTTTAGCAAGAGTGGAGAGTCTCGAGCGAGAGAGGAAGAATGCCATGGCTAGAGAAAAGAGGGCAAAGACCACAGTGAGGAGTCTTTTGGGGGATTTGAGGGAAAAGAACCTCATTAATGAAGAACTCAAAGAGAGGCTTGATTTCTACTCAGGTAAGATGAAATTAGCACTTTGAAATTCATGTACATCTTACTCTTACACTCTTTATTAAACTCCTTTGTTATTATATGGGACTTATTAATTTTTTCTCATACAATTTCAGATCTTCAAATAGACTTCAAGGCAAAGCAGGGCCATGAGTACTCAAAGGACCACAGAGAGTTTGCCCTCACACTCCATCTACATGGTCCAAAGGCATACAAATACCTCAGAGAGACTAAAAATGTTCCCCTCCCTCATCCACATACATTACAAAGGTAGTCTTAATGTTGTTCAATTTCCTTTTTGGAAATTACGGTTGCAAATACGTTAAATAGCTAATTCTCAATTTTTTTACAGGTGGCTGTGTTCGGTGGATGGCAAGCCTGGCCTGAACAAGATGATGCTGGATATGCTGGAGAGAAGATGCCAGGAAGACCAGGCTACATATGGATGTGTTGCACTCATGTTGGATGCCATGGCCATCAGAAAACATGTGCAATATAATCCACATAACAGTCCTCTTTCAGGGCTTTTAGCTCATTTAAACTTTCATGAGCAACTTTGTGTAAATATGGTTTGGGGCGGGGTGGTGTCATGTTCTTGTGTTTAACTTGAAAATTTACATTTTTTATATAGATATAGATGTAGATTTTCATTTTTTCTGACATAGATATTCATTTTTATGATATATAACTTCTGTCTATGTATAATGTATTATTGTTTCTTCATTTTTCAACTTATTAAAATAGCTGAGTAGTAGGCCTACACAATCTGCTTCTGCTTCTCTATCATATAGACCATTAGTGTTTTTTATATGTGTGTGTGTGTATATATTAGCCTATATTATATATCGTGTGTCTTTTGCAAAATACCTATCATACATAACATATAGGCTATCAAATACCAGAATATTCTATTGCTGTTAAGCCTACTATGAATATTAAAATACGCCGAATCATGTGTCCGGTATCATGCCTACATATATGACGTTTGCAGAAAAAACCCCCCGTGAAAATCAGTTTTGTATTCAGCGAGTTATGATTGATTAAATGCGCTGACACTTCATTGCGCCTGCCAGACAGATTACACTGAGTGGAGCGGGTGACCGGTCCAAGATGGCGGCCCCACGGCTCGTCAGCGCCAATAGGCAGTAGCGGTCGATGCGGCGTCTACTCTTTATATCTCTATGGTTTTTCCAACCCAGTTTAGATTTAACCACGCCCACTTCCGCATTACGCAAGCATCGACGTAGCTCTACGCGATAGCGTCATAGACTTCATCTTCGGCAGGGTCGCGGTAAAGCAGAATATTGAATAGTTGTTTTTTGTCTTTCCAAAGGATTTGTTGACTGAAAGTAAACGATCCTATAATCAAAGCCATATCGAAGAGTCCTGGGATTGTATTACTGGTGTTTTATCATCTATAAATAGCCTGTGTGTATCCTCAAATGTCGTTTTCAGGACAAACAAAAGACGTTTTAAATATCTTATCAGCTGGTGTAAGTGCAGAATATTGAATATAACCTTGACTATTACTGTGTACTTCATTTATCTGACAGCATTATTTAATGATACTATTTTATATATATATATATATATACACACATTTATTCATTTATAAACATATATATATATAAACACACACTTATATGTACTCACACATGTATTTATTCATTTATACACACAGATTTATTCATTCATTTATACACACACTCACATATATATATACACTTTATATTCATTCATTTGTACACACACATACATATATATTATATATATATATATATATGTGTATAAATAAACACACACAAACAAAACAACACAATATAATAAACACAGTTGCAATAATCATTTGTACACACACACATAAATATAAATATATATAAACAAAACAACACAATATAATAAAAACAGTTGCAATAATAATAACATAATATGGTATGATCAATTCTACCCTTTTGTTTTTGCTCCCATATTTCAATGAAAATATATTTGTCAAAATCAATATTGGTGGGGGCTCTTTTGCAAAGATAATCAATAACACCATCTGACAGTTGTTGCAGATTATACAGCATTACTTGTTACTTACACACATGTGCGATGGTCCCAAAAAAAGCCAAAATATATACATTTATTAGGCACTCTGAATAAGGGTTGACTGTGTAATAATCATGCCTTTTAATTGGTGTATATGTCTCACCAGGTGAAGGCTGGGACAGTGGGAGGGGTGAGGTAGGACAGGGGACTGCTGAATGCTGAGCTGAAGTCCCAGGATACAATCCCAAGTTGACTGCATGATCCACTTACCTGTTTGCATCAACTGCAGGAGGTCAAGCAGGGGTCATGTGATGTCCTTTAGGTTGGATCAACACCAGCCTTTGGAAAGATGTCATGACTGCAGAGGGCAGTGGACCTTTAGTCATTTAATACTGTGATGTAGGGTAATGGATTTGTATTAACAGGGAGGTTATATTTCAGCATTTGAGATACACCTTGAGGCCTGATTTGGTAAAAAGCCCACTTACCACGACAAGGTACAGGCCATAAATGGGATAAGATATGACAAAGACATAAGGTGAAAAAAAAATGAGAAAGAAAGGCATACACATATACAAACAGATACATAAAGGGTGTAGAGGGGCACCGATTACCAGTGTCCTGCCTCTAAACAGAGGGTTGGGGGTGTCGAGGAGTCAGAGGGTGTAGAGGGGCACCGATTACCAGTGTCCTGCCTCTAAACAGAGGGATGGGGGTGACGAGGAGTCAGAGGGTGTCGAGGGGCACCGAATACCAGTGTCCTGCCTCTAAACAGAGGGATGGGGGTGACGAGGAGTCAGAGGGTGTCGAGGGGCACCGAATACCAGTGTCCTGCCTCTAAACAGAGGGATGGGGGTGTCGAGGAGTCAGAGGGTGTAGAGGGGCACAGAATACCAGTGTCCTGCCTCTAAACAGAGGGATGGGGGTGACGAGGAGTCAGAGGGTGTAGAGGGGCACCGAATACCAGTGTCCTGCCTCTAAACAGAGGGATGGGGGTGTCGAGGAGTCAGAGGGTGTAGAGGGGCACCGATTACCAGTGTCCTGCCTCTAAACAGAGGGATGGGGGTGACGAGGAGTCAGAGGGTGTAGAGGGGCACCTATTACCAGTGTCCTGCCTCTAAACAGAGGGATGGGGGTGTCGAGGAGTCAGAGGGTGTAGAGGGGCACCGATTACCAGTGTCCTGCCTCTAAACAGAGGGATGGGGGTGACGAGGAGTCAGAGGGTGTAGAGGGGCACCGATTACCAGTGTCCTGCCTCTAAACAGAGGGATGGGGGTGACGAGGAGTCAGAGGGTGTAGAGGGGCACCTATTACCAGTGTCCTGCCTCTAAACAGAGGGATGGGGCTGACGAGGAGTCAGAGGGTGTAGAGGGGCACCGAATACCAGTGTCCTGCCTCTAAACAGAGGGATGGGGGTGAGGAGGAGTCAGAGGGTGTAGAGGGGCACTGACTAGTGACAATAATAGGGAAAATAAACCCTAATGGGGATACTTTGGCAAATCTACTTTTTATGGTGTGGAACAGGATGTCAAATACCAGTAAGAGTTTTGCCATGATCTGAAGAACTAAAGAGGACCATGAGGTTTAAAATGTACTGACTTTACTTAGAACCAGAGTAGAATACACATTATACTTGCAGGCTTAAAAAGTCTGAAAAATAAAAATCCAACCCTCAAAATCCTAAAACATTGGTATAGTTATGCTAAAATGTTTATATTCTCTTTAAATGCACTTCATGTGTTTGCATTTTATTCTTTGTAATGCCTTGTCTTTTATCTGGACAATAAGTCTGTTATTAACTGGTATAGTTTAGATGATGATGATGATGATGATGATGATGATGATGATGATGATGATGATGTGTAGGTGAGGCATTGATATGAGCAAACACATCCAATGTAATTTGATGTTCATCATAGTATTGAGAGATAGGTCTTATCAGATACCTTCAACTGCAGGTCCTCCTCTATATTGTTCTGTGTGCCTCCAGAGCACACTAAAACACGGGGTCTGAAATGAAAGCAAAAAAACAGCTTATAGTTATTCAGGTACTATTCTGATGCTAATACTTTAGTACTTATACTTGAGTATTTCTACACTCTGGTACTTGTACTTTTACTCAAGTACAAGATCTTATCACTTCTTACTCCTCTGGAAAGCACTTTTATGTAAAGGAATACATTTTTATAAATGTCCACTCCCAACATTTCATTTTTACATGGTCTCAAAACGTTAATATGTTATTAATGTCAAATGTTATATATACAAATGTTGTATTATATAACAAAATAGACATTTATAACATATTATAAATGTCTACCTTTTAAATAAAATATTAAATAGATACCTTTACATCCTAAACAGAAGGTCAAAACGTTAATATGTTACATGACAAACAAAAAAACGAAACATTATATATAGGCTATATATACAGATGTTGTATCCCTCTTATATCCATCAGGAATTAATATTAAATAATGAATTAACATTACCTCAGCGCTGCATAAGTGTGGTCGTCAGTCATATTGACAACGAAGCACTATTATATTGTATATCTACTTTTAATATTGCTGTATGATGCGGCGTTTAAAAGGACAGTATTTCGCTTGTCAGATTCAGATTTCGCGGGTGTGCCGCGTGAGGCAGTGATGTAACCATAGGGATGTAACGCAGGTTGATGCTGTGACGTAACGCCGTGTCGATGCTTGCGTAATGCGGAAGTGGGATCTAAACTGGGTTGGAAAAACGATAGACGCCCCCGGGCCAGCGTAACGTACTTCCCACTTGCCCGCTCGGGCCACTAAAAATATTGCTTTAAAGAAAGAAATGGTCCTGTGGTATAGGTATTTTGACTAGCCATTTAGTTAAATTGTTTCGTTTATTAACGCTACAACATAGCGTTTCGTGAGGCGGTTGTCGTTGTTGGGTGAAAAGCAAACAGCTGTTTGCTGCAGATCGCAGCGCGAGCAGGCTCCCGTGAGCGGGAGCGCGCTCGTTCACTACAGACTTTCGCGCCACCTAACCATTCGCCAAAATGTTTTTGATACCAGCGGTAACCGGCCAAGCGCCGGGCAAAAAACAATCTTCAAATAAAAGAAAGTCACCGGAGGAGTTAAAGGAGAGTGACAGGGAGTATGAGAAGAAGAGGGAGAGAAAGTTTCATGTTACGACTGGGGCACACACAAAAATGATAGGACCCAAATGCACGACTCCAGACAAAAGATGATTAAAAAAAAGGATTTACTTGTGGTGATAAGCAAGGTAACAAAAACTCACAAATGACTTCACAAAAAACTAACTTAGATTCACTGTAGCTCAGAAAACAACTGGCTGACAAGTAACACAAGGGTCGAAACGATCTGGCACTTGGCACAGAGAAAACACAGAATAAATACACACACAAGGGACTCTACAGGTGCAAACAATAAGGGCGGGGCAGGTAATCAGGTCAGTTAACACACTGACAGGGTAGGAGTCGAACTACCTGAAATGAGAAGAGATTAACAAAGTAAAACAGGAAATGACAGACAACAAAAAAGGATTTGCAGACGCGGACTTGACGATATTAACTAAACAGAGAAATAATACTAACAAATCTGATGAGACACAACAGTACCCCCCCCCTCTACGGCCGACTCCGGACGGCCCAGAGTCCTGTGGATTTAGCCTGAAAAAGTCATTTATCAGCCTCTGATCCACAATGAAGCTTGCTGGTACCCACGACCGATGTTCTGGACCGTATCCTTTCCAGTCTACAAGGAACTGTCGGCCACGTCCTCTCTTCCTGACTGCTAGCAGTTTCTTGACGTCGTAGATCAGACCGCCGTCTAACATCCGGGGGGGAGGAGGGGGCTTGGATGGAGGGACCAAGCGACTCTCACGAACCGGTTTGATTTTGCCAACATGAAAGGTAGGATGAACTCTCAGGGACCTGGGCAGGCGCAGGCGAACAGCCACCGGGTTAATAACTTTAGTTATGGGAAACGGACCCACAAACCTCGGATCCAGCTTCCTGGAGGCCACACATAGGGGTAGATCTCTTGTAGACAGCCAAACCTTCTGCCCGGGTCTGTAGACAGGTGCAGGACGACGATGTCGATCTGCTGCCTTCTTCATGCGAGCAGCACTCCTCAGGAGAACCTGGCGTGCTCCTGCCCAGACTCTGCGACACCGCCTCACCAGGGCATGTGCTGATGGTACAGTCACTTCCTTCTCTACTTCTGGAAAAAGAGGAGGTTGGTAACCATAGGTGCAGTGAAAAGGGGAGAGACTCGTGGCAGATGTAGGTTGGGTGTTGTGGGCATACTCCCCCCATATCAGCTGCTTGCTCCACGTTGTGGGATTCTGGGACACCAGACACCTTAAACACGTCTCCAGTTCCTGGTTGATCCTCTCTGATTGACCATTAGCCTGTGGGTGGTAACCAGATGTGAGGCTGGCAGTTGCTCCTCCCAGGCTGCAGAATTCCTTCCAAAACTGGGAAACGAACTGCGGCCCACGGTCTGACACCACATCTCGAGGAAAACCATGCAGCCTGAAAACATGAGATAAGAGCGCTTCTGCTGTGTCTTTAGCAGAGGGCAATTTAGGCATGGGAATAAAGTGAGTCATTTTGGTAAATCTGTCAACAACAGTGCAGATGGTGTTGTTACCTGCAGAGGGCGGCAGTCCAGTGACAAAATCCAGCGAGATGTCAGACCATGGTCTGACATCTCTGGCGGCTTGGAATGGACAAAGGTTGCAGCAGACCCATAGGAGACTGGGTAGAGGTCTTATTCTGAGCACAGGTAGTGCAGGCTGCCACATACTCGGTTACCTCCTTCTCCATTTTAGGCCACCAAAACCTTTGCTTTATCATGTACATAGTTCTTTTGATACCTGGATGACATGTTAGTACAGATGTGTGAAACCTATTGAAAAATAAGGTCCATCGTGCTTGTCTGGAGTTTAACCTCTTAGCCTTGCGTATCTACTCCAAATTTGTGTGGTCTGTCCACACAATAAATGGTTGTTCCGCCCCTTCTAGCCAGTGCCTCCACTCATCCAGCGCTACCTTCACGGCTAATAACTCTCTATTGCCTACATCATAGTTTCTTTCAGCAGCAGTCAACTTACGTGAAAGGTAGGCACATGGATGGAGCTTACTGTCTTTCTCTGCCCTCTGTGAGAGGACCACCCCGATGCCCTCGTTGGAGGCATCCACCTCCACCGTGAACTGGCGTTGAGGATCCGGGATGGTAAGTATTGGAGCTGTTGTGAACACCTTTTTTAACTTCTGGAAAGCTTGGTCTGCCTGTGGGGTCCACACAAACTGAACAGAAGGAGAGGTGAGTTCATGCATAGGTGCAGCAATATAACTGAAATTCCTAACAAACTTCCTGTAGAAGTTTGCAAATCCAAGGAACTGTTGGACTTTTTTCCTGGAAGAGGGTGTGGGCCAATCAGCCACAGCGCTCACTTTAGCAGGATCCATCATTATCTGGTCAGGACCCAGGATGAAACCCAGAAATGAAGTGGAACTGACGTGGAACTCACATTTTTCAGCCTTTACATAAAGTTGATTGTCCAACAACTTTCTTAATACTTGGCGATCATGCGGAACGTGTGAATCTCATCACGGGAAAAAATCTAAATATCATCAAGATAGACAAAAACAAAATGATTCAAAAACTCCCTCAACACATCATTTATGAGAGCCTGAAAAGCTGCAGGTGCGTTTGTTAGACCAAAAGGCATTACCAAATATTCATAATGTCCGCTTGGAGTGTTAAAACCAGTTTTCCACTCGTCCCCCTCCCGTATCCTTACCAAGTGGTAAGCGTTACGCAGGTCAAGTTTTGAAAAAACTCTAGCACCTTTCAACAGTTCAAACGCTGAGGCCATAAGCGGGAGGGGGTACCTGTTTTTGATGGTTATGTCGTTTAGGGGGCTGTAGTCGATGCAGGGTCTCAGGGACCCATCTTTCTTCTCGACGAAAAAAAAACCAGCTCCGGCGGGAGATGACGAGGGACGGATGAGGCCCGTTTGAGAGAGCCGTCTATGTACTCCCTCATAGACTCTCTCTCTGGAGCAGAGAGAGAGTACAGTCTTCCCTTGGGCAAGGGGGACCCAGGGAGGAGATCGATGGCACAGTCGTAGGTGCGATGAGGAGGAAGGGATGTCGCTTTAGTCTTATTGAACACCTCCTTGAGATCTCGGTAGCAGCTGGGCACGTTCGAAAGGTCGGGGAAGTCTGAGTCTTGGTTATTTTCATCTTCCATGTCAGTGTCTATAATGGGCTCTCTAGCAGTTTTTCTCCTGAAACACGAATGAGAACAGTCGCTTCCCCACCCCAAAACTTTACCAGTCCGCCAATCAATGTGAGGGTTATGTCTTGTTGTAATGGCACCCTCAGGCGGCCGTCAAGAGGGCCGGCCCTACTTCAGCGCGTTTGTTGATGAGAAGAAGAGGTCGTTGAAAGCAGCACAAAAGAAAACTACAAAATAAAAGGCTATGTTAAATCAACTAGTTTATTAGCAAAACAGACAGTCCAATTCTCACAGAGTACTCTGTGAGAATTGAGTCCATTTTTGGCCAGATCGTCCATTTGAATTGAGTCCATTTTTGGCCAGATCGTAATGTTACGACTGGGGCACACACAAAAATGATAGGACCCAAATGCATGACTCCAGACAAAAGATGATTCAAAAAAAGGATTTACTTGTGGTGTAAACAAGTAAATAGGGAATATGTCCCAGCAGTTTAGGATAGTGAAGGTTCTAATCTAATCTATTACATAGCCATTACATTTCTAACTCCTGATAATGACAGGAAGGCAGAAAGCGCATTATACTAATAATAATACTCATAATAATAGCAGACATTTTTTAACAATGACCACAATATAATTATTTTAAAAACCAAATATGAACAATTGAGGAAAATGAGGAAGAACTGATGATTCAAATGTTGTAGTACAAGTAGTAATGTCGTTGTGCATACATTACTATTGCAACAAATGTGTTCATTTTCTTCATTATTAGTCGATTTTTTTGGACGAATGCTCAGTGGTTACAATGGTGGGGCCAGTGATAATAAAATTCCACCGGCCCGGAGTAGAAGTAAAGATACTCATGTTTAAAAATACTCTGGTAAAAGTAGAAGTACTGACTAAACTTCTTTATTCAAGTAAAAGTAAAGAAGTATGGGCTTCGAAATGTACTTAAAGAGCAACTTGCAGGTTAGAGACACCAGTGAATAAATGTGTAGGAAAATGATGTATACACTAGATTTTCCAAAAAATATACACTACAGTGACATCTGGCGTCGTTTTTGTAAGACATTTTTACTTCCACATAAAAAAAGCCTCCCCATGTGACCGCCCGCGTGTGACGTCACATGGGGGAGAGCGGCCGGTCTAACGTAGTAATAAACATGGATCCCAATGCTAGTTTTGACACAGAAGAGGTTGAAAATAAATATTCGAATGCATATGACGGACCACAACCATATAATTATGAGCCTGCTAGGCTTACAAGAGACCAGAAGCAGCCAAGGATTAGAAGAAATAACGGCCATCGGCGAGAAATTGAGCTGTGGTGTGAGGAGAACCAGTGGAGAACAGGGCAGCTGTCTTGGTGAGTGACCGGCGTTAGCTACAGTTAATGTTAGCTAACGTCGGTCACATCACAACATTGTAAAGTTAGCTATCATATATCAGGCTATAACTAAAGTAGTATTGATAATATAGTAACGTTACTGGCAGGACGATCTGGCAGAGAAAGGTTGTGGAGCCTCCGTTGATATGCCGTTGTAAATGGCTTGATGGAAAGCAGGTGTGTAGTCGGGGAGGGCGCACAGCTGATTGCAGCAGGTGAGTGGAGGTTGAGCCGGGAGCCAGGAGTGACAGCCACCACGCCCACACAAACAACACAGACAGGGGGAAACAAACAAACAAACAAACACAAAGGAGACGGCTGGAGGAGTACAGCCACCACAGCGTTACCTAATGCAACTCCACACTACGTCTTACGGTGCTGTGTACCGGAGGGGAGAGAGAGAGGAGCGAAGGGGGGGGGAGAGAGATGTAATACGGTTTCCTGATAAACGTTTTGTTTGATAGGCCTCAGCTGTGGAGAGTATGTGCTGCAGGGAGGTGGATGCACCTCGCACAACGCACCCAGGAACGAAAGCTAGCTCCGGTCCTTATTCCTGTTAGGGAAACTGTGGACTCGATGTCCTGACACGCTGGAGGAAACTCCAGCTCACCATGATTACAAATGGTGAAATGAAATGTAAAATTACCGAAAAAATACCAGCTCACTAAATCACAACCGCTCAAACCAACTACAAACTACTACCGCGGATTGGACAGAGAAGGAGTCCGAGAAAGTTGCTCCCCCATGTGACGTATATGACGCGTTTGACGTATGACATTAAAAAAAAAAGCAGTTTTTAGTAGCAGAGCTCAAAAGGGCTCCTTTCCCCTCTGAATTATTGCCCTTATGTCTTGTAAAACATATCAAATCCTGCATTAACTTTTTTAATTGTAATTTTCAGGCAAGGTTAAGCATAAATCTAATAAAAAAAAAACCTGCAAGTTGCTCTTTAAGTAAAAAGTACCCATATCTACAGCTGTTTTAAAGAGTACCTGACCTCCCTTTATATTAATAGAACAATAATGTCATTGTTAGCTAATGAATGTTTCAATGCTGAACAACGGTAACATGACAACGTTTTCATTGGTCCCTCTTCTTTAGAGAAGACCAGGAAATGATGGATACACGGATCGTGTTCAAATCAATAGGCACGCAATGACTCTAAATAATAATGATCAAGCCACCAAACACACATTCAAACTAAAGGAACCAGCCTGTTTGGAAAATGTAAGAAGTAGAAAGTACAGGTATTTGGGTTCAAAATGTAAGAAGTAAAAGTAAAAAGTCGTCAGAAAAATAAGTAGTGGAGTAAAGTAGGCCTACTGATAACAGAAAAATGTACTTAAGTAGGCAGGCAGTAACGAAGTATTTGTATTCGGCTACTTCCCACCTCTGATTATAATGATATGTTAAGGAAAGGATGTGTAAGTCTATGAAGGTCTTGTGAGAATGAGGATCTCCGACAGGGGAACGCCACCACTGTTGGAACAAGTCTTCCTCCTCATAGGGAAACACTGGCTTTTATTTTGAAAGGTATAACCGGAGGCCCCACACGTTCTCTTGTTAACGTGACGTGTGGAACGCATCACCGCAGCTGTTCTCAGCGTCACCGTGAGAGGAGACCGAGGAGATAGTCTGGTACCGTTACCGAGCCGGGATACCGTTAGTAAAGAATCATTTCCTTCCAGTTTAACGGAACAAAGCCTGGGTACCGGTTATCATGGGAAATATCCCTTGCCAGCGCGGGAACATCGGCCACGAAGAACACAGCTCATGTTTTGACGTAAATCAGGGAATATAACTGCTGACGGCGAAAACACAGAACACCAGAGCCACTCTCTCTCCATCTCCTCCATTTTGGTTGTCAGTGATGGAGCACATCCGGACGCCCAAGGTAACAACGCTCGGCATTTCTCCAGCAGGGACTTCACGTAACGTCCCTCCTCTGTCCTAGGCTGTGTTTCCTCTGGTGTGCCCTCTCGCTTAGCTTTTATTCAATGACCCGCCAGGTTCGTCCTTCTCTCTGCATCAGCTCTCCCCGCTCTGTCTCTGCTGAACCCCGCGGGCAGCTCCACGGTACCGGCTGTCTGTGAGGGACAGCCCCGGGAACACGTTCTTGTGTCCAGTTAATATTCTGCTTAACAAATATTTACCAAACACATTGACGGAACACATTAAACCAACATTGTGTTCAACCTCTAAATTATTGACGTAACTCTAAACACAGCTGGCGCGTGTGGTGCGGTGGTTTTATGATGCTCATGTGCTCGTGCGCTGACATCAACATGTTTTGTTTCTTATGCAATAGGAATGTGTGATCTATTATTCTGTCCTGTAATGGTTATAAAAAATAACAAACCTTTCTCCTGTCTGCCAACCTCTTAAAGGCACAGAGGCCTGAAAGGACCATCCTCCCTGTTTCCACATGGTCTGATAGGCTTTATAAGGAACATTACTAATCATGTAATACACACATTCTCATAACTATGTCATATGTGGCAACACTTACTGGATGACATGTATTTTCAGGCACACTTAGATTTAGCTCAGTGAATGTTGTAATCTGATGAGTCATGGCAGAGGCTGTTGGAGCTGCTATTACAGTTAATAAACTATGTTGTGATTATGTGAGTGGAGAGACATATTTCCTATGTATTTGTCATGTTTCGTTTTTCTGTCTCTGATATTTTGCTTCCGGTAGGTGGAAAATGTGCGTCTCCTCGACCGGTCATCAGGACAGAGAAAGGCCAGCATTGGGACTCTCTACCTCTCTGCCACGCACACCATCTTTGTAGAGAACAACCCAGAGACACGCAAGGAGTCCTGGGTGAGCAGGGAGCCCTGAGCGCCTCTAACACTCAAAGTCACATCTCAGATTCTACGACCTGAATCCTGGCGTTCTTTCTTCATTTGCTGACTCCTATCCTTGTCTGAAAAAGGCTGTTTCAATGTAACTGAATAACCTGCTTAAAGAGGGGGTGGGGGACACTGCCCTGTCCCTCTGGACCTGACCAGATAAAATAGGCATCCAGCGGGGTCCGATTTCTCCCAGACTGTCTGCTGGGTTAAAAGGAACAAAGAAAGCAGATCCCTAATAGCTTGCGTTGAAAACTAGATAACTCAATAATGTGGCTTGTGTTGTTTTGTTTTTTTTATAGTGCTGATTGAAATTCCTTACTCGTGTACTTAATAAGATGAATTAAAAGCCTCATTAGTTATTAACAAAAGGAACCAATAGAGAAAGTGGAACATTGTCAATGTGTCAACAGTGGACAAAAGAGTGTGTGTGTGTGTGTGTGTGTGTGTGTGTGTGTGTGTGTGTGTGTGTGTGTGTGTGTGTTTGTGTGTGTTCCAGGTGTTGCACAGTATGGTGAGCAGTGTGGAGAGGACCCCCACCATCCCCACAGGAAGTCAGGTGATCCTGCGATGTAAAGACTTCCGGGTCTTCCAGATCCTTGTTCCACAGGAGAGAGACTGTTTGGATGTCCACACCTCATTGGTCAGATTGTCACGACCAGGTGCTTATGTGTGTGTGATTATGTTTGTGATTGGTTAAATGTGTTTTAAAGGGATTTCATAAACACAGACCCTGGAAAGCATGTTGTCAGGAGCAGGTGTGTTGGGGTCTAGTTCTCAGTGTGTGAAGCACTTTAAAGTTATTCTCCTCTCTCCTCCTTTCCTCTCCTTTCCTCTCCTCTCCTCCTCCTCTCTCTCTCCTCTCTCCTCTCCTCCTTTCCTCTCCTTTCCTCTCCTCCTCTCCTCCTCCCCTCCTCTCCTCCCCTCTCTTCCCCTCCCCTCCTCTCCTCCCCTCTCCTCTCCTCTCCCCTCTCTTCCCCTCCCCTCCTCTCCTCCCCTCTTTCCCCTCCCCTCCCCTCCCCCCCCCCCCTCCCCTCCTCTCCTCCCCTCCCCCTCTCCCTCTCCTCTCCTCTCCTCTCCTCTCTCCTCTCCTCTCCTCCTCCCCTCTCCTCCCCTCCCCCTCTCCCCTCCCCTCCCTCTCTTCCCCTCCCCTCCTCTCTCTCCCCTCTCTTCCCTTCCCCTCTTCTCTTCTCCTCTCCTCTCCTCTCCTCCTCTCCTCTCTCTCTCAGAGAAGTACAGTGAGCTGTACTGC
Source organism: Dissostichus eleginoides (assembly GCA_031216635.1). Classification (NCBI taxonomy): domain Eukaryota; kingdom Metazoa; phylum Chordata; class Actinopteri; order Perciformes; family Nototheniidae; genus Dissostichus; species Dissostichus eleginoides. The sequence goes on along the minus strand of CM062266.1, from coordinate 602,324 downwards.
CTGTCCTTTAACCCCAATGTGAATAAGGAGGAGAGGGAGGAGTCCTGGGGCTTTGTGGACCTGACGGCTGACTACAAGAGGATGGGACTTCCTAACAACCTGTGGGTCTCTACAGCGGCCAACAGTGAATACAGGGTCAGTAGGATTGTAAGGTGTAGAAAAGGGTAGCGATAAGCTTTAACTATGTGCTTTATTATAGTGTAGGAGATTAACAATACGTCTCACATTAAACAGTACCTAAGCTCTACTATTTCCATAACTCTTATATACTTGTTAAAGTTGTTAAAGGTCCCATGTCATGGCCATTTCTACTGATCTTAATTCCATTGTTGAGGTCTACTAGAATAGATTTATATTGTGCAATTTTCCAAACTCACATTGGTTTCTCATACAGCATCTCTGTATAGTATGTGTATTCACCCTCTGTCCTAAACGGCTTGTTGGAGCTCCTGCCCCCCCCTCCCTGTGAGCCCAGTGTGCTCTGATTGGTCAGCTCGCTGCTACGAGGAGCTGACAGTGTGAGCTGGCTTACTGGTGTAGTTTCCTGTTTGCTGCGAGACAGCAAGACATCGCGAATGGACGCGGGAAGGGGGGGGTGCTGAGGGGGCTGCAGCAGCCCCATCTGCGAGGCTCCACAGCGTGATACAGCTGCTGAGGATGCTCTCAGTGGCGCCTCGGTAAAAAGACAGCATGATGGGGGGTGATGCTCCGGCTCGCTTGAGCTTCCGGATGAAGTACAGGCGCTGCTGGGCTTTCCTCGCTAGTGGGGTGGTGTTGTTTTTCCAGGTGAGGTCATCAGTGATGGTCACACCAAGGAATTTGGTGCTGGTCACCTGCTCCACAGCAGCGCCGTTGATGGTCAGGGGGAGAGGGGGTCGGTAGTGGGTTCTCCTGCAGTCAACAACTATCTCCTTTGTTTTCTCCAGGTTGAGGAAGAGGTTGTTATTTTGGCACCACAGGGCCAGCTGGTTCACTTCCTTCCTGTAGTTAGTCTCATCGTTGTGGCTGATGTCACATCACAGTAGTGTCGTCTGCAAACTTCACGATGTGGTTGGAGCTGAAGTTGGGTTTGCAGTCGTGGGTCAGCAGAGTGAAGAGAAGGGGGCTGAGCACACATCCTTGGGGGGCCCCCGTACTCAGTATGAGGGTGTTTGAGGTGTTGTTGTTGACCCGTACAGCTTGTGGTCTCTCTGTGAGGAAGTCCAGCAACCAGTTGCAGAGAGAGGGGTTGAGGCCCAGGTCTGTAAATGTTTGTACAAGCTGCTGGGGGATGATAGTGTTGAATGCTGAGCTGAAGTCTATGAATAGCATTCTAACATATGAGTCCTTAGTGTTCAGGTGTGTGAGGGCTGGGTGGAGAGCGGAGGAGATTGCATCCTCTGTGGACCGTTTAGCTCGGTAGGCAAACTGAAATGGGTCCAGTGATGGGGGGAGCGTGGATTTGATCTGCTTCATGACCAGCCTTTCGAAGCACTTCATGATGGTAGAAGTTAGTGCGACGGGGCGGTAGTCGTTGAAGCCGGATGGAGATGACTTCTTTGGCACTGGAATGATGGTGGTTTCCTTGAAGCACGAGGGAACAACCGCCTGGCTCAGGGAGATGTTAAAAATGTCTGTGAGGACATCTGTGAGCTCTTCTGCGCAGTCCCTCAGCACACAACCAGGAATGTTGTCAGGTCCTGCAGCCTTGCGGGGGTTAATCCAGCAGAACAGAGAGGCCGATGTGGGGGAGGGGGGATGCCTTGTATACTCCCTTGATGGTGGTATAGACCAGGTCTAATGTGTTGTTTTCCCTGGTTGGAAAATCAACATGCTGATATATTTTAGGCAGCACAGTTTTTAAGTTAGCGTGGTTGAAGTCTCAATCTACGATGAGTAGGCCGTCTGGGTGTGCTGTCTGTTGCTCACTGACGGCTCGGTACAGTTCACCGAGTGCCTCCTCTCTACCCTTGTTGCTGGGGTTTGGGGGGATATAAACAGCCACCACAAGAATTGCTGTAAACTCCCTCCGCAGGTAAAAAGGACGGCACTTTAGAACCATAAACTCCACCAGTGGCGAACAGTGTTGGCTAACAACAACAGAGTCTCGACACCAAGCTTCACTAATGTACACACACACACACCGCCGCCGCGAGTCTTATTCCCCCCGCTATCTTTGTTCCTGTCTGCTCTGTAGCATGTTAGCTTGTCTAGCTGAATAGTGGAGTCCGGGATGTTGTTGTGGAGCCATGTTTCCGTGAACACGTAAACACAGCAGTTGATCGTAGTAGACGTATGTTGTCCATCTTGTTGTCTAGTGAACGGACATTTGCCATAAGTAGTGTTGGAATTGCCGGCTTGTGTGGGCTAGCCGCTAGCCTAGCCCGGACACCTCCACGTTTCCCCCTCTTCTGCCTCCTCTCACGCCGCTTGCGGCGTCTTCTTTCCGGGTGGGGCTCAACACGAGACGGGGAGCAGAGGAGCCCCACGCAGCTGAGTTCCCGGCGAGTTTAGCTTCCAAACTGAAGAAAGTTGATCTTTTTCCAAGAAGAAACTCACGGCTGTATTGTTGTCCTTTACGATATAAGTCCAACGGACATGACGAACAAAGTGACAAACTCGACAGACTTGACGAAGAAGATGAAAACACGTTTTTTTCCAGACCGCGAGGGGCCGCTGCGACTGATCGCGCCGCCATCTGATCGGAATCAGTCTCGCCGCGCTGCGAGGCTCTACTATCACCCCCCCCCCCAGCGCCTCACATTTTCGCCGCTAAAAGTGTGTGTGTGTGTGTGTGAGGAGCTCCACGGATTGGAGACAATGGGTCCATTTGGGTCGTCGTTACGTCACTTAGTACCAGGAAGAAAAAGAGAAATGTCCAACGAGGCGTTCTGGGGCGGCATAGACAGGTCTTCTCTGTGTTAGAGTTTTACTCCCTACAGGGTGTATTTTGAGGGTTTATGACTTTGCAGACTGTTTACATGCAGAAAAAGCTTCATAACACAAGGGGACGGGTAATAACCGGAAAAGCATGACATGGGCCCTTTAATGGCACATTTCCACTACAGCGCGGAGCTCGCTTTAAGCATGCCGAGCCGTGCGGGGCCCGTTTTTGGTTGCGTTTCCACTTGGCGTAGTACCGGCTAGCGGGTACTATTTCACAGTTTTTCTGGCCCCATAAAATCGAGGTTCTTTCCGGGCCAACTACCAGGCTAAGTCGGGCTGACTATGCTAAACTAGAGAGAGAATCGCTGGCAAGGGGGCTACAACTACAACAAGATGAACATATTTGACCGTGATTTAATTAATAGTAGTAATACACGTTTCTAAATGATGCCGAAGTAACAACATACTGATACCGGTTAGTAAAAACCATGAATTAATGCTTTGACAAGTCTGCAGACAGACGGCAGGCGAAAAACCTTTTAAAATGCGTGTTTTCTGAATGGAGATCGGCTAAGCTAACGCAGTATATGCTCCGACCGTCCACACTCACAACAACGGCCTATACAGAAATAAATAAAGCAGCGACTGTATTCGCCATGACACAGACAGTCTGTGGTTTGTACTTGTTTAACTTTTGTCTAGTTTCTGAACAGATATGAGGAGCTGTGAGCTCTGAGGGCTAACAGCTAACGGCTGATGTTGTTTTTCTGGGGTTCTCATTGAAGATGACGTCACGGCTCCGCCTACACTGCGTTACTATAGTTACTACCCCAGTTCCTAAACTGTAATGGAAATGCGCCATAAAGTGAGCCAGTCCTAACAAGGCCTAACGAGGCCTAGCCATACCGAGCGAGGCCGAGTGAGGCTGTGTAGTGGAAATGCGCCATAAGTGCAGTGAGCAGGCCTTGTATTCAGGGCATTTACAATCATAGATAAGATATTCAAATCCTTCCTTCAGCTTATCAGCAACTGCTTTCTTTGGCCTTGTACGCTTCATGTTGTGCTTCACTTAAAAAAACAATGGCCAAACTGTATTCATCACAGGCATTTACAGAGGCCATCTATGTGATATGCAACCCCACGAAACTTTATTAACAAATACTACTGGGACTACAGAACACTGTCAATGAACACTCATTACCCAGTGATGTACCTGAACGCGTTCAATGAACGATCGTTCATGAACGCGTTCATATTTTGGGCGAACGTGAACTGAACGTACTGTATTTCCGCTAGATGAACGTAATTGAGAACGCGTTCATTCTCAGCGCTGTATAACGGCGTTCAAAAGTGCGTTCATTCTCAGCACTGTATTATAACGGCGTTCAAAAGTGTGCCAGATTTCATATGCCTTTCAGCCGAAAACCCAGTTAAAACACACCGTAAACAGGCTTCAAAATAATGCGGAAAACCACCCAATCTGGCAACAGCAAGCTGCCTGTGACGCGTACGCGCCTGTCACCCCTGGCTGTCGCACTAAAATGTACGTCATCAGACTCCTCACAACAAACAATGTGGAACCGGCGAGCATTGAATGAATGAATGAATTAGTATGGACGAAGCCGAGAGCAGCTGCAGCAGCACTCGCTCAGAGTCAGACTCTACGGCGTCGGCGTATGAGCATTTAAAAGAGTTTTACGTTAAAGTCAGTACTGACTTATTTATTTGAACTGTAACCAGTGGTGACAGATCTTCACTCAGTATTTTCACTCACACTGGACAGAAAGTAATAGCAGTACTGTCCATGGGCCTTGGACTCTGACTGACTCTTTAAGTTATTGGGTTTTTTTTACCTTTTTTACCTCATTCATTTGGGCTGAATATTGCACCCAAGTTATAGAACTTTTTGTTCTTTGGGCAAACAAGTCAGGAAAAAAAAAGAATGCGACTGACTTAATGAAAAGAGAATTAATGTTTAAATGTTTTGCACTTTGAATATTGAACTTTGAGGTACAACCTTAGTTTCATACCTCAGCCTGGTTCCTACCTCGTGTTGTGTTAGTACAGAGTTATGTCGGCACATGTTTATATGTTATATGTTTGCACAATGACTACTTTCACTTTTGGTACTTTAAGTATATTTAGATTATTATACTTAATAAAGACCATTCAAGCAGCACGTTTTTCCTCATGTTTTTGAAAATATACTGTAGAGATGAAAGCTGCAGCTGCTACTAGTGTGGACTGAATGGGCGGCAGCAAAGCGTTATGGAAATGCCAGTATTCTGATTGCTGTCTGTGGTTCTATATGGGTTGTGGCAATCATTTTGACAAATAATAGTTCGCAGCAACGTATTGAAAAAAAAACTATAAACTATAAATTAGTTCATTTTTGAAACCATGAACTTTAGTTCAAAATTTTGAATTATGAACTATGAACTGAACTAGTTCATTTTAAAATTTGTGAACTGTGAACTGAACTAGTTCATGTAGAAAGTGAACTTTCCCAACACTGTCATTACCAAGTAATTCACATCACAGACGCTGTAACCATTTTGGCTCGATTTAGCTCATTGACCATGATGGTCCAGCCCTATGATAGGTTTCTATCTAAGCTTGTTCTTCTGGCTCCAGACTAACTAGGGTTCCCGCGGGGTCTTGAAAAGTCTTACATTTGACAATCAGAATTTAAGGCCTTAAAAAGTCTTAAATATGATCAAAAAAATAAGAAAGGTCTTCAAAAATGATGGGATTTGAAAGGTGCTTCTGTGTAGCGATCACGTCTAAATGTGTTTTGGGGGAAATATCCGGGCAGCAAAGTAACCAGTACGCTAAGAGCCTTTCAGTTACCCCCAACAATTTGTATTGAAATAAATCAACATGGAACCAGTAATTACTAACTTTGCATACCCCCGGCCCCTTATCGGCAAACACCCAGCTAGTAACCTAGCAACCAAGCTTCAGCTAGCGGCAGTCAGAAACTCATGTATCTTCAAATTTACTTACAAATAAATATGGGGAAGTGTAAGTTCAACCGTATTTGGTTTGAAAACATCGAATTTAGTGCTTGGTTGAAACCAGTGGAGGGGAACGTGTTTGAAGCCCGCTGCACCTTTTTTTTTTTTAAATGCATTTTTTTGCAAATGTAACGTTAGCTAGTGCAGCGTGCTTCCGCAACAACATCCGGGCGACGTGTGGGTCGACGTCAACCCTAAAAGCGGAGGTGCTGTGGAAGCTAAATACCGTAGCTAAACACCAATCATACAACAGCAACGATAAAAGATTGTAGCCAAGGGAGCAGAGCTCAGAAGATAGCCACACACACACACACTTCTTCTTTCATGGCAATTCTCCTTCATACTTTCTTGCCGTGAAATATGTCTTAAATTCTATTTAAAGTGGTCTTAAAAAGTCTTAAATTTGAGTTGGTGAAACCTGCAGGAACCCTGCTAACTGTAAATCATACATTAATTTCATAATGCTGTTGGACTGCATAGAGTGTGAAGATAAAAGCTGATTCAGTTGTTTACTACATGCATGTTTTCTTTAAGAACAAATAGATTCCCTGAAGGAGTAATTTGACCTTTTTGGAAAAACACAAGTCTTTTCTGTAACCACGAGAGTCATTCATGTCATAAACCATTATTATAAGTGTGGCATATAGATATGTATGGTTAATATCAAATCTGAGTTCAGGTTAGTGTAGGGCAGGGGTGCCCAATACGTCGATCGCAAAGGTGGTGTGGGTAGATCGCATTGGCATTGAAAAAAAAAATATATATATATATTTTTTAAAGTTAGCCTATCATCCATCCTTACTATGGCATTTGCCACTTGATTGACGTACAGGTAAGCCAGTCTGAGTTGTATTGTGCCATACGGGTTCATGCAGTTATGAGGGGGCCTCACCTCCTCATCTGAAGCGCAAATGCGGCACACTATTATGCGCTTATGCGGCGCAATTAGTGTAAGCGCGCCACCGTTTATCCGCCGTTTAGTCCACTAGCACCCCCCCCCCCCCTGCGCGCGCGCTCGCGACACAGATTGGGCGGCCCTGTAGGTAGATCTTTTGGGCTTGGTCATTTTAAAAGTAGCTCCCAAGCTGAAAGAGTGTGGGCACCCCTGGTATAGGGTAAATCCAAATGTTCAGGGATTACATCCATAATATTGCCATAATGTGCAATTATTGCACATTATGATCCAACTTTGGCACAAACACTGTACTGAATGCCGAGAAACAGTCTGTTACATACCCCCTGTAGAATGGTAAAATGGTTGTCAATATTGTAGTTTTTGTTGTTGTCAACAACTGCCATAAAAACCCAAATCTAGGATTAATTGATCCTACTATCAGCTGTTATACCGGCTAGACAGTAATGTAAGTGTTACAGTATGTACATTGTTCCTCTGTGCCATAGGGCGCATTTTGTTCCATTCTTCAGTGAGCCACAGCATATACTATAAACAATTTCTCAATAAGGATCAATTTAGTATATCTAAACGAATATGTTGTCTTTGTTTATCATCATTTATGGTGGACAGGAACCACGTTTAGTAACAGTTGGTAATCTGTATAATCTACAAAATTCAAATATATGTTTCCCCCCCCAGGTGTGTGAAACGTACCCATCCGAGCTGTTTGTTCCAAAGTCGGCCACACCCCCCATCATTGTGGGTAGTGCCAGGTTCAGGAGCCGAGGACGATTTCCTGCTCTATCCTACTTCCACCAAGACACTCTGGTGTGTGCACACACACACACACACACACACACACCACACCAACAGACTTTAAACAACAGAGTCATGAATAGGGTAACAGGGGCGCTGCGCCCTCTTACTCTCGGCGTGAGCCCTCATACCAACATTTCAAGTGATTCCAGAAAACAATATTTCTGTTTGTCAAAAACTGTACTCCAAAAATGTGAAAATCATGTCAAATAGACCGTCAGACGGCACAGACAGCAGAGGAGCTTGGAATAAATATGGGATGGATGTCCGGTGGGTCTGCCGGGGGACGAGTGGCAGGCAGCAGGCTTACACTCAAACTGTGATTTCTGAATTAGATCGTTTCTCTAACTGTCCTTTTTTCTGTAGAGGAAGTAAAGAAACCGTAAGCAGCTTTAAGACATGAACAAACCCTTATTTTCCACTTCGCTCTAATGCATTATTTCCCTGGCTTAATTTAGGCCGGTAGTGACGTTAGCGCCCTCATACAATATTCTTCTAGAAAAACCCCTGCATATGTTGCTGATGCAAAGGACTCAGTGGGTGTGTACTACAAAGTGTGTATTGTGGTGACATCACAGGCCGCAGTGTGTCGATGCAGCCAGCCTCTGTCCGGCTTCAGCGGCCGCTGTCAGGAGGATGAGGCCATGCTGCAGGCCCTGATGAAGGCCAACCCAGGAAGTGACTACATCTATGTGGTGGACACCAGGCCCAAGGTAACACACACACACACACACACACACACACACACACACACACACCAGTGGCGAACCGTCAGAGCCTTCAAGGTATTCAGAGAATACCCTGGAACACTCAGATAAAACAAACAAAAAATCGATTTAATTATATAAATAAAATGTAATAAAATGTATATAAAATGAATAAATGAGAATGGTATCTGTGTTGTTGATCTGTAATATTACAGTGTTACGTTGATTTGTTTGTCCTTCTCGGACCATGCACTACGCATTTCAGTGGTTTTGTGTTAGAAAAGAAAGCAACCAATCAGATCTTGCCGTTTTATTGTTTTTAACGTTGAAATGGCAAGTGCAACAGGTGAAGATGAAGTTGTTGCGGAATTGTTGTGAGTACCCTTTTCAAGACGACAATTCAGTGAAAAGACGGACATTATAATGCCGGGGGGGGGGCGGGGGGTGTGTGTGTCTACAGAAGGTCCAGTTGTGATAGACACGGTTCGCCACTGACACACACACATATATACTTAGAAATATACTATGAGATTATAGATTGTTTGTGTGTGTTTGGGTACAGTTGAATGCCATGGCAAATCGCGCTGCAGGTAAAGGCTACGAGAATGAAGACCACTACACTAACATCAAGCTGCACTTCATCGGCATTGAAAATATTCACGTGATGAGGAGCAGCCAGCAGAAGATCATCGACGGTAAGAAGAGGAGCACTGTGTGCAGAGGAGTCATAGGGAGAGGCGGTGTGAGGATCACACAGCGCTCTTCCTCTGATAGCATCTCTCACTACTTTCCTGTCTCCCTCTCTTCCATGCAGTGGGTGAGATGCGATTTCCATCCATGACTGACTTCCTGTATGGTCTGGAGAACTCTGGTTGGCTCAAACATATTAAAGCGATCCTGGATGCGGGCCTCTTCATAGCCAGGGTGTGTGCACACGGCAGACTCACACACGTTTCAGTGAGACAAATATAATCTGTGTAAAAAGTCATAAAACCCATTTTGTACTAAAACCAACGATCAATGAAGATCGTCTCTCTCTCTCTAGTGTCAGCTTTAATTCGGTATTCTATGAATATTTAAAACATAAATTGTCTTAAAGCAGCAATAGATTTACAGGAAAGTGAAAGCAAAGCAAAGTCCGGTCGTATGACACAGAACGGGATAGTTGGTCATTAGGATACCTCGTTGTGGTGGGTGGAATTATGACTTTTTGCCAGAGACAGTTGAGGTCTGTTCGGTGTATCAGGGCTTTGACCCGGCTTGGGGGGTCCTGCTGTTGAGCTGCTCTCTGTCCCCTGCAGGCCGTGGCTGATGAAGGAATCAGTGTGTTGGTGCACTGCTCAGACGGCTGGGACCGCACCGCCCAGGCCTGCTCTGTGGCCAGTATACTGCTGGACCCTTACTACAGGACCATCAGAGGCCTCATGGTACACACGCACACACACACACACACACACACACACACACACACACACACACACACACACACACACACACACACACACACACAGTACTTACAGCCTCTTGTTCATACCTCTGATTTGATCCTCCTCTTGCTCCTCCTTTCCTCGCTGGCCTCCTTTGTATTTCCTCCTCTCCTCTCTCCCAGGTGCTGATAGAGAGGGACTGGGTTTCCTTCGGACACAAGTTCTCCCACAGGTAACTGTGGAAGTCGTACTTAATCTGACCTTAACTGCATCATGTGTGTTTATTGTGTAAGACAAAAGGGTCAAAACAAGTCAAAATCACCTTTTCAATACTTGGATAAAACCAGTTTCAGGCATCGGATGTGATGCCAATCGAACAGGAGTATTTGATCAAATAAGTGCTACCTCTCTTTAAGTTGCAGTATTAATTATTATTATGATGATTATTTAAATTGAGGATAACAGATAACAAACACTGTTAAAGGGTTAATTGCTTGTAAAATGATAATGTGACTAGTTCAATTACATTTTCTAAAAGCCCATTGGAGGTCATCAGAGCTCAAAGTGATGTCACTGCGATTATTTCATGAGGACATAAAAAGGGCGTCCTGACCACTTATTATCCAAGCTGGGGTGGGACATTTTGTTCAAAACATTTTTAGCTTTAACAAGCACACAAATAATATAAATTCATTATAATTATACAATTACTGATTAATTATTTAATCTATCTTTAACATCTGTAGACAGTTTTATCTACATTTAAGCTCTGAGTCACTCATGAAGAGATAACATTTGAGAAATTGTATTAATGAACATTTCAATCCTTTCTCTGCTCTCTTTGTTTCCTTTCTTCCTTCCTGTACCTGTCTGTGCTTTTCTACTGGAGGCACTGTACAGCACTGAACTTGAATATGACTTGATTTAGTGGAGAGAATGCTGTGTGTGTTGGGCAGTAAGATGGAGCTGTGTCCCTGCAGGTACGGCCACCTGGACGGAGATCCTAAAGAAGTGTCTCCTGTCATTGATCAGTTTGTGGAGTGTGTGTGGCAGCTGTCCGAGCAGTTCCCCTGTGCCTTCGAGTTCAACGAGCGCTTCCTCGTCGCCATACACACACACATCTACTCCTGTCAGTACGGGACCTTCTTGGGCAACTGCCAGAAGGAGCGCAGGGATATGAGGTAGGACTGAAACACACACGTTCGCTTGTATTGGACTGTGTGCAGAGACCAGCACAGTATGCAGAGTTCTGATTAATAGGCGCTTTCACACCGCAGTACTTTTCCCACAAAGGTTCATCAGAACTTAGTTCACGAAAACTCTTTAGTTCTCATGAACTAAGTACAGATCGCGTTCACACCGGAATAAGTCCCTGGGGGAGGATTAGGCAAATGAAGCCGCTGACGTCACTTCGTCTTCTTCTGCTATGGGTTTACTGGCAGCCGCAGCCGCAAACCACTTCACGGCGTATACTGCCACCTGAAGTCCCCGGCCAGAAGTCCCCGGAGTTGGGGACTAGCTTCAGTAGGGACTCCCAGCAGCTTCTACTGAAGCCTTCCGAGTAAATCGCCAGAACGCCGACACCTCCTCATCTCCACCGCTCCCATGTTTTCTTTTGTGTTGCCATAAGTTAGTCTCTCTGCGTTTGTGCGCTGGGCTAATGCTAATAAAGCTAAAGCGAGGATAATAAAATGGCGCCTCACAAAACTTTTTGGGAGGTTTACGGGGCGTGGTTTGCAATCCGCCCAGCCAATCAGACCTAGGAACCTTTTTCTCCCACGAAAGTACCTGCTCTCTAGCAGGGACGGAAAAGGGGGTAAAAAGGTTCTCATGAACTCATTTTAGTTCCGGCTCTTTTTGGTGTAAACGCGACATTTCGGAACTATATCGGAACTAAAGTGGGAAAAGTACTGCGGTGTGAACGCGCCTAAAGACCCTGTGCTTGTGGTACTTTGAAGTGTTCTATCACTTTATTACTATTATGCTAACTTTTACCAATTATTTTCCAAAACTGCATCAGTTATATTCCCACTGCAGTTTGTCAAGGACTTAGCAAAATTGTCTTCACATGTACATCACTCACATCTTTATTATGATGTGTATTATGTAGTTCCACTGCAGTCCCATCAGGATGCATGCTGTCAGGACAGTAACAGATCATTGGTGTGGTTGCTTTGGTTATCCTAAATTAACTTCTGCCACACTGGACTGGCAACAACATTGAGGGGAGTTCTCATTTTGTCAGTGCTGACCCTCACATTTTGCCTAGGATCTTGATCCAGATCCAGTTTCCCTCAGCTCCCTTGTCTGTTACAGCAAAGAGTGAGTGCTGCATTTGAGAAGGTGTCATGGTTTTGTAACATTGCTGTGTGCTGTGGACAGGCTTGGAGAGCGGACTCACTCCGTTTGGCCCGAGCTGTGGAAGGAGCGGGCCCAGTACACCAACCCTCTGTACCGGGCTGAGCAGAGCCAGAGCCAGGGGGTCCTGAGGCCCAACACCACCCCCTACTGCTTCAAGTGAGTCCCTGCACACGCACACACGGTCATTTTTATTTTGTTGGTCCTACTTCTTTACTTTCTTCAACCCTAGCAACTCGCTGTCAGTCAAACATAATCTCCTAGGAGAAGAAAAATTGGCAAAAAAAACTCTATTTTCTTTTTGTCACTCGTCTCAGGATGTGGAAGGGTCTCTATAACCACGCAGAGAAATCCACGCCTCCTCGCCAGTCACCTGCTGACTTCCTGTCTACTGTGAGGGAAGAGTCCCAGCAGCTGGAGGAGGAGCTGGCCAATCAGCAGGAGGTACCGCCGGGAGGAACCCCCCACCATCACCTGGGCTTCAGACAAGGCATACAACACACTAGCACACACTAGCACACACCCCCAACATGCATCACTGCAAAATGAAGCTCTAAGGTCTGTGATCCCGTCTGCCCTCATCAGAGCAGAGTTTATCCTCAGTGAGTCACACACAGAGCCACACTGGCCTGTGGCCCCCCCGCTACCATCCCTGACAAAAACAGAAGCAAAATGGAACTCATCAAAATTCTCTTTGTGTCAACTGTTCACCAACAAGCCCCACCTCGGCTTTGGGAATTTGCAACTGAATAAGTTACAGATATAAAAAAGGAGAGACCAGGAACCCAGTTTACTGCCCCTGCTTCCTGCCACACACCGACAAACAGAGGCCCACTGGTCTACAGTGAGAGAGGAGTCTATGGTCCACTGTCAGACGGCCTCACAGGTTTAAATAACAGTAGAGAAGTACTGCTGTATCCACATTCATCTGCCTTATGTGAGCAGTGTGTGGACACATCACAAGTTTGGGAAACATAACCGTGATTAACCTCCAGCGCACACACTTCTGGATCTTTAATGAGCAAAAGGAGCGTGATGGTATTTAAAGACTAACACGTTAGTTTCAGTTTTTTGTAGAACAACATATCAGACACAAATAATAATGAAGCATATTTAAATTTGTTAAAACATGTCTTCGGGGAACCTCAGTGTATTCCTTTCAAAAGAAACCATTGATGCTAATCTGTCAGGATTTCCCTGGATTCAGTTTGCTCTTATCTGTCCAACTGAGGCTGCGGCCCCACAAGGACGCATACGGTAAAACGCATACGCAATCGCAAAAAAGGCTTCCGTCCACACGCAATAGACACTGGAAAGTGTCTGTTCACACGAGACCGCTCGAAAGCGCTGGAGACGCTGTAGTAAATATGCCAGGCCTGTAAGTGGCGCTGTAGTCTGCCACAAAAGCAGCGAAGGAGACTTCCCACGCATGGTTGCCATGGTTGCCCTTCTGTTTATTCTCCGCTGTGGACGTTCTGGCTCTTTTTCTCCCTCCCCGAGGCAAGCGTTTGCTCCTACTCTCCGGTAGTCCACCAGCAGATGAAGAACACCCACATCTCCGCCTCTTCCAAGGAACGAGGGGACCGTGCGGCAGAGTTTCCGTTAACATTTTTTTTCGCCGGTCAACATGTCCGTTAAAGTTGAAATCTTCCGGACAAAATTAGAAAAGTGCCGGTCAGAGGTCTTCTTTGTTATTTATTGAGCTTTAAAACAAATGAATAACGACTCGATATAATAATATAAGAATAAAAAACTGAGCCTCTCTTTTCCTCCCCCTCTTCTGACAGCCCAGCAGCAGCAGGAGACGTGGGGAGAGGGAGACGTGGGGAGAGGGAGGCGGGGCTATTTCATCGTTATCAGAAAATGATCGTATAGAGGCGATTACACGGAGCCGTTTGACCCCCCAGAGCGTTGCGTATGCCGTTCTATCCACCTCGGGACCCGTTATCGTTACCGTAGTCGTTTACTGCCGTATTCTGTCGTCCTAGTGTGGCCGAACGGTCTATATGACACAAAACGGTAACGGAAACTACCGTATGCGTCCTCGTGGGGCCGGGGCCTGAGTTCAGCCACCCCCCACCCCCAACACAGTGAGAGAAGGAGATGGTTTTCATTGTTATGGAGATGTGTGGGGGAGGGGCTGTTGAATTTAAGTGTGTGTTGTTCTCCTGCCTCTGCAGAGGATAGCAGCCCTGACCGGGGAGCCAATCACGTGGGAGGAGGTTCTGAGGAGGAGGACTAGCCGCCCACGGCCCCCCCACTGCGGGCCGGACCCGCCGTGTCTTATACAGACCCAACCAGCAGCCCTGCACAGGAGCCCCCCCCACCCCGCAGGCTCTCCCTCTGCAGCAGACCTGGGTTGGGAGTTGCTGTCTTCTTCACTGCTGCCTGAGAGGACAGAGACCCTGGTGCCTGGCTGGGGGGGGGACTTTTCTTAAAATATTGAGTCCAGCAGGTGGGGGGGCAGAATGTGACGAGTTAAACTAGTTAAACATGGCTGCTGACAGCTGGATTTATGTCTCGTCTTCAAACTGTAGTTGGTGTCTTTAGAGTCTCAGTGAGTTAGGGACAATGTCTGACCGAGGCACTGAAGACATTTCTTCTGACTGTTTTAATTTTTTTTTTTCTTGCTAGCCAGAAAGGCTGTTTTTTATTTCTGTCATTTGTACTTTTTTAAAGGAATCAACATTACTGCTGTGAGTTGGATGGATGTGACATGAGTCCAGACTGAAACAGTCCGAAGAACACATAGGTGAACAAACATTAACGTAATTTCAACAATTACATCCTCTTCCTCTCCCTCTGTGTAAAGTAATGTGATATGATGAAAAGTATGTGATTGCTCCCAAGTGTTTCCTCATAGGGCCCTAAAACATTTGTGTGTGTGTGTGTGTGTGTGTGTGTGTGTGTGTGTGTGTGTGTGTGTGTGTGTGTGTGTGTGTGTGTGTGTGTGTGTGTGTGTGTGTGTGTGTGTGTGTGTGTGTGTGTGTGTGTGTGTGTGTGTGTGTGTGTGTGTGTGTGTGTGTGTGTGTGTGTCCTTGAGGCATCACACACAGTCTGAAGCACTAGTAAAGTACAATCACTGATTGACAGAAGGACAGTTAGAGACTCAGTCCCATCCATAACAGTTTCTCTGATTTGAATTAGATCCATCAGATTCAGGTTTCCAGTGAGTGTGAGAAATAGCATCTGCTCAGTAAATTGCAGATGTTCTGTTGTGTAGACTCAACACTGGGGGTCAATAAGCACGCAAATTATTTTCCCCATGGTCCATTTTCCTGCTCAAAAACCTTTCACTCCATAAAACACATCTCTGCCACTGCCTCTGTCAGTATTTAGAAACCAGAGTTCAAAAAATATAAAATCCTCCGAAAGCTAAATAACCAGTTTGCAGTGGCAGCCATAATGAAACAAAGGAGAGTGGAACAGGAAGGCTACATGGTTTACAGTGTGAATGTTTTAAACCAGTTTGAACTAGTTGTTACCAGGAAGAGCAATCAAAAAAATCTGAACAAAAACATGTTTATTTATGTATGGCCTTTTATTCTTATGTTTCAGTGTACTGTCTACACATGCTATCTCCACACTGATGTAATCATATTTATCCTCAGTGTACATCATAAAATCCAGTGCAGTTGGTCAGATAGATGCACTGAGTGTGACTAATGAGTGCTTTCAGGTGATCTTTCACTTTTTACATTCCCACCAGATGAAGTACCAACAGCAGGAACTCTGGGAACATGTCTTCAGAGTTTATTTCATGTTTATACTCTGTTCGATCCATATTAACACATCAGCAGCACATTGTTGTGTTAGTGTGTCGTAACGCTGACAGTAAACCTGCTGTGGCTCCATGTGTCACAGATTCATTCCTAACACGTGGACTGAGTGACGGCCAGTGTGATAACTGAATTCTCATTGGCCCTGGCAGGTGTGAAAATATATAATAACGTAAGGGTTTGAGGACAAATGTCCATGTGCTGCTGTGTATGACTACATGTCCCTTCTCTACCTGAACCTTTCTCTGTAGCCTGTGTGTTCTGTATCCATTAATGTCAATGATTTATCAATAAATGCACTGTTAAAGGGAAAGAACTGCAACATACTTGGGTTGCGGTCGAATTGTCAGTTTAGTTTAGGAAGGTTCCTAACCATGGATGTATAATAAGAACTGGATACAGCGTCGGAGGCGGGGGTTGCGGTCGTATAGTCCAAAAATCAGCTCCTATCGTCTTCTCCTATCCACTATTCCTTAACCTCTGAGTGAAACGTCACAGGGTTAAGGAATAGTGGATAGGAGAATTCAAAAGGATTTAGGATTAAGAGACTGCGGTGCTTTGAGAATCCGACTGCACTTACACTATTTTATTAGTCTTATTATAGTTATTTATTTTGTTAAAGTTTCAGCTATTCTGTTTACAGTTCTGTCATCACATAATTTAATACGATTTGTTAAAACGTTGTTGTTTCTTTTGATGTGAAATATTATTTATTTAATTTAAATAAAAAGCAATGTTAATTTTGTTCACAACCTTATTTTTTTCTCCAAAAGAACCGATAAGAATACCGTTAAAGGACCGGATCGATAAGCGGTATCGATAAAAGTAATAGTACCGTTAAAACCTTAACGATACCCATCCCTACTGATAATTGTTAGAAATTAAAATCAATGTTCAATGATGTAATTTAGCTTAAACACACAGTAAGTTTAAACTGTTTTATTCTGAAAACAGTTCCGGTTAAAGTTTATTTTGAAAAGCTGTATTGAAAGACGTTGCCGTTGACAACAATGAACACTTCCGGTTTATCCGTTAACATCGACTACAGCCGTTAAAATGCATTAAATAAAAAGTCATGAAAGAGTGAATGAGGAGACAAGGCGTGTGGAGTGATGCAATGAATACACAACGTCTAAATCCTCATGTTTTACACGATATCGGACATAGAAGACCGACGCGGGAGGACCCCTACGTCACCGGCCGCCATTGAAGAGGAGGAGTCACGGATGAGATATATAGCTAGGTTACGGGGCTTTGTGGAGGCTTCCCACTGGAACCACTGCGAGACAAACAGCTGCTCTCTCCACCACTTCTCCTCTGTTTGTTTCATCACCACGCTACTTAATTAAAGTACCAAATTGAACCTTTTCAGAGACTCCATTAGTCTCTTTATTTTAACTTCTCTCCTGGGACGCGAGAGAATCAACACAAATCAACAACATCCATTGCATAGATTTTTATATTTGCTGTTGTAAATTATTGTCTTCTGTTTGCTATTGTAGTAAAGTGTTTTTATTACATGTACAGCACTTTGGCTCGACCAAAAATCGTTTTTAAATGTGCTATATAAATAAAACATGATTTGATTTGATAGCCGTGTTCCTTCTGAGGTTTTTCTAGATCCTTTTCACATGTTTTGGGATCCATCTCTTGCTTCTTTTGTTGCTCTGACATGATTAAACAGTCAGTTTTAAATTTTTGGTAGGGGTCATCAGCAGGCCATCACGTGGTTTCCGAAAATAACCGAGTTACACGAGTAGATTTTAGTTGAGACCTGCGGAATATTTGTCTCAAAATTCCGTGTGTGTAAAAAGATGATCCACAAGCAGAAATTTGAGATCCACGAGCAGAGATTTGAGATCCGCAAGCGCATTTTTGGTCGTCAAATACAAAATGGATTCGCAAATGCCTGATCGAAAGTTGTAAATGTTAAAGAGATATTCAAAGATTTTTCTTTTATTTGTAAAAATATTTTGCGTATTTGCAGATCCGTTTTACATTTGCAAATGTATATGTGAGTTTGTAAATCTTTTAAATGTTCTTGTGGATGGTGTTTTACATTTACAAATCACATATTTACACACAAATTATTTTTTTGTTCACACAAATAATTATGAGACATATCTATGCCCATAAGGTTTGCTATAACAATCGAAAACACGATTGGGGAGATTGCACATCTCTGCAAAAGCACACATTTAGTGGGTAACTGTTTACCATGGGGTAGCCTAATGATGACAAGTGTTAGAAATTAAAATCAATGTTTAATGACGTAATTTAGTTTAAACATACAGTAAGCTTAAACCTGTTTTATTCTGAAAACTTTTCCGGTTAGCATTCGTCTGTGGCTAACATTGTTGCTAAAGTTTATTTTTGAAAAGCTATTCCGGAAGAAGTCTCCAGAATACCAACAGTAAGCTTGACTTCCGGTTTTACGTAAATAACGATTAGAGCCGTTAAAATGCATTAAGTAAAAAGTCATGAAAGAGTATGAGAAGAGGCGTGTGGAGTTATACAATGAAGACACGATGTCTAAATCCTCTGATTTACGCGATATCAGACAGAAGACCGAGGTGGGAGGTCCCCCTGCGTCACCACAGCCGCCATTGAAGAGGAGGAGCCAAATGATGAGATATAAGTTAGGTGGCGGGGTCCGCGACTGCGAGAGGACAGCTGCAGCTGCTCTCTCCCCCACTACACCTCTGTTTGTTTCATTACCACGCTACTTAATTAAAGTACCAAATTGAACCTTTTCAGAGACTCCATTAGTCTATTTATTTTAACTTCTCCTGGGACGCGAGAGAATCAACACATATCAACAAAAGCCAAGCCCGACTCTGGATACAATTCCTCCAACAATACATTTTAAAACATTATATCCCAATTACGACCATTACAGCTTTATTCGACATGTTGAATCGGCAGCAGAGGCTGTCGGCAAAATAAATCACTCTGATTGGCTGCTCAGCTTAGCGAAACACTATTTCCCTGAATGGGAGTGGAGCAGTACAGTACTTAAGTAAATGTACTTTGTTACTGTCCACAATCTGCCTAGAAGTATTTTAATGTTGTAGCTGTTCAAGATGGTCATTTTAAAATGTTTAAAAATATACTGTTAGTAGTTAAACCAATAATAATGCTAGGGCTGCAACTGAGTTATGTAGGCACATTTTAATTTTGTCTTAACGCTGTGTGATTAAAAGAATAAACTGAAATAGCAGGATCGGCACACACATTTGCTATATCTTGCCCCACTGAAAAGGCACTGCACCGATACTGTGTGTGGGGGGGGTTGTTGTCAGAGCTCCATCAGCAGGGCGAGGGACTGAAAACAGCTCACAACTGATCATATGAATATTTCATAAAGATATTTCTCATGGTTTCAAATCCCTGTACATTTCCCATTATGATACATCAACAAAGAAACAATCATTGTCTATTTTGAGCCTTTTGCAGATATATATCAGTATCAGTGAGGACACAGAGGAACACAGTCACACACATTTGTGAGAACCTTTCCTGCTCATGTCTTTATTTCAGGTATTCTCTGCAAACCTTTTTTGCTTCATTTAAAAATGATTTACACAATTATTAATATCCCGTATCTGCGGGGCTCCCCACACATTGTACTTTTCAGAATGGGTTGATTATTTTATTTCCCACAGTTCACATCTTTTACAGTAGAATCTTCTTCAGTTTAAACTTAATTCAAGTGCTGTGTATAAAGAAGTTCACACATTTGTATAGGGCATTCATGACAGATATATTCTCATACATTTCTACCTGCAGGGGCCATGACATCATTTCATTGTCTGGTGATATTTCCTACAAAATGTGATGCCTTCTACTGACAACCATATGCATCAAAGTATTAGTATGTGCTGTTCGCTAACATACAGGAGGACGTCTGGATACTGTGGTGACTGTGTGTGAATACAATGGAGCAGTGATACTAAACATGGCTGACAGAGACACTACAAGAAGACATGCCAAGAGGAAGACATGAGAGCTCCAGCTCAGTGTGTTTCATGACATGTGATCATCAGAAGGGAATCAGTCCTCTGTGTGAGTGTCCCAGGCCTTTCAGGTGATCTTTGATCTACTGTCAATAGCCAATTCCTGATCATGTGTAACGACATGCATCACATAGAATGACATATACAACAGATTCCTGTTGAGGTTTGCTTTAACAATCAAAAACACGATTGGGGAGATTGCACATCTCTGCAAAAGAACACATTTAGTGGGTAACTGTTTACCATGAGGTAATGATGACAAGCCAAGCCCAACTCTGGATACAATTCTTCCAACAATACATTTTAAAACATTATATCCCAATTACAACCATTACAGCTTTATTTAAAACCCAACCCGAATGTCCGTTAGTCTTTCCTCTCGGCATTAATACTACATGACACTGCTGCATTCAATTAATTATTTCTGTGATTAAACCTTAAGATATGATGAAACAAGACCTGCAGTATCAGTGTGTTAGGAACACTCTTCATAGTCTCACGAGAAGAAGAGCTGCTGGCACAGTCGCTGAGTCTCCTCTGGACTGGACACTTCATGGCCCATGGTCCGAGGGTCGCAGTAGATCTCGTAGTCATTTCCTCCCTAACACACACACACACACACACCAGGCATGAAAACGGGTCAGGGGTGAAAAAGGTGAGAAGGATATTATCCCTCTAGGGGGGTCCGGGGGCATGCTCCCCCGGAAGAAAATGTTGAATATTCCATATTTTAAAGCATTAATCTGATGCATTTTGAGATGCATTTTTTTGCCAACCTGGGGAGAGCTGGAGAAACTTAACTTCAGCCATGAGTCAAAAATATTATGGCCTCCTTACTAAGTATTATGCAAGACATTTCATGCCAGCCTGTCACTGGGTCTAACATTTACAGTATATGAGGCACAATGTGGTAAGGGCTTAATGCAAATGGCTTAATGCATATGCAGATGGTGGACATGCTGTAACTTAACTTGTCTACTCTTCCATCATGACTGACAGCCAATACAATGTTATGTAATTCAGATTTGAATACATTTTATTGGCAAAGATAGCCTAAAACACACAATACAGTGGTTTCCAGGAGCCTTAGAAAACGGGATGGAATGCTCCGCCAAGGTTCCAAGGACCATTGCCTAGAAACAAATTATGTAATTAATGTAAAGCTAGTGTATTCCATGTTTAGGTGATGATGCTGCCAGTGACCGCAGCTGATTGTAAATAATAATAATAATAATAATAATAATATATATTATTATTATTATTGTTATAATAAAAATAACAATCTCAAAGTGCTAGTGTACTCTGTCTATGCTGCCTGTGCTGACTAACAGGCCTACACCACCTACCTCTGCATTTGCTATGCGGTTTATAACTGGTACGGGGATCTTTCCCTGGCACTGCTGCCTGATTGTTTCTGACCCCTGGTTGGCTTGACTCTGGCTTGCTGGATTCACCCTAGCTGATGCTGGAAGGAAGCTGCTGGCAACACTATGAGTGGAAGCTATCATCTGCACCTTCTTCTTGTGAACTTCCGTCTGGCAGTGAGCCTGCAGAGCATGGCTGCCTTTGTTAGCATAATTGATCTCTTTGTGGCAGAGAATGCATCTGGCGAATCCCTGCCTGTTGATTTTGATGAATACATCTCCTAGATGAAAGGACACCTCTTGCTCTTTTACTGAGACCTTGCCTTCCAGTTTTAGCCACGACCAGTTCCAGCTGCATTTCAATCCAGCATCCAGCTGTTTAACAATGGCTGAATCCTTCTCCCCTAACACACTCATTCTGCAAAAATAATGTTTGTATTAGTGTTAGCACTAACTTCTAGTTTAGCCTTATTGATAGAACGGTGGACCACTTTACCCTTCAGCCTTGTCAGTCCCCTCACCTCAAAATCATCAACACGTCCTGGAAAAACGAGTTGTAGAGATTTTAGAAAGTAGCACTAACATTAACCAGTTTTTCTTTTTGTGATTTACCGTAAGCTATACAAGCTAGCATCTAACTTTAGAACGATATCTAGCTAATGTTAGGCTAACGTTAACGGTAGCGTTAGCTAATCATTTTCCACCGGAGCTTTAGTGCTAGCTGTCTAACGTTGCGTTCTCTCCTGCTGTGTTCACATTACACATTCGTCACTACCTCCCCGAGTCGGGAGCGATTCATGCTGTGCGGAATCGCCGAGGCCAGGCGTGCTTTCAGCTTCTGATGGTGGTCTGGATCCCGCTCTGGTCAGCACGAGCGAAGCGAACTGCTTGTAAACCAATGATCAGGTCCCTTTTGGCACGCGCACCTGTTCGCAGTTCACTGATCTCTGGGGCTGGTTCAGAGGCCGTAACGGTACGCACCGTGGAAGACGAGACCCAATCACTGCCGCTGAGAGACTCTCTCAGCGGCAGTGATTGGGTCTCGTCTTCCACTCGTCACCCAACGGTGCGTACCATTACAGCCTCTGAACCTACCCCCCCCTTAAATATTTTCTCATCGAATCTACACGATTCACGTAGGTCACCTATTTTGGTTTCAAAACGGCGAATTTCGCCGAAAGGTGAGTGATTTTCATGCCTGACACACACACACACACACACACACACACACACACACACACACACACAGAGTTATGTTTGTGTATTCTGTCTGAATAGCAAACTCGTGGAGCTGTACAGAGCTTGGGGCATCTGTCCACAGTTTAGCACTTTTCATAAAATACAGGCAGGATGGAATTACTGACCCTACGATGGGTAGATTCCGTTTCTATCCTCGAGCCATAGCCAGGTGACCATTTACTGTCTTATTCTACAAGGAGCTCACAGTGAATACACATGTCTTTAAGAGTGAGGATGTTCATCTTCTGGGACAGAGGAGGCTGTCTCTGCTCAGTGGAATTGTACATGAAGTTAGTTAAATCTCTTGTCTTCAAACAGATGCTAACAGGAGTGGCAGACACACTGAAAGTCAACATGCTGCTTCTAAGTGGCTGATAGCATATAAGCAGTTATCAGTAAAGCAGTGTGAATCAGATCTTTCATGAATGTGTGCAAACTGAGTTGGGGGGGCTGGATCAATGGGAGCATGTTTGTGAATGGAGATGGGTCAGCTTCCCACAGCAGAGCATTCAGACCCTTATTCAGCAGCAGTGTCTTTATTCACAGCCGTCAGACATGCACTGGCTCACCTCAGTACCTTCACACCTGGCTGTGTGTCTCCACAGGGGTCTGCAGGGACCACTCCCAGCTCTAAACGTATTACCATGCTGCTTTGTTCCTCCCATCACAAATGGCCAGCAGAATGCAGACTGAGCCAGAGCTGTACTCAAAAAGGTTTTTAATGTGTTTCTCAGCAATGAGCTGGGTGGAAACCTTGGAGTTTAAGAATGTTCTAGTTCATATTTGAAAGGCAGAGAGACCTGCAGTATATTTAACTGGAGATAATGACACTAAATGAGTAAACTAGAGTCAGTTTAAATGTACTAACCCACTCACGCAGCAGTCAGACTTTACAACCACCACACACACATAATAACAAAGACTATTACACTCCTGAAATACTTCTTATGTGCAATATACTGTATATATACTGCAAAGAAATACTTCCACCTTCAACACTCTCACCTGGCTGCTTTTCTAAACTGTGAATGGATGTTTATTTTGCATATTGTGTAATTCCTAGTTGTATCTTTAATATTTGTATGCATGCTTCTTAATACATTTTAAGCTGTCTTTGGCCCTTTACTTGCTGTAACAAATGTCAAAATGTGCCCGAAGAAAGGTATTCTGATTCTGACCACACAGCGCTGAGTGTGCCCTGTGTGTGTGTGAGAAACATGCGTCCACACTAAAGCATGAAACAATAAGAAGACAGCTTAAAAAGCAGGACACACTCTAGACTGGAGAAATATGGGCCAGCTTAGTGAGGGTGAACAGAAGGGGGGGGGGGGGTTTCCATAGGGCTGCCATAGACAGACAGCATAGACTTACAACTTGTTGACAAAAAGTGTAAGTTTGTCGATTGTGTGCATGGCCTGAGCCGGCTGTCCACGAACCATGTTGTTCTGTCCTCTGCCATCAGTTAGCATACTCACAGGTTTGGTCTTGTCCCCAAAGAAGTGGATGGTTGAGAAGTCTTCCTCAACAAACCTCAGACAGAATGTCTTATCCCAGCCGTCAGGAAAAACATCAAAGCTGATCTGGCCTCCTGTACGCAGAAAAGGACGAGAGGCAGGAAGATGGTGACATCACACTGACCCCAGACCTGATGCTCTGTTCCTACATTCTAATAGAGCCTTCCAAACCAACACTGGAACTGAAATTGGACTTGACTCACCGATTGAAAATGACAGTCCTTTTCCTTTGAATTCTTCCTTTAATATTGACACAAACTTCTCTCTGATTTTCTCTTTCTGAAAAAGAGCAGAATGTAAATATAAACACAGCACTAAATATGGAGCCATTTTCTGTCATTTTAATCTTTTTTTTCCTTTTTGAAACGAGGAGTAAAACAAACATCCTAAGGTTAAAGAAGAATGGTTATTTCGCAAAGACGGCAACAAAAAAAGTCAGAAGAGACTAAGACACTAAGATAAAGGTGGCTAATGTTTGGCCTGATGCACAGTCATGTATTGACTTGTTAGAAACCGTCTTTTTGTGACACACAAAAACATAAACCCAGCTTGTGTTAACCACAGACCTTTTTTCAGGTTTGAACAAAAAACACGTTAAAAAATGGTTGCCTTCAAGACGAGGGAACCGGAAACTATAAAAAGCTGATTGCTCACTAAATTTTAGAAACGCAATTCTGCAATACTACATTGTGAGTCATTCTACCTTTAATGTGAAAGATATGGATGAGTGCAGCTTTACATGATGCATTTATGTGAATGAGTGTGTACCTGATCCAGCTCGTAGAACTCCTTCCTCTCTTCCGGGGTACAGCTGCGCCCAATAGGGGAGACGTTTAACATGCCATTACGGAATTCAATGAATGTCCCCCTGTGAAACATGCCAAATTACAATAAATGTTCCTTCATTACTTTTAATTATTATTAACATTTTAATGGTCTGCATGCTTACACATAAATCGAAAAAACAAGTACATATGGCTAATGAGATCATGACCGCTGTAGAATAGCTGCCCACTGCTCCTAGTACTAGGATGGGTTAAATGCAGAGGTCAACTTTCACTGTGTGTGCTGTGTGCATGTGTGAAATAATATATAATAATAATAATTCTAATTCTAATCTAAACCAGCTGTATCTGTACCTCTTCTTAGGCAGTTTGATCTTGGCCATGTAGTTGAGACAGAAGTTAATGAAATCCTGGAGCAACTCTTCTCCCATATGGGCCTGAATAGACTGATAACAGCAAGCAGACACAGTAAACAGTTGCTTTCAGCTGATTTTTTTGTTTACAAAACAAAAGGTAAGGATGGCAAATTAACTTAATATGTCAAACAAAAAGATGACAATACAGGCTTAAAAGCTGTTAATAAAAAAGGTGTGCACACATAACGTCAATCTCACCTGGATACAGAGCAACTGTCCATCCTTATAGGCCACAAGACCATTCTCAGCAAACAAGTAGTCCACTTTCTGGATCACTGCACAATCAAACAGAGAGTCAAACTAACTAACTAACTAACTAACTAACTAACTGACTGACTGTCTGTCTGTCTGTCTGTCTGTCTGTCTAGATCGATAGATAGATAGATAGATAGATAGACTGATAGACAGTTAGTTAGTATATATATATATATATATTTGGTTTACAATACGCGTGTCTCACCATCTTCTCCTAACTGCTCTTTGATCTTACAAAGGTCCGACCCTCCTACCACTCCGACTCGAACCCGAGTCTTTAGCTTCTCAAGGAAATCTGACATGTGTGGAGTGACATGCTGAAAACACACACAAAC
The DNA here is from genome assembly GCA_031216635.1 of Dissostichus eleginoides. Classification (NCBI taxonomy): domain Eukaryota; kingdom Metazoa; phylum Chordata; class Actinopteri; order Perciformes; family Nototheniidae; genus Dissostichus; species Dissostichus eleginoides. The sequence goes on along the minus strand of CM062266.1, from coordinate 576,536 downwards.
ACACATTAACTGGAATATTAAGGTAAAACACAGAGATTATTGCAACAATACAATAAAAAGACCTGCATGCACTCCAGTTGTCAGGATTTGTGTCAAATGTTTAGTTTTCCAGCCAAAACAAACCTGTGTTCACTTATTTCTGTCGGTCTCTGACATTTTACTTGTATTACTAGTCATAGAATATTTATTTTTTATAACTTTATGGTGGCAGCGGCTTTATGTAATTCTTCATGCAGTGATAGTACATTATGTTACCTGATTTGTCTGTTGAACAAGCACACTTACTATACCTGTTGTGAAACAGTTATTCTCCCAGCACTGATAGTAATACACAATCAAACACCCACCACTTAAAGAAAGTAAGCTCATACGTGAATACTGTTAATGATAACTATTAGTGAGTGCCTCATGACGCTACGGCGGAGCATCGGAGCAGCTTCACATCAGCTAATGATTCAGGGAGGAACCTTTCTCTCAGCGCGTGTTTCTGCGGAACACAATCTGGCTCGGAAGCGATACAAAAACAACATCGTAGAGCCGGATATATCACATGCAAACGCGCACGCACACACAAACGCACGTGCGCGCACATACACGAAACGCACGTGCACACACAAACACACTTACCTGTCTCGCGGCTGTGAGCGTGCCGTCAACGTCAAACAGACAGAGCGTGCTCGGGTCCTCGGCGGCTCTTCTCATCTTCTGTCTCTCTGCCGCTGCCTGTCTCACTGTCCTGAAGATGTCTCCTCTGAGTGTCTCCTCTGTCCCTCGGTGTCCTCAGTCTTTGTCGCTTTGCTCCAAGAGTTGTTGTATTTCTCTCGTCCTCGCCCTTCACATCTGCAAAAGTGCAGAAATCGCAACTTCTTCTTCTTCTTCTTTTTGTTTAATGGCGGGTGGCACCTAACGTTTAAGGTGCATTACCGCCACCTACTATGCTGGAGTGTGACTGTGGACCACATGGGAAAAACAGTGAGCTACAAGGAAGAAGAAAAAGGAAAACAAATGAAATATAATTAAAAATTCTCTTCATCAACCCAGTATTTTTTAAGAAATCAAATAAAGTTGTCTTTCTCGCAACTCAAGAGATTCTTAAGATTTAACAATCCTACTCCACATTTCTTTAACTTTCTTCTCTGTGTTTTATACATCTGGCAGTGACAGCATGTTCTACCTTTTCTTTGTCTAAGCCACATTCACATGCTCCTGATGGATATTAACTACTTCTGCTTCCTCTTCTTCGGGTTTTACTTACCGCCACCTTTCTGTTCCAGTGTGGAGTAGACAATACATAAAGTTCTCAATCACCCCCATATAAAAAAACACAAGAGATTTTCAAGTTGGATCTTTGAGGAGACTTCATTAGCTGTAAAACAACACGTTGAAGAAAGATGTTGAAGTTTACACACACTGTACACACACACACACACACACACACACACACACACACACTGTAGGGATAGCAGAAAACTGAATGAGCTTCAAGATGAAAAGAGTGACATTAAGAGAAACCAAGCACTATGTGACCTGCCTCTTTTAAATAAAGGCCAGTTGAAATAAATCAATGTCTGTGTCACAGATAGTCACAGGTTATAGCCCCAATATTAATCTGGGACAAAAAAATGATCCCTACTCTGTTTCATTTTTGACAGACCCGAAGAGGTAAAGTTAAAGAAAAAAAGTAAAGAAAAAATAACATTTCTAGTCCCTGGCCTCTTCATTAGGTACACCTAAACATCTAATACAATCATTTGAATAATAATAACCTAATATTAAAGCCTTTATATGTAAAGTTTTAGTTTGTTGTGTTATTCTACACCCCTCATACATAATTAAGTGACAACTGAGCATATGTATTTATATATGCCTTCCATTTCATCAACACTTCTCTAACTTCTGGTCACTTTCCAAACAGTCTCAAGGAGGCAAGAGTAAACCCTCTCCTAAAGAAACCCTCTCTCAACCCGTCTGATGTTATAAACTACAGGCCTGTCTCTCTCCTCCCGTTCCTGTCTAAAACACTTGAACGCGCTGTCTTTAAAAAACTCTCCTGTTATCTCCATCAGAACAACCTTCTTGATCCGCACCAGTCTGGTTTCAAGGCAGGTCACTCCACAGAAACTGCCCTCCTCGCTGTCTCTGAGGAACTGCACACTGCTAAAGCAGCCTCCCTCTCCTCTGTCATCATCCTTTGGACCTGTCTGCTGCATTCGACACGGTGAACCATCAGATCCTCCTTCGCACTCTCCAAGAACTTGGAGTTTCAGGCTCTGCACTTTCCCTCCTCACCTCATACCTCGAAGACGGCACCTACAGGGTAACTTGGAGAGGGTCCGAGTCCGACCCTTGTCAATTAACTACAGGGGTCCCTCAGGGCTCTGTCCTTGGTCCCCTCCTCTTCTCTCTGTACACAAACTCGCTCGGATCAGTCATTAGCCCGCATGGTTTTTCATACCATCTCTACGCTGACGACACTCAATTAATTCTGTCTTTTCCCCGTTCTGAAACCCAGGTCGTCGCACGCATCTCTGCTTGTCTAGCAGACATCTCTCAGTGGATGTCTGCTCACCACCTCAAGCTCAACCTTGACAAGACTGAACTGCTTTTTCTTCCGGGAAAAGAGTGTCCCACTCTTGACCTAACAATCAACATCGGCCCTCTGTTTTTCCCCGACTCAGACTGCAAGGAATCTGGGTGTGACCCTAGATAACAACCTGTCCTTCACTGCAAACATCGCTGCTACAACCCACTGCTGCAGATACACTCTTTACAACATCAGGAGGATACGTCCCCTCCTGACCCAGAAAGCGACGCAACTTCTGGTCCAGGCTCTCGTCATCTCACGCCTAGACTACTGCAACTCCCTCCTGGCTGGTACACCTGCATGTGCCATCCGACCTCTGCAGCTCATCCAGAATGCAGCGGCTCGTCTGGTCTTCAACCTTCCTACATTTTCCCACACCACGCCGCTCCTCCGCTCCCTTCACTGGCTTCCAGTAACTCCTAGAATCCACTTCAAGACACTGGTACTAGCGTACCATGCTGTGAATGGATCTGGCCCTTCCTACATCCAGGACATGGTTAAACCATACACCCCAGCACGTGCACTCCGCTCTGCATCAGCCAAACGGCTCGCTGCACCAGCACTGCGAGGGGGACCCAAGTTCCCATCAGCAAAAACACGTCGGTTTGCTATCCTGGCTCCAAAATGGTGGAATGAGCTCCCCATTGACATCAGGACAGCAGAAAGCCTACACATCTTCCGGCGCAGACTAAAAACTCATCTCTTTCGACTCCACTTCGAGCAATAAAATTACTAACAAAGCACTTATATACTAATAAAGGACTGGTTTATCTAAAGCCAGTTGAGTAGCACTTGAAATGTTTTGGCTCTATGAAACCTGATGTACTTATATGATTCTGTTTTCTTCAAGTTTGTATCTTCTTGGTCGAATGCACTTATTGTAAGTCGCTTTGGATAAAAGCGTCAGCTAAATGCAATGTAATGTAATGTAAAGCTTGCTTTTTTATTTTACATTGGTTATGTAGTTCACATTTTCTTTCAATACTTTTCTTAAGCAGCCATTGTCAGATAAGAGAACATTGAGAGACAGAGTTGGATAAAAAGGGTCCAAAAAGGTGCAAGTTATTTAAATAGTTTTAGGGAAGTTTTTTATGTTTTTGGTTTATGTATGACCTAAAAACAAGAGGTGACTTTTAAAATGAACCTTCATTTTGTTTCGCTTGAATGTGATTGTTCTTTGACACTACACCACCCAAGTGTACAGAGAACAAGCAGGTGGTAGAGAAAGCAAGATTTGCATCACAACATGGACGAAACGCTGTATCCTACAACGTATATATAAACTGCCCTGTGGTGCTAAAGCTACTCTGGATACCAATGAGAGTTGGCGGGAAGACCAAATCTATTCCATCAGCATGGAGCAGAGATGTAACCACCCAAAAGACAAAGATTACCGAAACATTGCCCCGGTTAGAGGCTTCCCCCTACCTAACGTGGGAGGGAAGACTTTCTTCACTGTGGTGGCAAGACGCATGAGCAGTTACTTCCTGTAACAACTACATTGACACCAGCTGCCAGAAACCAGTGGTGCCAGGTTTGCATGCGTCGAGCACTCCGCCATGATCTTGTGTTCTGAGAGCAAATACAGTCAGTCAAACGCAGGAAAACAGATTTTCACATATTTTGGCTGGACCTGGTGTATGTCTATGGATCTGTCCTACATCAGCTCATTACCTTCCCACTCAACTTCTTCCATATATCAACCTTCATAGTAGTGCGTTGTTCAATCTCACCCATAGTTTTCAGAGCAGCCTTGGAAATCCTCATGATCAACGGAGGACCGATGGTTGGGATGAAGGGCCCTTTCAATCCGGAAAGGTGCAAGGAATGACAAGATCTCCTTTTATGTTAACTGGGAGAAGAGTTAATTGTAATACTATTGTTAGAGCAGTCTGAAAAAAAAGATCAAATGAATATAAACACAAACTTCCCCTAGGCAAGGCTACTTACCTATACGTTTTCAGTGTGAAGTACAAAGGCAAGCTATTTGCGGTATACATTAAACAAAAAAGCTACAGTGTATCTGCTACACCGTGTTAAATAGTGACTGTAAGGGACTTGTTGCTAGGTTGGCATGTTTTCACTGATTCCAGTTTTATGCCAAGCCAAGCTATAATTCTTAAAAATTCACATTTTAGAAAACCCTGCTCTACATTTTTTTAAATGTTACAGTTGATGATGTAAACTATAATTACAATAACAACATACCGGTAAATGTTTTTTGCCATTATATCTAAATGTAGCACAAAAACAGAGGAAAACATTTGCTGCTTTTGATTTTGTTTAAAAAAAAATGAGAAGAATCCAACTCTATGGCTTCATAATTAGGCCAAACTTTGGTGCTGCCTACCGTTATTTTGTTAGAATTGTTATATTGACTGAAAGGGCTTAACTTTGTCAGGATTAAATTATCATCAAACCATCGCATCAACAAAAGGAAGAACATTTAGCTAATGTGCTTATTTGATATGCATTTGCCTGACCCAAAGAAAACCCATCTAAATATATAAGTACTATATTTATTTGTTGTTCTTTCTTTTCACTATCTCTGTAAGCAACTTTGAGCACCCGTAAAAGCGCTTACAAAATAAATCTATTATTATTATTATTAAATGCAGAGGTGACCTTAAGACAAAGTTCTTAGCTCTGATCACCCTCCATTCACTCAAACTGGGTTTATCATTTACATCACCTGCAACAAAAAAAGAAGAAAACAGAAAATGCTGCATAAAACTCATGTAATCACACGGAATGAAGCCAACATCCAGCCATGATCAAACATGATCCAGCAGGTTGAAAAAAGTGTGATAATCTCATGCAAATAAAGAGGAGCAGCATAAATACTCTGCCAAAACAGATGGTATAAGAACACAAACACATACAAAATATAAAGCTATATTCAATCAATTCATTTTTTATTGGAGTCATCTGCACCCACATGCCCAAGCTCCCTTCTAAAAGAGCATCATGTTCCTGTGACCAATCCAACACTTTCCTCTGACACTAGTTTCTGATTTCCATTTGGACCAGTTGATTGTAATTGTAATGAAAAGATGAGTAATGCAAATGTGGTTCTCTGTCTGCCTCCTTAAAAGTTATTAAAAAAATTAAAAATGTGTTTTTAAAGTCCTTTTACTTAAAGTTTCTGTGGCAGTCTGTTGAAGACGGGCCAGCAGAGGTCTTTTTTGTCCTGCAGCAGGATTAAAACATGTTCAGCATCAACCTGCATTCATTCTCTGCTGGCTGTGGAGAATAGGAATGTACTTCCAGGTTATCAAACAAACACTTTTTTGTAATGCCTAGAAAAAGATCAGCATGGGCATACATTCTCTCACAAACTTCCATTCATCCACCCTCGAAGGTGAGTTTGCAATCCACTTTCAAAGGGAATAAAAATCGAGCATCTTTTAAGTTTATGGTATAGCTATCTATTACAATAACCAGCAGGAGTAAGGCGAATTGCGTAAAATAATTCCCATGCAGTAAGGGCAAAAGCTAAACCGAACATTTCCACTGCTTATTAATTAAATATTATAGAGGGCTTTAAAAAGAAAAACATAGGCTGGTATTGGGCTTCTCTTTATATGGAAATGGCTTAAGTTTTACTTTTATTTCATTACATCACGCAATCTTATGAAGATCTAATTAATAGCAGATGTCAAATATTTTGTTTTCCAGTAGCCTATGTAATAGCCAATTTTATTGGCATCAATTTATTAAACTGTAATAGTGTTTGTTGTTACTTTGACCTGGATCTAGGTTTATATACCCTTTGTAGCCTAATTGGATTCCAAAGGGTAAAGTCTATTTTTAATTTTCTTTCTGTTAAAATTAGCAGTTTGTTTTTACTTGACTTAACCAGGGCAGTTTTAGTCGACTCCTTTTTGAATGCAGCTTGCTGAATAAAAAACGGTCCTGTAGTTGTTTTCTGCGGCTGTCAGTCTCTTGTAGAAAACAAACGGTTAAACGCTCATGAAGCCCCGACCACACATAAACAGACTGTGATAGTTTGACTCGGAGCAAACAAAGGACTTTTCGCGCCGTGTGTTTAAAAGCCCAGTTCAACCAATCAGCGTGCAATCAAAGCACACGAACGTAATGTCGCAACCTCACATAATCCAACCAATCACAGTGGCACGTCTTTCTCTTTCCCTACGTTCAAATGTAAATGCTGAAATCTGGCCAATCGGCTGATGGCGGGGAGGAGCTGTGGAATTACATCTAGTTAAGTTAGTTTGGCTCGCAGGCAGTGACAAAACAGCCAAGCTTTTGTCTTCCTTCAGTCGTTCACAACTTGTCTTGCTCAGAAAAGGTAAGGCCCCGCCGTTTTTACATGTTGTCTTGGTAATGTTCTTACCGAATGTCTGAGGCGCTCTTATTTGTGTTATGTTTCGGACGACCAGATATTCTATTTGTGCATATTTACAACCTAAAGGCTTTATTCCATCTAAATGGTTTATATGTTACGTTAACATACGAAACCTTATTAGTAGTTAAATCATAAGATTGCTATAATGTGTCGCACGTTAGTTTTTGTACTGTGTTTAATCCAAGTTCCAAACTGTTGAGTTTGGGCCTTGGTCGGTTTTGAGACACAGGCCTGTTAAGCCTTTTGCTGTGTGCGCAACATGCAGTTCAAACGCCATTTGGTTTGGTAGCTTAGCCTGCTAGCGTTAGCTGTAGAGTCCCGTAGCTCCATATTTTAAAGTTTGAGTGCGCAATTTGGTTAAGAATCAAGCGGATGATAAATACAATGTATAAGGCACAGAACTCTCGTGTGAAATGTATAATTATACATTGGGTTACTTTAAGTAACCTTTTTGGCGCAGATTAGTTTAGGCGGGAAGATCCAAAATGGAGTCACGTCTTTTTGTCCCAGATAATTAGAAATCCGATTAGAACACCACTGGAACTAGCTTGCTTACATTGTGATTTGGAAATGTTTTTTCAAAACTGAACGACGTTGAATCTTGAAATATTAGCACTGCGAAAAGTTAACGTAATAGTTATTTTGCACTAGAGTAAGTCTAAAACTTACCTAATGTCACTGCATGTCCAGATGCTTTGTCACTACGTGGGTTCGTTGTGTTTTAATGTAATATTTTTGCCTCGTTTCTAGAGCAATGCCGGCCGCGAGAAAGGACCCAAATAAGCCCAGAGGAAAGACCTCCTCCTATGCTTTCTTTGTTGCAACATGCCGCGAAGAGCACAAAAAGAAGCACCCTGGAACCAGCGTAGGCTTTGCAGAGTTTTCCAAGAAATGCTCTGAGAGATGGAAGGTACAATGTTCATTTATTTTAATTCCCATATTGTATATTCAGTGATAGTAGACAATGTAAAACATACTATATAGTTGTATAAGTATTTTGAGTCGGGGTAGAATTGTGTTTTATCAATGTCTGATATTTGGGGACAACTTAATCAGAATTCTGGGAAATTTATAACTTTTTTCCTTCTCCCCCTCCATAGACCATGTCAGCCAAGGAGAAGGTAAAGTTTGAGGATTTGGCTAAGAATGACAAGGTTAGGTATGAGCGAGAGATGAAGACATACATCCCTCCAAAAGGTGCAACTGGCGCTGGCAAAAAGAAAAAGGACCCCAACGCACCAAAAAGACCACCGTAAGTCTAAAACCCTCGCCATGCTGCCTAATGTAGGGCTTTAAAAACTACAAAGACAACAAATATGTTAAACAATATTCCTTGCAATAGAGTTGTGAATGTGCAAACGGCATTGTGGTGCTTTCTGGCATTAATTATTGCCCCTGCCCCTTCCCCCAGTTCTGCTTTCTTCGTGTTCTGCTCAGATCACCGTGGCAAAATCAAGGAAGAGCATCCTGGTATCACTATCGGTGACATCGCCAAGAAGCTTGGAGAGTTGTGGGGCACACAGACTCCCAAAGACAAGATTCCTTTTGAGGCAAGGGCTGCCAAACTGAAGGAGAAATATGAGAAGGTAACCACCCGTTGTCCTGTATTTCTTTATTTTTATACATTAAATTCTATTGCCAGGTAAAAAATACAAATGCATACATTTGTATTATTTATATATATATATATATATATATATATATATATATATATATATATATATATATATATATATATATATATGCAACATAGAATACACAACTTTGATTTAGCTGTGAAATTTCACAGCTAAATCAAAGTTGTGTATTCTATGTTATCTTAAAATGGCTAACATTGTTGAATGCTGAGTTCTCATGTTACGAATCTTAAAGTAAAGGGTTAATCTTGGTGTAAACATAAAAGGAGTTGTCTGACAAAACCACAACATTGTAGAGTTTGTCTCATGCATTTCATATTTTATTTTTAAGGATGTTGCCGCCTACAAAGCCAAGATTAACCCAGGGAAGAGCGATGCTGGTAAGAAGGGTGGCCCTGGCAGGCCAGCTGCCAAGAAAGCAGTACCCGTTGACGACGACGATGATGATGATGATGACGATGATGATGAGGAGGACGACGATGATGATGACGACGATGATGAATAAATGGTTTATATCTCTGGGGGTGTGAATTCTGCAAAGGATTGTTCAGCTTAACTTTTGTGTGGATGATTTGAACAGTATAGCCTGCTGTCCCTGTTGGTCTGCCTCTGTAGGACACCAGACCTGTATTCCTTTTCAAGTTCAGGGATTTAGTTTTTATTTTGTCACTTAGTCCCCTATTTTTTTTAAAAAATAAATGTTTTCTGCTGAGCTCGAGTTTGTTACATCATAGGTCCTCGTTTCTATCAAAACGGGCAGCTAGATATACATTTCCTTCGAACATTCAATGGACTAAAACATGTACAAACAGTGGACAGCAGCAAATTGGTAAAGTTTTAAAGGTGTATCGTTTCTGGAAGCACTGCTTATGTTTTCTGTTTAGTGGTGCCGTTTCTTCACTGTCATTTTACAACCAAGTTATCTGTAGTTTAATTAAAAATGTGTGAAGCCATTTTTAATGTACTTTCATGTAAAAATGAAATGAACATTCATGTAGAACGGATTTTTTTTTGTAATAAAATTTTGTATATTATAACAGGGTGGGTCATTTTATTTTTTTAATGCTACAGTGCCACTGACAAATTGCTCTAGATTGACTTAATTCAGCTATTGCTCAATTTAAAGGACATCAACATTTCCTTTTTCAACACGTCATGCCCCTTGCTCTAAACAGTATTTTCCAATAACAACATAAATGGTAAAATTCCACAAAAGTAGGTAACTGGTAAAAGTGATGGTGGAATTCACTCATGTCTCTACAACAGGAACCGTACTGATCCGGGGAGAAAAAACAGGTGACTCAAGTGTACCTTAACATTTTTCTGAACTACCTTACTCTACTCTAAACGTACGCAACTAAAGTAGCAGTACCACAATACACTTACAATAAAAGAACTGTTCAAACAATACTTTCACTCCAGTTAGTGTAGCCAGTCATTTGTGTCACTTCACTAGGCAGCGGGTGAAGGCTGTGCTCATTTTGATTTGTTGGCTGCGAAGCTTAATGGATATTTAATTTTGTATTTAAAACATAATCCATTGAAGTAGTGGCAGAAGTATTCTTGCCATCAAAATAAAGAAGATTAATAGTTTGAAGTAATGTAAAAACTTTCACTGCTGATAAAGGGCATGAATGGTGGTGTGTTGGCTATGCCTACTCTGCACCCAGTCAAAGGGATTTGCATTTAAAAAGCTGAAACTGTTAAAGGACAGACATTCTTAATAAAACCTGAAAGACATTTCAGAAAATGAATGTATATGTATATAGTTGCTGAGTCTTCTGTAATATGTATGTCATGTTCTGTTTGTATCACCATATTTTCTGGGTTATGAGATGTGTCTGATTCTGACTCCCCCATCACTCTGTGTGACTCCCCAGTAACTGCTGAGTCTTTCCGCTTCCTGGGCACCATCATCGCCCAGGACCTCAAATGGGAGCAGAACATCGGCTCCCTCATCAAAAAAGCCCAGCAGAGGATGTTCTTCCTGAGGCAGCTGAAGAAATTCAACCTGCCAAAGACGATGATGGTGAACTTCTACACCTGCATCATGGAGACAATCCTCACCTCCTCCATCACCATCTGGTACGCTGCAGCTACAGCCAAGGATAAGGGCAGGCTGCAGCGTGTCATCCGCTCTGCAGAGAAGGTGATCGGCTGCAATCTGCCCTCCCTCCACGGCCTCCAGGACCCTGAGGCGGGCAGGGAAGATAGTGGCCGACCCCTCCCACCCTGGACACAAACTGCGCTCCATCAGTACCAAAACCTCTCGTCGCCTGAACAGTTTCTTCCCCTCCGCTACGGCCTCATCAACAAGGCCCGGTCCCCACTGACACTTTACCGCAGACTCTACACATTACATTAATGCACACAATGTTGACAATATCAGTTTTTTTTTACTGCACATATTTTATATTTTATTCCATTGTATATAAATGTAAATACTATTTTTTTGTGTTTTTAAAATAGTTCTCTATATTTTTTTTTTTTGTTTTACTTTTATGTATGCACTACAACACCAAGTCAAATTCCTGGTACGTGTGAACCTACTTGGTAATAAACCTGTTTCTGATTCTGATTTATGTTGAGTGTTGTAGGGTAAAACATTACATTTCCTTTCTTTGGGCTCAAACAAGCATAAGCAGGGGCGGATCTAGAAAAATATTCATGGGGTGGCAAGAGGGTGGCAGGAGATTTTGAGGGGTGGCATCCCCTGGCAGAAGTATATGCTGATTTAATCGCAATCATATCAATCAATGTTGACTTGGAAAGCCACAATATTGATATTTTATCTCAATAACATTAGGTGACATTATTGTGGAACATCAGTAAAGACGTAGAAATACATAAGGTGGCAGACATCATTGAATGCATTTGAACTGAACAATAACTGAATGAGTTTGTTTCACTCTTAGACCAGCAGGGGTACCAAATCTATGCAGACTGCTGCAATAAGTACATGAATTATGATAATATTAACAATCATATTATTCCTATCAAAAAAAAAACACGTGTATTCAGCTAAAACATAAACATCGCTGCAGTTATTATCCAGTGGAAAGTCCTTACCCACTGGCCTAGTTCAATCAAAGTGGTTACTTTTTTTTGGCTGGGCAGTGTAGTTTTACGTCTTATTTGACTTTCTCAGGACATAAAACAGTTTTTTGGGGGCAGACCCCCACAAAGAAAAAAAAAATATATACACACATACAATACCAGTCAAAAGTTTGGACACACCTTCAAATTTGAAGTTTTTTATTTATTTAATTTGTTTAACTTTGTAGATACATTTTTAAGAATTATCTAGTTAACAAAAAAGTGTTAAAAAATCCAGAATATGATTTATATTTGAGATTCTTCAAAGTAGCCCCCTGTTGCCTTGATGACAGCTTTGCACACTCTTGGCTTCTCTCAGTCATGAGGTCGTCAACTGGAATGGTTTTCAATTAACACGTGTGCCTTGTCAAGAGTCCATTTGTGGAATGACTTGTGTTAGAAAAATATCACTCGTCACCGGCTTGGTCTTCAATATCAGGATACATGTATTTATTATCCTTGCAAGAATGGAAGTAGTCATCCCACACAGGGCTGCGATGGACAAATAGTTCCCAGAACAGTGTCCTTCAGATGCGTATATATACAAGAGAGGGTGTTATTCAGTCACAAGATACATGTATACCGTTTCAAAGCAGTATTCTGTGCTTAGTTCAGATTAGCTAAGGCCCACGTAAGCAATAAACATGACAGTCATATGTCTATCTCCATAGAGGCTGAATCATCATGTTAATCGTTGTCACATAGCTATCATATGCCTAAAACAGTGTGTCCTGACGCTCTTCTAGGCAATCATACATCTGGTTATGTACACAGCTACGTAGGGCCTTTGTTATCACATGCTACTCTGAGAACATTCAGTATTTTCCCAACAACTTGCCTTCTGAATGTGTTTGAGACCATCAGTTGTGTTGTGCAGAGGTAGGGTTAGTGCACAGTGGAAAGCCCTATTTGACTACTGTTGTAATCCATATTATGGCAAGAACCACTCAACTCAGGAAAGAGAAACGACCGTCCATCATCACTTTAAGAAATGAAGGCCAGTCGATCCGGAAAATGTCAAGAACTTTGAATTAATCCTCAAGTGCAGTCGCAAAAACCATCGAACGCTATGATGAAACCGGCTCTCTTGAGGATCCCCCTCCCCCCCGGGAAAGGAAGAGCAAGAGTTACCTCTGCTGCAGAGGATAAATACATCAGAGTTACCAGGCTCAGAAAACACAAATTAAAGCACCTCACTAGAGCCCACATCAATGATCACAGAGCTCAAGTCACTTTGCTGGTGACACTGTTGGTGATTTATTCAGAATTCAAGGCACACTTAACCAGCATGGATACCACAGCTTTCTGCAGTAGCCAGCAAAATATAAATCATATTCTGGATTTTTTAACACTTTTTTGTTTACTAGATAATTCCATATGTGTTCTTTTATAGTTTTGATCACTTCAGTATAAATCTACAATGTAGAAATTGTTTTGAAGGTGTGTCCAAACTTTTGACTGGTAGTGTACAAGGTCATCATCTTAACAGTCATCATCTTAACAGTTTTTAACAGCTGAATATGGCGATTATCATGTTGTTCAGCAACACGCCTCACAAACTTATTAAGATCCAAAGCTTTAGTGCGTTTTGATTCAATGCTGAGTACAGCCAAACTTCACTGTCTCTTCTCTGTCATTGTAGTCCGAATGCTTCTCGTTTTGCGCCATCCCGTTCGAATGAAATCGCCGCCAATCACATTTCGAGGCTCGCGTCAGGGCCGGGGGAAGGGTTACAAGGCTCGCGTCTTGTCAGGGTCGGCTCTAGAACAAATCGAATCATTTACCACGGGGGGGCAGACCAGTGGCGTCGACCAGTAGCGCACCTATGACTTGTGCATACACGCACGGTTGTGGCACGACCACGAAAACAGAAACATATGGACATAGGCCAACAGAAGTATTTCAGTCAGGTTTCAGAAGATACCACAGTACGGAAACTGCACTCACAAAGGTAATTAGTGACCTGAGACTCAACTCTGATGCAAATAAAATCTCCATCCTTATTCTATTAGATCTCAGTGCAGCTTTTGATACTATTGATCACAACATCCTAATAAATCGACTTGAAAAGCTTATTGGTTTCTCTGGTTGCGTGTTGAACTGGATCAAAACATATATCAGAGGAAGGATGTTCTATATTAGTCTAGGAGGCCATACATCAGAGAAACATGGAAGCCGCTACGGGGTTGCACAAGGGAGCTGTTTAGGTCCATTACTCTTTTCTCTCTATATGTTACCGCTCGGCGACATCCTCAGAGAGTATGGTATAGATTTCCACAGCTATGCGGATGATACACAATTGTACATATCCGCTGAACCAAATGATGCGACAGCCATAAACTCCATTACCAACTGCCTGACAGCAATAAACAAATGGATGAACGATAACTTTCTTAAATTGAATGAGGACAAAACTGAAGTCCTACTTGTTGGCCCCAAATCAAAAAGAGAGATGCTAACAAATAATCTAGGAAGCTCAACCACTTGGATTAAACCGGAGGTGACAAGTCTCGGTGTCATCCTGGAATCAGATTTGAACTTCAACGCCCATTTAAACAAAGTGACCAAAATAGCTTTCTTTCATCTCAGAAAAATAGCGAAGGTACGATCATTCATAAATCAAAATGATGCAGAGAAGCTAATTCATGCTTTTATATCTAGCCGACTAGACTACTGCACTATTCACTGGTCTCCCCAAGAAAACTATTGAAAGAATCCAGCTCATTCAAAACTCTGCAGCTAGACTACTAACGAATACCAAAAGGAGGGAACACATTAGTCCTGTCTTAGCTACTCTACACTGGCTTCCTGTAACTTTCAGAATTGATTTTAAGGTGCTTCTCCTCACATACAAAGCTCTAAATGGACAAGGACCCAGCTACATTGCTGACTCTCTAATAAACTACACACCCGCCAGAACACTGCGATCATCAGATGCAGGTCTATTAGAGGTCACCAGAAAGAGTCATAAGAAGATCCGTGATGCAGCCTTTGTAAACTACGCCCCAAAACTGTGGAACACGTTGCCCAACAATATTAGGGAAGCCAATACGTTAGGCATTTTTAAAAGGCAGCTTAAAACCTATCTCTTTACCAAAGCATTTTATTGATGTTACACTATTATACTGCACTATTCTCTGTGATTGACATTGCACTATTTCTCTATGTTTTATTCCCCATGTTTTTATGTTTAATTATTTTATCCCACTTTATGCTTTGCTCTTGCTGCTTGTTTTACACTGATTTATGTCTTATTTCTTACTGATGTAAAGCACTTTGAACTGCAATCCCCTGTATGAAAGGTGCTATACAAATAAAGTTATTATTATTATTATTATTATTATTAACATATAAAAAGTGTGCAGATGTATTTAGTATCCTATCCATGTGAACATGTTTTAGGTGGGTGATGGACCTAACATCCTCTAGGGGGTCTGGGGGCATGCTCCCCCGGGAAGATTTTTTTTTAAATATTGAAGTTAAAAGCATAAATCTGGTGCAGTTTGAGAGCAACATGAAGAGATCTATTGATACATCTCTCAACATCCATATGA
The DNA here is from genome assembly GCA_031216635.1 of Dissostichus eleginoides. NCBI lineage: Eukaryota > Metazoa > Chordata > Actinopteri > Perciformes > Nototheniidae > Dissostichus > Dissostichus eleginoides. The sequence continues at coordinate 561,296 of CM062266.1, read as the reverse complement.
AACAGAACTGTAAGCAGGTTTTCTTTTTCTTTATGGATATTTTACAAATCACTTCCTTTTAAACTCGATTCTTGTTTTACTGCCATATAGTAGGCTATTTTATAACTGTTTTTCATTTATTCTCTTATTTTTTTTATAACTATCATGATCGTATGAAGGTGTGCCTCGGAAATAATCTTTTACATAATTCGTGAGTGACTAAACCGTTTGAGACCCACTGAGATAACTTAGACTAAAGTGAACTACCTAAACACTCAGAGAGTCCTTTAGCTCACCTGAGTCTCTCAGTCTGACAGGAGAGGACTCTCCTCCAGCTTGTTGTGGAACAAACAGCTCCTTATGTCCGTTAGTGCAGCTAGCTAACCAGACGCTAACAACACGGTCCCTGCTGGCACCGGTGCTTGCCTCTGTTGCAGGGACGTGCACAGGTACGGGCTAATGTTGCCCAGGCAACGGCCCTTTTGCCATTTTTGTCTGACCTGCCCCTCTGGAGAGAGCAAGAGTTTTTTTTGTTTTCTATTGTGGCCGAATCAACATGATAAGCCCACAATTAGTATTGTAGCGTCTCGCTGCGATAAAACACACCTTGTCAGCGCTTTCCTCTGCCCCCAGTCACGTGACTTTGTTTACAATCTGACAGCTGGAAGCAAAGGAAAGCCCTCCGAGTCCGGCCTCATATGGCTATGGTGATCATACCAAATGCCTGCCTGGCGTTAGAGTATAGGGGACAAACCAGGGGACTTTACTTCCTCTTGACACCGTCGGTTATTTAAACACCTAAATATACTTGTTATTGTGCTTCTATCTTTCTGTGTCTTTTACTCTGCTCCGTAAACTCCCTGAACGGGGCCGCTCCCTCTCTTTTCTTGATCGCCCCCTCTCACAGGAGAACACTTCACTGTCTCGCTTTATTGTAGGATTTCTGCCATGTCTCTACTTTAGTTTGACCATCTCTGTTATTAAGTTATGGAATTCTAAATAAATAAGTAATTAGATACCTTACCGTTACTACACTCATAAAGAATGATAAGAATAATGCGTATTGAACTGGTTTCCTTAATTAGTGAGTTTATTTAAGGTAATTATAGAAGCCCTATTTTATCAGTGTGTCAGCACAGCAGTTACAATGGTAAAACTACATTAAACAGAATTGTCCCCATTGTTTCTTTAATAGTTACTAACATTAGATATTTTAATGAGATACGGACCGCAAAACTAAAAATGTGCCTGAATTACGAATTTAGCAGTTGGATATAAAAGTCAACTGAGTGTCACTTGCAATGACAGTTTTGTTTTTATGTTATGAACCTTTTACATTAAAAACAAGTTAGAATTTTCAAAAGGTCTTGTGTTTTTTTCCGGGGGGGGGGGGGGGAGGCCCTTTTTCCAGTTTAGAGCAATAGCCCCTCCAAATGTCTGTGCACGTTCCTGCTCTGTTGCATTCACTGAAGACGGGAATGACATTCCTGCCGTCCTCTCTAGTGTCATGATGAGGTTCAGGTAAAGCACTGTTAATGTATTATATTATTGAGGTAGAATTGTCCGGGGCTACAGAAAAAACATTCGGGCTTTGATGGCAAAGCTATTTTTAAGGTGGCAGGGTTGCCTCCCCATGCCACCCCGGTAGATCCGTCCGTTAGCATAAGGCCTTTTTTCCCAATAGACTAGCTTTCAGTGAACTAACAATAGTAAGTCAGGTAATGTAGTTTAGAACAATTTTAAGGTACAGTTTACTTGAGTCTGTACATTTTCGCGACTGTATATTTCCGCTGCACTCCATTTTAGAGTTAGCCTAAATAATGTTTTTGTGCACTGCTTTTATCTGAAACAGTTTTAGTCACCGGTTATTCAGTTTGTTAGATTATTTTGGAATGAACACCATGTTGACCTTCTAAATGATCATTTATTCTGTATATCATTATTGACAATAAATCCCCCTCTCTCCCTCTCATCAACTGTTTTTGTAACACACACACACACACACACACACACACACACACACACACACACAACAAACACGCAACATCCCTACAACACACACTTCTGGATACACACAGTACAGAAGTAAATATCTTACTGACCCTTATGAAAGCCAATAGCTGAGCAGAATGATAATCCACAAGGACCAATCACCGCCGCCATCAGGCTCCACCCCCCGCAGAGCAGCGTGAGCAGCATTTCAGCACCTGGAGCTGTCCGTGCTGCACGCGCCAGCCGACAACTGACGGTAAGGAAACACCGACAGCCTCCACCGATCTGCAGTTAGAATATACACATAAACGACAGACAGCATCACAGACATGACACGCTGCGGCTGTCCGTCACTAACCCGCTGCACTTTAAACGCGGACCTGCGACACTCGAGGGGCTCAAACACTGCGGACCTGTTGATGCCTCTATCTGAGGGACATTAGCCTTTAAACACCGCATCAAACCGCAAAACCGCGTTTGTGGCGAGTGGTTGCAGCAATGAAGGGGGAATATAGTGAGTGTGTGAGGGAGTGTGTGTTAGCTCCTGTAACGGGTCTGCACAGGTGTCGGTATTGGTGTTTGGGTCTGAATAGATGCATCCTCTGGTAGCTGGGGCCTATTGATCGCCTACAAAAATGGAGCGCGGCTTCTGCAATTTGCAAGGAAAAACATAGATTTGGTATCATCTTATAACCGGGTACTTTATAGGCTACAATCAAATACATGCTGCTAAAACAGCATTGAGAGCTGGCAGCACATTGTCTCACGAGGACATGTTTCATTAGAGCGGCATCTGTTATGGTTTCATTCTGTTTTGAAGAGTGTGAGCTGATCTAGCCTATACCCTATAGAGAGCAGCGTTTAGAGATGGCAAGTCTTAAATGGTCTCCATGGAGCACATTTAGTGTTAATAGACCCATTTAAGAAAATGATAAGATCCCATCAGATTTCAAATGCAAACTACTGTCTGTTTCCCTGACACAGCAGTTACTCAGGTTAACATGGTGCCGGCTTTCTTCCTGAGGACAAAGCTATATTTACCATCTAAATAAACTTGTTTATTTGCCTGATAACATAAGCATTTTAGCAATAAAATGAAGTACAGCTGAGGCTGAGGGGAACGTCTTAAGTCCTGCAGGTTTTTGGTCTTAAACCACTGAGTTGCTGAAATTGAAAATCTGACCTGATCATGGTGCTAGATAAATTATAAATGGACACTTAAGCGATAAGAATTTATTCGAAAGGGGACATGAATGTGTGTAATTTCATGACAATCCAGCTGCTGAGCCATGAAAAGTTGATATCACCGAAGTCAATATGAATTATTTTCCAGATAAACCAGAAATGTCTGTATCACATTTTATTGCAATTAAATGAACGTTCCTAATAGTTGCAGTATACCAGCGTTCACTTTTCTTAAAACAGCAGCCTATGGTGCAGACAAGATTGATCCATTGAATTAACAAACATGTAATTTAACATTCTGCATGATAAAAAACACAAAAAAATTCAAAACTAAATACACCGAAGAAATATAGGATATGCCTTAAATCATGACACAAAGATATAGCTTAATGTACATCAGAAAAGAAACAACATTTACAACAATGTAGTCAATCTGTAGTTCCTTGGTGCATGCAATAAGCCCAAAATAAGGTGGTGACAGTTCATAAACTGTAACATATTGTATCTGTTGTTGAGAGGAAGTACAGGTGGAGTCCTCACCGTGTTTCAAGACATTTGCTGTGTGCTCAATAATGGGACAACTGCACATAGTTAGCAGATTTGCACCTGACAGGAAGAGGTTGCAGGGTCACAGGTCAACAGGTATAAGAACATGTCCTTTATTAGGAAATCCCCCACCCCTGTCTAGGGGACCCGCATTTCTCATGAAGCCTCAAAATGCTTGCTATTGTAAAGGTTGGAAAAATGAGATTTAAAAATGTATAAATACGACAAGCCGATGACAGTTCTTTATCCATGTTATTGACATTAAGACGCTCTTACATTTCTATGGATCATCTTTTATTATTTCTAGAAGCGTTTTAGTGAAGATGCTACCCAGCAACAGCCTGTAGATACAAAGGAATTGGTTTAACAGTTATCCAAGCAAAAGACCCTTTTGGGGGGCTTTGCCCTAAATATAAAAGAAGATTACTAATACAAAACAATGTTTTTCTACAGGAGTCTTTTTAAGATTCTTGCTTTGTAATCATGTTTAGTCGTACTATGAGCACAGTCATTCAGATATACTGTTCAGTCATTGGTCAGTTCCTCACAGGGACACTAATTACTCAGTAGATAAGCAGCCGTTTCAGCCAATCACAGCACAGATTAATTCAATCCTCTCTTTCTTTTTAATCATCTTATCCTTTACTACCTGTTGAACTCCGCTGCATGTTGTGAGTAATACTCTGGTATCAACAGAGCTGTTCACTGACATTCAATTATTGATCACAAATATGAGTTAAAGAGGTATTGATTTAAATCTCAGTAGCGACGTTGGTGTTGCATTGGTCTGCATAACAACACAACACCTAACAATAGAATGCAAGAACACAGATGATAATATTTCTGCTGACTAATCATACATTTACATTACAGTCATGATGTCTCCAGACACTGAGAATCTAGGGATGATGTTTTTAATTGATTTATTTAGTTATTTACAGTGAAGGAAATAAGTATTTGATCCCTTGCAGATTTTTGCAATTTGCCCACTTACAAATAAATGAACAGTCTGTCATTTTAATGGTAGGTTTATTTGAATAGAGAGTAAGAATATAAAAAAGAACATCCAGAAATTGACATTATATAAAAGATACAAATTAATTTGCATTTAACTTTGGGAAATAAGTGTTTGATCCCCTTGCAGAACATGTGTTAGTACTTGGTGGAGAAACCCTTGTTGGACACACAGAGGTCAGACGCTTCTTGTAGTTGGTCTCCAGGTCTGTGCACATCTCAGGAAGGATGTTGGTCCACCCCTCTCTGAAGATCCTCTCCAAATCCTTCAGGTTTTGAGGCTGATTCTTGGCATCTGGGAGCTTCAGCTCCCTCCACAGATTTTCTATGGGATTAAGGTCTGGAGACTGGCTAGGCCCCTCCCTCACCTAAATGTGCTTCTTCTTTAGCCCCTCCTGTGTTGCCTTGGTTGTATGTTCAGGGTCATTGTCCTGCTGGAAGACCCCTCCATGACCCATTTTCAGTGTCCTGCTGAGGGAAGGAGGCTATCGGCCAAGATTTTAGGGTACATGGCCCCGTACATCCTCTCCTCGGTGCAGGGAAGTGGTCCTGTCCCCTTAGCAGAGAAACACCCCCAAAGCACAATGTTTCCACCTCCATGCTGACGGTGGGGTGTGTTCTGGGGTTATAGTCAGCATCTCTCTTCCTCCAAACACGGCGTGTCGAGTTGATGCCAAAGATCTCGATGTTGGTCTCATCCGACCACATCCTCTTCTCCCAAGCCTTCTCTGAATCATTCAGATGTTCATTGTCAAACTTCAGACGGGCCTCTCATGTTCTTCTTGAGCAGGGGGGGCCTTCAGGCGCTGCAGGATTTGATCCATTATGGTGTAGTGTGTTACCAATAGTTTTCTTGGTGACTGTGGTCCCAGCTGCCTTGAGATCATTAACAAGTTCCTCCGTGTAGTTCTGGCTGATCCCAGACCTTTCTCATGATCATCAATACCCCACGGGCCAGATCTTGTGTGGAGCCCCAGTCCGAGGGTGATCGATGCTCATTTTGTGGTTCTTCTATTTCTGAATAATGGCACCAACAGTTGTCTCCTTCTCACCAAGCTTCTTTCTGATGGTCTTGTAGCCAATCCCAGCCTGGTGCAGGTCTACGATCTGGTCCCTGAGGTCCTTAGACAGCTCTTTGGTCTTGCCCATGGTGGAGAGGTTGGAATCTATTTTGTTGATTCTGTGGACAGGTGTCTTTTATATAGGTAACAAGTTGATATTAGGAGTACTATTTTAAAGGAAGAGGACTTATGTAACCGGTCTGTGGGAGCCAGAATTCTTGCTGGTTGCAAGGGGATCAAATGCTTATTTCCCACAGTTAAATGCAAATTAATTTATATCTCTTGTATGATGTACATTTCTGGATATTCTTTTTGATATTCTGTCTCTCATTAGTCAAATAAACCTACCATTAAAATGATAGACTGTTCATTTCTTTGTAAGTGGGTAAACTTACTAAATCGGCAAGGGATCAAATCATTATTTCCTCCACTGTCATCTGAGACCAATGCTTATTAGTTTACATTTAACATAAGATGAAAATACACAGAACATATAAATGAAAGCTATGCAAAGATTTCATCTTGTAAAAGGCCCATGATAAACCTTCATAAATGTGTGTTTGTGTCTCCAGGTGAAATGTCCCGGGTGAAGCAGGTAGGTCTGCTGGCAGCAGGCTGTCAGCCCTGGAACAAAGATGTGTGTGCTGCCAGTGGAGAGCGCTTCGCCTACTGCGCCACTCTGGCTATATACATCTACCAGGTGATCTACTTGTCTGTCTTTGTTTTCATGAGGGCGGTGAATGTCTTACATTTCAAATGGCACATTATGCTAGCAGTTAGCTGTGTGAGCAGCTCTCACACACTGTTGGCGGTTTGTACGTGTCCCAAGGTTTTCTCTTCCGGTTGCCATTAACACCCAGGTAGCTGGTAGCAGTGATCGCACACAGACACATAAGGACGTTTTGTAGTTGTCAGATGTAGTTTGGTTTGTTGAAATTGTTACAATAGCAGTTTTGAAATTCTACTTGTGTTGTTCCATCTGTAGTTTGAAGCTCTGATTCTGTAGCGTCTGTAGCGTCTTCTGTTTGTGTCTGCCAGAAAAGAGGACATTGGGACACATCCAAGTTTCCATGATACTAAGTAAATACTGTGTGCTCTCCCTCCCTTTCCTCACCTACCCACTCACACACCCCTGTGCGTCTAATCACCCCCACCAGGTTTTCAAAAATGATACTGAAAGATAGAGTACAGTAGGTAATGAAAATAAAATGACATGCAAACAATAACATGGAGGGCTCCTACATTGTGTCTCTGCTATGCTAATGTTATTGACAGCTAGCATCACTTCAAGCTAACTCTCATCTCTGTCAACAATCATTTCCTACTGCAGAGCGGTTTCATAAAATTGCAGTAGCAGAATTGATGTTTAACCCATGAGCATAGATGTCTTTTCCTTTTGTTTACTTCATTATCATTTTCTCTGTCTTCTTGGTTTAGTTGGACCAGCAGTACAATGAATATAAGTTGAGGTCCATCATGTCTGAGCACAAGAAGACCATCACAGCCATCAGCTGGTGTCCTGACAACCCAGACTTGTTTGCGTCATCCTCAGCTGATAACCTGCTCATCATATGGAACGTAGCAGAACAAAAGGCTGTTGCCCGACTGGACAACACTAAAGGTGGATGATGAGCTGCAGCAGGTGTTGTTGACAGGCGGTGTGTTGAGGGATGTCTCCCTCTTCCTGAAGTATCACAGTGTCTCCTCTGCTTCCCAGGTGTCCCTGCCTCAGTCAGCTGGTGCTGGAACCTAGCTGACGGAGTGGCCTTTGTCTCCCAACGTGGTCCGCTGTACATCTGGGTGTATGGAGGGCCTGACCCGGGGGTCACAGTGCATAAAGAAGCCCACTCCTTCCTGTCAGACATCTGTCTCTTCAGATGGCACCCAACCAAGAAAGGCAAACTGGTGTTTGGACACACAGATGGAAGTTTGTCTGTTTTTCAGCCAGGTATTTGAAAAAAATGGACTTTTCTCAAAATTAAATGTGGTTACCACAAATGATCATACATGTACAGTATTTGTGTGCCACTTGGGATATTCATTTGTCTTACATTCATTGCTTGGAGGTATTTAGTTTGGGCCTCACTATAACAAATGTATATGATTTCGAAGTACAAATTGTGTTTTATTTCACTGCATATGATTATTATCAAAGTTTCTCAGTAAAGTCAATTAAATGAATACCACATTTTCTTCAGAGTACCCTTCCCGGCGTTCAGCCTCCCTAAGAAATTCTTTCTTAGCATACTGTTTATAAAAATAAAGGTCTGTGAAGTTATACTATTTAGTTTCATCTGTGTTTGGAGACAGATTGCCATTTCCATTCCCATCCAGATACTATAGCTTTGCACATGTAAGAAGATCTCATCATAACCGTCATGCGTCTCGACCATTGATCGTATTTTCTCTTATAAAGTTGAATTCTACACTTCTCCTTAGGTTCCATAGCCAGAAGCATGTTCCTGTAAACACACAGCTGCTCTTTGATCTGTCTGCCCTCTCTTGTTCAGGGAGTAAAGGCCAAAAGCACGTGTTGCGTCCCGAGTCATTGGAAGGGACAGATGAAGAGGACCCGATCAGCGCTCTGGAATGGGACATTCTGTCAACTGACTATTTACTAGGTTGGACAAAATATTAACATCATCACCAGGATTATATCTGCTGAAGTTATTTGAATTTAAAAAGAGCAAAACAATAACAACAAGACAAACAAAATGGAACAATAAAGTCGATTTTTATTTATACTACATAACGTTATTGTCAGTGTTTGCCAACACATAACATGCTAGTAATCCAAACACTTAATCTGCTCTGTAACCCATTCAGTTATTGGTTCTAACAAAAATCTCAGTGACTGTTATTTCACACAGATGCTGAGTGATGAGCACGATGTCTCTTTCTCAGTGTCTAACCTGCACAATGGGATCCGGCTGGTGGACAGCGAGGCCCTGGTGTGCATCACGTCCTTCTGCTTCCCCTCCGCTGCGGCCTCGGTGCAGTGCCTGGCCTGGGTCCCCTCGGCCCCCGGCATGTTCATCACTGGAGGTAAACACTGTGTGTGTGGGAGGTGTGTATGGTCTGCCAAACTGCTCTGAGGGACCTGTTGTTGCCATCTGTCTGTGCACACAGTAGATGCTTTTTTACTTGCATATTAATGACTAGATTTGGCTTCTTAAAACCTCATTTAGTATTAGACCATTTCAATAATAGATGAAGTTTATATCAAAGAAACCCTGCTACCCCAACATGACCATCAATTAGTCCCTCTGTGTTACCTTGAATTCTGGAATAAACCCACATGCCTCCATGGTGCATACAGAATCCAAAACAGGAAAGGGCTTGATGTATTGAATTGGATAACTCGTTGGGGGCTGCCTTTAACAACCTCTCACATCTCATGCAGTGAAATCCAAGTCCAATTGTTCACTACTTAAACACATGCAATTTCAGTTTTACAGACCAAAATAAATGTTGGAACATTTTGTCTTATGAAACACACCTTTGAAATGTTTTAAGTGGTTTGCCTCTCTCTGTCTGCAGACTCCCAGGTTGGGGTGTTGAGGGTCTGGAATGTGTCTCGCTCCACTCCTTTGGACAGCTTTAAACTGAAAAAGACTGGATTTCATGCTTTGCATGTCCTGAACTCCCCTCTTGCCAAGAAAGGTAACACTTGGGAGAAAACCCAATGAACTAACCAAGGTGGTAGACACTCAAAAACCCATGAATCTCTGCTGTACAGGAGTTATTTTTCATGCTGGTATCAAACAACATTCTGTTCAAGTTTTACACAACACCAACACCCATCTGATCAGTGGTTCTCAACCTTTTTACACCAAGTACCACCTGAGAAAATAGTTGTCTCTCCAAGTACAACCATATGACCAATGTTAAAATACAGTCTATGCACAGTTCATGCAGGACTCGGAGGCAAATGTATTCATAATAACATTATTTATTGTCAGCCACAGCTGCATGTACAAAGGGCAGTCTCTCTCTCTCTCTCTCATCACTCACTCACTCACTCACTCACTCACTCACTCACTCACTCACTCACTCACTCACTCACTCACTCACTCACTCACTCACTCACTCACTCACTCACTCTCTCTCTTCTCTCTCACTCACTCACACACCACAAGTGAGAATATAAAGAACAAAATAATATCTTATTCTCACACAACAAATGACAACTGTACACACATGTCATTTCCTATACCAAAGTGTGAATGTAGGCCTCCTGCAACAACCTACATTGTAACAGAAAATGTCCTCTTGGGAATTCAGTTCCACAACATTACATTTCATTACATGCTACTTGTTAGACGCTTTTATCCAAAGCGACTTACATACTCAATACTGTGGGCAATCCCCACAGGAGCAGTTTGGGGTGAAGTGTCTTGCCCAGGGACACAACGACATGCTGACTGCAGTGGGGTTTGAACCTGTGAGCCCCTGATCCGTACACCTACGGACAACCCACTACGCCCCCCCAATAATAATGAAGCCTCCAGGAGCAGATGAGCCTAAGGGATTTAGCTCATCTTCAGTCTGCTGATGTTTGCTATTGCCATTTCTGTGGTGGCAAAGTAAAAAAGAAAAGAAAAAAGATAACAATTAAGGACAAGTGTGTGCTTTTTCAGCTTTTGACCTCGGTCACAGCCTTCTCTCCATTCTTTGCGCAAATGCCTTCTTCCTGAGTCACTTCTCTCCTCCATCACAGCGTTGTGGCTGTGAATATCACTTTTGTGTTGCTGGCGGAGCCTGCGCTTGTGCTCGGTTGATGACTGTCCTCCTCCTCATTCACTTGTTCACTTTCGCTGGTAATATTCTCCCCTGTACCTCTCTTCCGAATACCTCCCGTTTTGAGCCACGTTTTTAACATCATTCAGCTTTCTTCTTTCTTTAGCTTGCTTGCAACGTTCGCTAATCGTTCGCGGGTAGTATGGTCGTCATTAGCAACGCCAGAAATACATTTAAAACAATGGTTTAGTTTCTAAATCTAAAAACAACAATAGCCTATTAGAACTTATTTAAACCACAGTTTCAATTATCTCAAGATTATTTTCATTTCTTGTAGTATTTAGATAGTATGATTTATTTTTTAATTAATGTTATTCAATCAAGCCTCAAACTGATGGCACTTGTCCATATAGCCTGTTTTAAAGGTCCCATGTCATGGCCATTTCTACTGATCATAATTCCATTGTTGAGGTCTACGAGAATAGATTTACTTTGTTCAATTTTCCAAACTCACATTGGTTTCTCATACAGCATCTCTGTATAGTATGTGTATTCACTCTCTGTCCTAAACGGCTTGTTGGAGCTCCTGCCCCCCCCCTCCCTGTGAGCCCAGTGTGCTCTGATTGGTCGGGACGTTGCGAGGCTCGCTGCTCACTGAGCTGGCTTACTGGTGTGGTTTCCGGGTCGGCGATACAGCGGGACAGCGCGAAACTCATCCTGAGCACACACAAACACTCACAGCCGAAGTAAAAACAATAAGTGTAGCTTGATATTGAGTAAGAAAAAGGTTTATAAACGCTGTGAGAATGGGTCTGCGGAGAGCATTTCTCCGCCATCCCAACTCGTCTATTACCAACCAGGGGACTTCCTGTTAGTTGAACATTTACGCTAAAGGTCCCCACCCCTCCTGGTGTGTGAGGAGCTCCGCGGATTGGTCCATTTTGGTTCCGGGAACCGCATGACGTCATGCGGTTCCCGGAAGAAATTAAATGGAAAAAGAGAAATGTCCAACGAGGCGTTCTGGGGCAGCACAGACAGGTCTTCTCTGTGTCAGAGTTTTACTCGCTACAGGGTGTACTTTGAGGGTTTGGGACTCTGCAGACCGTTTACATGCAGACAAAGCTACATAACACACAAGGGGACGGGTAATAACCAGAAAAGCATGACATGGGCCCTTTAAATTGAAGTTGTCTGAGGTCCTTACCACCAGCTGCTCTTGCAGTAATAAGTAGTGTACCTTTCTGTCCCAAATGTGCACAATGTAGTGACTGCTTTTCGTCTTTTTGTTTACTTAGTTATGTTTTCTGTATTTTTATGTCTGTGTTATGTGTAAGAACGTGTAACGTTGCTGCCTTCTTGGCCAGGTCAGCATTGTAAATGAGATTTTGTCTCAATGTTTTCATCTGGTTAAATAAAGGTTAAATAAAATAAAAAATAAAATAATTCCTCCGCGTACCACTAGCGGGAGCTGGCGTACCACAGGTTGAGAACCACCGTTCTAGATGACAGCTGTGTGTTAGCCACCAATACACACATATTTGTTCTTAAATGTTCTCTGTCTGGATATTACTATTATACTGGTATAACTACTACAAGTACTTCTTTCTTATCCTGTAAGGCACCTTTTGTTTAGCTCTACTCTGTTAGGTTCAGACTGTTTTTTCTACAACAACACAACGTATGTTTTCTCACCCCTCCCCGTCTGAAGCTCAGAGTTCCTGTTCTCCCAGTAAAAGTCAGCACACCAGTTCCACCAGTGAGGCTGTCCCTCCCCCAACCCTGTCCCAGAACCGGTCCTTCTCTCTGCCTCCGGGCCATGCTGTGTGCTGTTTCATGGATGGTGGGGTGGGGCTATATGACATGGGTGCCAAGAAGTGGGACTTCCTACGAGACTTGGTATTCTATAACCTTCTTTGTAAACGTAACAGCTTACACATGCTTACATATGACTGAATGAACAGAATCAAACTGTGTTGTGTTGTTTCCAGGGGCATGTAGAGACTATCTTTGACTGTAAGTTTAAGCCAGACGACCCCAACCTGCTGGCCACTGCTAGCTTTGATGGAACCATCAAAATCTGGGACACAAACACTCTGACAGCAGTTTACACCTCGCCTGGCAACGAAGGAGTGGTATACTCACTGTCCTGGGCTCCAGGTAGATACACTCCACACACACATACAGAATCCAATCTGATGTTAGCAGCCCACAAAACACATGCACAAACAGGTCAGGTTCATATAAAGAAACTCTAGTTGTCCCATGTATAGACTGGACATAAGAAATGACCAGTCACTGTGACATCACTGTGTGTGCACTACAGCTTTGTAACCTCGAGTTTGGCACTTGGCCGTTGTTGCCTTTTGGAACCAAAAGTGACCGAGAGGGTGGAGCAAAGTACAACTGAATGCTGAACAAGATACGTTTAGGATATCCGACATCTTACATTAAACTTTAAAAGTGTTATAAGGTGAAAATATCAACCTGTGACCTGTCATTCACCATGTAACCGCAATTCTTTTTTACTCTAGCTGGGACCATCATTTACTAAATAAATGCCATAATCCTGAATCATGCTGTAATGAAGTAGACTTCATCTGGGTTTGAGATCATAAACTATTTAGGAAAAGATTCACTGAGAAGTCTAACAGTCTTTTATACAATCGATGTTTTTTACCAGTGGAGTCATCCCTGCTGGCCATGTATTGCTTTACTTTCCAGACTCAGAGGTTGCCCCTTGTTCCCATCCCAACAGCTTAGTAAAGTGCATCATCTGTGTCTAATGTGAAATGTGGTGACCTTTGTGTTTTGAAGGAGATCTGAACTGCATAGCAGGCGCAACGTCTCGTAATGGAGCGTTCATCTGGGACGTCAGGAAAGGAAAGATCATCACTCGCTTTAATGAGGTTACTGTGAATTCAAAAATGACTTCATGCTGAGTCCCTGTAGCATTAGTGTATGGAAAAAGGACAGTGTACCACTACGCTCAACAGGTTACAGTATTGCTGCTGTCTTCTCCTTTTCTTCTACTGACACTCTGAAAAGGGTTGTTTCCATACCAGCTAGAGAGTTTGCTCTCTAATGGCGCTTTTCCACTGCAGCACGTAGCACGGTTTAAGCGGGCCGGGCCAAACCAGGCCTGCTTTTTTTTGCTTTTCCACTAGGGGTAGTTCCGGCTCAGGGCTTTTTTCTGGCCCTCCAAAAACTAGGTTCTTACCGGGCCAACAACCGGGCTGAATATGCTAAACTAGTGACGTAAACATTCTCGACTGCTGAATGGTCAGAGAGAATGGCTGGCAAGGGGGCTACAACTACAACACAATGAACATATTTGACCGTGATTTAATTGTAATACACGTTTCAAAATGATGCCGAAGTAACAACATACTGATACCGGTTAGTAAAAACCATGAATTAATGCTTTGACAAGTCTGCAGACAGACGGCAGGCGAAAAACCTTTTAAAATGCGTGTTTTCTGAATGGAGATCGGCTAAGCTAACGCAGTATATGCTCCGACCGTCCACACTCACAACAACGGCCTATACAGACATAAATAAAGCAGCGACTGTATTCGCCATGACACAGACAGTCTGTGGTTTGTACTTGTTTAACTTTTGTCTAGTTTCTGAACAGATATGAGCAGCGTCGCTCCGCCCGCCGAACAGCCGATCACCCCGCCTACACTGCGTTACTATAGTTACTACCCCTGTTACTAAACTGTAATGGAAACGCAGCATAAAGTGAGCCTGACTACCAAGGCCTAACCATACCGTACTAAGCCGTGCTAGGTCCTGCAGCGGAAAAGCACCAGTAGTGATTAGTCTATCCTTGCCAACAATTATTTTGTGAAACATGTAACGTCAACTTATTAAGCTGATGGTATTATGGTGTGTGCATTGACAACCTCTGTGTCCTCCTTCAGCATGGTAAGAATGGTATATTCTGCATATCATGGAGCCATAAGGACTCCAAGAGGATTGCTACCTGTAGTGGAGATGGATTCTGGTAAGTCCTCATCTTCCCTGTTCCGGCTAAAGTTTGTTCTATTGCTAAAATATATATATTTGTCCTTCATATAAAGGTTTACATATTGTGTATTGTTTTGAAAACAGTATCATCCGGACCATCGATGGTAAAATCCTCCATAAGTACAAACATCCTGCTGCCGTGTTTGGGTGTGACTGGAGCCAGAACAACAAGTAGGACATCAATCCACAGCCGTCTTAGGGCATCTTTTCTTTACTGCTTTGAATCATTTCAACAGTTTAAATACAGCTGGACCTGACATACACCAAATGAAAAACCAACTTCTTTTCAACGATTAAAACATAGTGATAAGATATTACTAGTTAAACAAAGCAGGATTATATAAAAAAGAAGGCCAATCAAAGTAAAGCGTGTAGGTATGAGAGGAGAATAGAGACACTACATATATACATATGTAGTGTCTCTATTCTCCTCTCATACCTACTCTCATGCCAAACAGTCACACTGAACAGCTGGGGTGAACAGCTGATGTCACTGTAAAATCCGACCACTTCCTACCATGTCTATAGAAATGTTGTAGCACATTATTACTTTCAGAAATGGAAGGTGTTAAGTCACCGTCTGGATGTTTCACAATTCCCCCTGCCTGTCTCTCCCCTGCAGGGACATGATCGCTACAGGCTGTGAGGATAAAAATGTCCGTGTGTACTACCTGGCCACCAGCTCCGACCAGCCTCTGAAGGTCTTCACTGGGCACCTCGCCAAAGTCTTCCATGTGCGCTGGTCTCCACTCAGAGAGGGAATACTGTGTTCTGGATCAGATGATGGGTGAGTGCACACACAGAGCTACGGGAAATAAGAACAGGTATTGTTTTTTCTTGAATAATATGGACATTTTATGAAGAATCGTTCTTGCTGCTGCATCAAATGATAATTTGCAAAAAAAGAACAAGGAATACAATTTGAATATTAAACCTAAAATACAAAGTTAAATGTGTGAACTACAAAATGCTACTCTTAGGATATCTTATTGTGTTTTACATAGTAAAGCAAACAAGCATAACATATTCAAAAATTAAATCTAAATAAAATCAAGTAATCACGTAACAAAGTGTGTGTATGTGTGTGTGTGTGTGTGTGTGTGTGTGTGTGTGTGTGTGTGTGTGGCCTAGCATTACTATCCTTGTGGGGATCTGGATAGTATAGGATAAATCTGTTTACACAGTCACGTGTGGGGACTGGCTTCCCTTATGGGGACAAAATGGAGGTCCCCATAAGGGGAATCATTAATTTTAGGGTGAAGACTTGGTTAGGGTTAGGAATGTGTTGGTTATGGTTAAGGTTAGGATAAGTCTCCAGGAAATGCATGTAAGTCAATGTAATGTGTGTGTGTGTTTGTGTGTGTGTGTGTGTGTGTGTGTGTGTGTGTGTGTGTGTGTGTGCAGGACTGTCCGTATATGGGACTACACACAGGACGCCTGTATCAACGTGCTGAGTGGGCACACAGCTCCGGTCAGAGGCTTGTTGTGGAACACTGAGGTTCCGTACCTCCTCATTTCAGGTAGCGTCACTAACATTGTTTATAATAATCTTCTTTTAAACCGACTGATTTGTAATCAATATGTTGTCATTGTGTATGTGTGTTCAGTTCTGGAACCTCCCTAAAGTGCAATGTAGAATTTGACAGGGGAAAAAGTAGCTGATGAATTACAATGATTTAAAAATGTCAACATCATGGCTCCTACTTTCAATCATTTGAAAGGCAGGAGCCATGGCTCTTCAGTAGCATCTATTGGCAGCTCCTACTTATGAGCCGACACATTCACTTTTGTATGTGTTTACCTCCGTTTTAAGTACAAAAATGATGGCACAATAGGAGAATGTCTTAATGATTCGCTAAAGCCAGCTGACATTTCATTTGTTGCATCCATAACAATACATAGCTAAGATAAAAAGCCCCTTCACCTGACCAACAAATGACATTAACTTTTGATATGGGTTTGAAGTGCCTCTGTGTTTAAACTGTGTGATGCACTTTACATTTCACAGTGATGGGACTGCACTGTCAGAGTAGTTGTTCTTTACAGTGTGAAATGTTGTTTTATTTTGTAGGGTCTTGGGATTATACGATCAGAGTGTGGGACACTAGAGATGGAACATGTCTAGATACAGTCTACGACCACGGAGCTGATGTGTACGGTAAGACTGAACACCCCCTGCCATAATAATGGGATGAAAACTGCCAGTTTCACGGAAGTCAGGCCATCCAAATGAGATATGGAATGCTGTACTCAAGGCTTATAATCGTTTTAATTTGACAGAGATTTGATTTAGTTTTAGTTTTACTTTTAAATTAAATGTTAGTTTTAGTTATTTATCAGTGTGTTTGCTAGGTGAAGTTTAGTTGTAGTCTTTATATATTTATTTTGTTTCTGTGATTCAATTCTAACGGGAGCGACTGAATTATTTTATATACTGTATGAGTCAAAAAACTAAAATGTATTTATAGGATTGTCTTTTTTAATATATAATATAATGTATTTATTCAGTTTTAGATGATCTGTAATAGTATCCCTGCTGTAGCCTCAAATGTTGTGAGACGGGTTTAGAAAGTTTAATATTGCAGTCACTCGTGCCGACATTGTGTTTTGAAACGTGTGTGTGTTTTGAAACGTGTGTGTGTGTGTGTGTGTGTGTGTGCAGGTTTAACATGTCATCAGAGCCGCCCCTTCACCATGGCCAGCTGCAGCAGGGACAGCACAGTGCGGCTGTGGTCCCTCGCCCCCCTGGTGGCCCCTCTGCTGCTGAACATCCTCACGGAGCAGCCCTGGGACAGGATCAACGGGAGCACAGGTCAGACTCCGCCCTGCAGGACGCCCTCTGTCCTTACAGCTCCTGTAACCCTGCTGCCTGTGTGTGTGTGCAGACACAGCGATGGTCCCCGGCGCCCCCCCGCTGCTCTGTGGGAAAGTGTCTCGAGACATCAAGCAGGAGCTGGATAAACTGAGCTGTGACATCAGGGCCAAGAAGCTGCGCTGGTTCTCCGAGTGCTTTTCGGTACCTGCTTTCTGAACGTTCTTCATTGGTGATGCTGTGTGATGAAAGGACACTTTGCCTCAGATTGTACAAACATGCATTATGTTATGCTGCTAAACATGTTGACACTCTCCCTAATCTATTATTGATAATCAACTAACCGTATTCTGGGCCCAGCAGATAGGACAAATCTAGAATTCAGTGTATAAATACCGACATCAAATTAAAATATATCTGAATGTCTAATTTGTTTAGGTCCTCTCTTGGATTGGTACTGTATATTAAACATGATCTCTCACATCCAAAGACTTGTGAGAAGATTTTGCCCATAAACATAGATTTGATTGACATTACTCCAGTCAAGTAACACATTGTCCAGAGCCGAGGGTTTAACTATGAATAGCTTAGTTGAATCTGAATGAGGCTCATTTTTTATGTTTTACTTACAATTTAATGTGAGTCAACATAAAGCCCCCCCTCTTTTTTTCTTATGTTTACTTAACAACAGTAAGTTGTTAAGTAAATTTGGGATTGTCTGTTTTTAGTATAAAAAGTCATTATATTACAACTAAACACAAGAAATAATAAACTTATACAAAATGTTTTTACTAAATAACATTAAAGAAACGTGTATTTCCAAACACTTCTCCAATAGAATTTGTGTCATTTGGCATATTGTAAGGATCCATTCCTTTTTTATATTGCTTCTAAGTCTATCTTATCTCATCCTAAATACTCCTTGTATTTCTGAACCTGTGTGTACATTTCCCTGCTCAGCCTCCAGGGGGCAGCAGCAACCTGTGGGACCTGGTGTCAGTGATCAGCGGGCAGGACGACTCGCTGCTGCCTCCCAGCTACAGCGGGGGGGTGATGCACATGAAGCACCTGCTCAAGTTTAAAACGGTGAGGATCCTCTGAGTTACTGTTCAACCGGTTCAAGGCTCTGCTAATGCAAACAAATAAATGTTGACCCAGTAACCTAGCCAGAGATAAGGAAAAGCACAGTACATACAGAAAATAAAGAACATAATGAAAGATTATGAAAATAAATAAAGGATTATAATACAGGACTATATTTAGTTCATAGTGTCATGATTTAACTAGAAGACCACTTAGAAAATGTACGTCTTTCTTATCATACTTATCATGCTATCCTCTTCATTTAAATACTACATAACTACACTAAATGCAGCTTTCTTTTTTAGGCCAAGTCCAAGAGGTTTCAGTGTAGTTCAAGTGTTTTCACTCCAGTTTGACCTGTTCTATTTTCTTTCAGTCTGAAGCCCAGGAGCTCACTATAGTAAAGATGTCTAAATTTGGAGGGGGGATCGGAGCCCCCAGTAAAGAGGAGAGGCTGAAAGAAGCCGCAGACATCCATCTGAGACTGGGACAGGTCCAACGATACTGCGAATTAATGGTGGAGCTGGGACAGGTGTGTGTGTGTGTGTGTGTGTGTGTGTGTGTGTGTGTGTGTGTGTGTTTACCCATTTCAATATTCAACAATGTGCTCCTTAATTATTGGCTGGCTCCACATAACTCCCTTTTGATGCTTTAATACAATGTCGACCTAAATGGTGTTGTACTTTAAACAAAACAAGATATTATCAGTCGATATCAAATAATCTATTTGCTGGTCTCCATTCAAATAGACATTATTGTCTATGCATGATTGGAAACCTATTTTTGAGCAGTACAGAAAATGATAATGAGGACTTCATTTATATCAGCATATATGCGCTTATACTGCACATATGACAGTTCAGAGGATCACTGAGATGGATACATATTATTTATTTGCAAGAAAGTCCTGTGTCAAAGAATAGTTATAAGAGAGATATACTGTCTAAACTGTCTTTATGAAAGATTGAGAGAATAGAACTGACAGTTCTCTAGTAGTGAATGGAGAGCTGTCTTCAGTGTTTGACAAACATGAGGAGGGAGGTAGAGGTAGAGGTAAGCATTGAAAAGTAAGTCAAGTAAGCACTGCATTTTCCATACGTGCCTTTTTAGGGCAGAGCCATCCCTAAGACACATTGCAAACACACACTAAAACACTCAATATTGTCAAGTAACAGGCTTATGTCATCGGACAGGAAAGATTTAGACGGCCTCACCCTCACACTGTCATAATACACTTTCAAATGTCTACGGAGAAGATGTGATGAGAGAGACGTCTGAGCATCATCAAGCAGCTTCTGACAAACTACTCAGTTCGTCTAATGTTAGAAACAAATAGATATGAAAAGAAAGAAATGATTTGCTAATGTAGCTGAGGCTGATTGAGTATAACAATGCTCTTACTCCCTCTCTTTCAGTGGGAGAAAGCCTTGTCTGTGGCTCCAGGAGTCTCCATGAAATACTGGAAGAATCTCATGCAGAGGTAAACTATGGTTACGTTTATTTGTCAGAGCTTTATTTGTCAGCTTCTGACAATAAAAGTGTCAGCGAACAACAATACAAGTGAAACCAAAAGAAGTATTTCAGCGTGTAAACTGCTAGGAGGATTGTTAAACAGGTTTGCTAATCACATGATGCTACTGTCTCAGGGTGTGTATCACTGAGCAATGCCACAATACTACTAACCCTAACCTTAGATCAAAAGAGGTGGCAAAATAAGAGCAACACTTGAATAGTGCAATGCGATCCAATGTGAAAACCTTGCATACAAAGACATTCTTCAGAACAGAGACCTGACAGCCTCAGAGGGATATCTGAGGCTGTCACTATCAGGTCAGGCCTCAGAGGGATATCTGAGGCTGTCACTATCAGGTCAGGCCTCAGAGGGATATCTGAGGCTGTCACTATCAGGTCAGGCCTCAGAGGGATATCTGAGGCTGTCACTATCAGGTCAGGCCTCAGAGGGATATCTGAGGCTGTCACTAACTGCTATGCTATAAAAGCACTAACTCTGTCCTCAACAATAACCAACAAGATGCAGCCTACAGGGAAACACTCTGTAACGAGCGTTAGTAAAAAAGGTCTTCTGACCATGATAAGCTCTTATAAAACCTTATTATGTGTTAATAATTACATAAATCTTCAATTGTAAATTCAGTTATTAAGTGTGCCATCTTATTTCTTTTAAATATGAATACAGAGACAAAATCTTTATGTTTTGCGTGTTGTTTATGGTATGTATATGAATATGTAATTGTGATGTGCTCATGTGACAGGAGAGCTGAGCAGCTGATGGCCGAGGATAACGATGATGCTATCCCATACGGCATCGCCACAGGAGACATAGAACAACTGGTGACCTTCTTCACTGGCAGAGGACAGCTTCAGGAAGCCTTGATGATAGCACAGGTACACAGAGTGTGTGTGAGGGGGGGAACACAATGACGGGGAACAGCTTTTCTCTTTAAGTCTGCATGAATGCTTACGCATGCAATAAAGAGGAGGGGGGTTAAGGATAAATTGATGGTTGTGAAAATATCGATAAGAAATAATGCAAAATTAAAAACAATATTATGTTCTATATTTTTAGGGAGCGTGCGAAGGGAACATTCGTGCACCGCACAGCTCCACAGTGAACCACACAACTAATGATGTGGATAGCAGACAACAATACCAGAGGTAAATCACACACACACACACACACACACACACACACACACACACACACACACACACACACACACACACACACACACACACACACACACACACACACACACACACACACACACACACACACACACACACACACACACACACACACACACACACACACACACACACACACACACCTTACCTTTGACAAGTTATTCTTTTTTCATCGCATGGCAAAAAATTGCAGAATTGTCTTTCCAAAACACGAGGGATCAAACTGTTATTGTAACTATTAATTTAAAGAAGAGAATCATATCTAAATTAAAATAGTTAGCAACACTTCTTAGTGTTAGTCTTAGGTAGCCGGTATTTTTTGAATAAAGTCTTTGTCTTAGTTCTATCTCAATTCTCTATGTCAGTTTTTGTCATGTTTGGTCAACCTTATGCTCACTTTCACTTCAGCTGGTACGTGTCCTGCTGACTGTGCTTCATTCAGAGTCTCTAGCTTCACTTGTAGAACTCACAATTAGAGTGGAACTCTAGGAAATGTTTAGTTTCATTTAAATGCTCTCTAAAATGAGATGAGGAGATGAGATGTATTTATAAAAGTCCCTGGCTATATTGGCTTCGTTTTGTCCAGTCTCCTCCATAAGGTCTGTAAGGAACTCGCTGAGTGGTACTTCCAGGATGGATGCTCCGTTCTGGCTGCATGCTGCCACCTCGCTGTGGACAACATCAAGGTGCACACCACCGTCTATGCGCTTACCTGCAGCAGATTTGCATTTGTTAGTTTTAATATTTCTCTGAGAAAGCGGATTAAAAAAAAGAATTTGTCTGTTTGTGTGTGTGTGTGTGTGTGTGTGTGTGTTTTTTTTTTAGTTAGCCATGTCAAGTCATATCCGAGGTAATGAGCTGGAGTTGGCTGCATGTGTGGGTATAGTCCTTGGAGAGGCAGCCAACCAGAGCACTGCATACTGTCTTGAACTCCTGGCCAGGAAGTACATGATGACATCTACATGGTACGTCTCCAGCCATGCATGTGCACCGAGTGTAACATTCATTATTCCTCTGTACATCTTAGTATTGATCCAAACGAACCAGTTTTAGCTTCTTTGGGCTAATTAATCCTTCAAAATGTTGTGATGTTGTTGTAATGTAAAATGTTACATTTAATTTAGTTTGTTGCAAACCCCATGTTGCTCATATCCAGCTAGCTGAAAACCGTTATTTATTTACGGGCTATGTTGGACATTGCATAATGACACATGTCCGTGATGAAGTTTATGCATTAGCCCTTTGACTGCCAAACAATTTTTGGCTTGGACTTTATTAGTCAGCCAGAATTCAGCTCTGCATTTCTCAATGTGAGTGCCTGTGGAAGAGCAGCACCACCTGTGCTCATCAAACACTGACAGCGGCTGCTTCTAAACACCATCAAGAAGAAACTTTCATCTGTGCCTTGTTTACATTCAGGGAGCTCTCGGCTGACCTAGTGCAAATGATTCCTGACAATGACATTTTACTGGCTAAGCTGTGTGCATATTACCCAGGAAGCCCTGCAGAAATCAATCTCTTTCATAAGAGGGTGAGTTGGCACTCATTCAGGTAAATCTAAGACATGTTGTGGAGGAAATAAAAGAGAGACTCCATGTCTGATGTTGATGATATTATGTGTGATGATTATAGTGACAAGCATTATGTGTTGTTTGTCATTCAAGTGCGGTCTGCCTTCATTGGAGGATTGTAAGTCCTTGGCAGAAGCAGCCATATGTGAAGGAGATTTGTTGTTGGCAGTTAAATTCCACCTGCTGAGCTCTGAACCCGAGAAGGCTCTGTGGATTGGTCTGGATCACGTTAAAGGTATTTGTTTCATTGTTGGCTGTGTGTGGTTACCTATATGATATAATATCCTCACTATTATATGGTAGCGTAGTGTGTTCTAAGAGTACGATTTTAATGCCGTCAGTCGGTGTGATTGACAATGTTTGTGTGTAATCTAGGAATAAGCAGCTTCCAAACCAATCTTTATGAAGAAATCTGCACTCTTTATTTGATTTGATTTGAAATAAAGTGTACGATCAATACATTTTTCACAAGTTACTAATATATATGCATATCTAATTAAGTTAGTTAAAACAATATCTTCTAAATGTGTGTGCCGTGCTAACATGAATGAATAAAACAATCTGAATGTACTACTGTTTTTGTCCTCAAAAAGCACTGACTATTATCTCTCCCTGTTTCCTCCCCACCAGAACAGCTGGCTGGGTCTGATTGGACAGTGGACAGTGTTCAGCCCATCCTGGACCTGATGAGTTACATCAGAACCGACTGCCTCACCATGGCCAATTTGACAGAGTAAGATCATGTATTATCTCATTATTACTATTAACAGTTATTAGGGTCGGCGAAGACCCTATTATAAGCGAGCGGTAAACCTGCGAAACACACATAAAACAGGGAAAACGACTGGCAAAAGCACAGAAAAGGTTCCGAAATCATGACGGCAGATAGTCCGCACGATTCTAGTGACATGGGCGCTAGCGCTTTATTATTATTTTAATACATTGCGCACACTTTTGACCCCCGCAACATGTGAAAACTCACCAAATGTTGCACGCGCGTCAGGACTGGTGAAAATTGCGACGTATAATTTGTTCCGGAACTTTGTGTAAAAAATTGCGTAGGCCACGCCCACTTCCGGTTTTAACGTAAACGAACAAAACTCGCTCCGCATATCTAGGGTGCGGAGACGAACAAAAACGCCTCTTGGAGGGGTATAACGTACAGGAAGTCGGCCATTTTGAATTTGGCGTTGGAAAAACTATAGGTTACTAACGTAACCCCAGTTCTCAGAGTAACATGGAGTGAGATGTCTCACTATGGGATGCGCCTCAACGCGTATGCATCAGAAGCATCAATCTCATTAAGCCAATCCTGATTGGCTGGTGATCTTGACGACTACGTCAGGGAATCCACCCACCCTTTAAGTAGCTTGCGCTACGTCGCAGCGTCATTCAAAATAAGCACCTCTTCTCGCTTCGCCTCAGCAAGAAGGGCCGTCTGGTGAGACATCTCACTTCATGTTACTCTGAGAACTGGGGTTACGTTAGTAACCTATAGTTCTCATTCATAACACTCCGTTCGATGTCTCACTATGGGATATTGAGACTCCCGTATTGCTAGACATGCTTATCTCGAAAATCACCAACACAAAACAGTACTTAACAGGTAGAACCCTGTCCCAACACGGGGCCCAGCACTGCACGGGCCACACTTGGAGCAGAGACATCTAGACTGTAAAAACGGACAAAAGTGAGCGGTGAAGACCAGCTCGCTGCTGCACAAATGTCCTGGATGGAAACACCCTTGAACAAAGCCCAGGATGTAGCCAGTCCACGAGTAGAATGAGCACGCAGGCCCGTTGGTGCCTGCAAACCCTGACTCGTATAAGCCAGAGCTATCGCTTCCACAATCCAGTGGGAGAGCCGTTGCCTGGTAACGGGTTTGCCCTTATGAGGGTTAGCCCAGGATACAAAGAGTTGGTCATTGCATCGAAACTCTTTTGACCTGTCCATATAGGTGCGCAAAGCACGAACTGGGCACAGCAAATTCGGCCGCTGTTCTTCAGAGGAACATAGCGGTGAAGGAAATGCCTCAAGGTCAATTGGGGTGCATGAGCCAACCACCTTGGGCACAAAGGCAGGGTTGGGCTTCAGCAACACTCTCGTTTGCCCCGGGGCAAACTGAGTGCATGAAGGATGTACAGAGAGGGCGTGAATGTCACTGACTCGCTAGGGGTTCAAATGGAGGTCGAGTGAGCCCATCTAAAACCACTGCCAAGTCCCACAAGGGCACCAGTGACCTGGAAACGGGGAGGAGCCTGCGAGCCCCTTTCATAAAACGGCAGACCAAGGGATGTTGGCTAGCCGTCTTTCCCTCAAAGCCCACATGGCATGCGGCAGCCAGGTACACTTTAATCGTAGAGAAAGCTCTGTGCTTACCAATCAGGTCCTGTAGAAATGATAGAATCACACCGAGAGGACACTGAAAAGAGATGTGTTCCTTTTGAAGGCACCACTCCTCAAACACCCTCCACTTACAGTCATAGAGAGACCTGGTGGAGGAAGCCCTTGCACTCTGAATAGTGTTTATCACCTTCTGAGGAAGCCCCACTGTACTCAAATTATACCACTCACCAGCATGTGTAACTGGAGAGAACGCAAACCCCCTTGACGGTTTATATACGATATTGTGGTCGTGTTGTCTGTCCTCACGAGGACATGATGTCCTTTGAGAAAAGGCAGAAAGCATTTAGGGTGAGAAACACCGCTAAGAGCTCCAGATAATTTATGTGTGACCGTTGGAGGTCTCTGCTCCAGAGACCCCTCACAGGTCGACCTTCGTATATGCCCCCCCAGCCCGTCAGACATGCGTCTGTGGTGACCACTTTCCGCGATAGGACAGCACCCATAGGTACGCCCCGTACTAGAAAAGTCGGGTGCAGCCAGTGGCGCAGTGCCATTACGCATTCCACAGTGACCATCACTCTCCGCGCGCCATGACGCACAGGGTCCAGTCTGAGGGCAGCTACCCAGCGCTGAAACTCCCTCATGTGTAAGCGGCCCAGTCGTACCACCAGGATGGCTGACGCCATGAGCCCCAGTAACCGCAGACATGATCTGAAGAGAACATATTTGCGTGGCTGGAAATGAGCGAGGCAAGCCCTGAAGGCTTTCACTCTCTCTGCTGACAGGCGGGCTGTAAAGGGCACCGAATTTAGACGTAAGCCCAGGAAGAGTACAGTCTGGGCTGGGGACAACATGCTCTTTTCTGTGTTTATTACGAAACCCAGGTCGAGCAGGTGTTTCACGAGGGTATTCGTCTGCGTAATAGCCTCCTGCTCCGACTGTGCAAGAAGGAGCCAGTCGTCTAAATAGGTTGCCAGGCGAATGCCCTGTTGCCTTAACGGGGCTATTGCTGCCTCCGTACATCGTACAAACACCCGTGGGCTGAGAGACAGACCGAAGGGAAGCACTCTGTACTCGTAACAGACACCCTGAAAAGCGAACCTCAGATATTTCCTGTGTGGATAATATACTGGGACGTGAAAATACGCGTCTTTCAGGTCGATTGATGTGAACCAATCGTCCTGACGTACGAGACGCAGCAGAGATGTGTGAGTGAGCATCCGGAATTTGTATTTTCTGAGATACTTGTTCAGAGCCCTTAAATCTAGGATAGGGCGAATTCCGTTCCCTCCCCGTTTGGGAACGAGGAAGTATTTGGAATAGAAGCCGCTCTGACTCTGTTCGGAGGGTACAATGGATATGGCTTTCTTTTCTAGTAGCGAGAGAATCTCCTGCTCTAGAATATGAGCCGACGCTCCCCGGGCTTGTGAATGCACAATGCCCGAGAAGTGAGGGGGGGTGACAGCGAATTGGAGTCTGTAGCCCCGTGATATCGTCTGAAAACCCAAGCAGAGCATGTGAGCATCTTCCACCTTTCGCTTCTCAGAGCGAGTGGAGTGATCATTTCTGTTGTTTGCACTCTGTGTCTTTATTGGTTGTGTTATGGGGCCCTCTAGTGTCTGAACACGGTGGTATCCCAGGCTGACAACCTCGGTCGACACTGCGCATGCGCGCGGCGATGATGCGTTCACAGACTCGGTCACCGTCCGCATTCTGAGAGAGGCAACAGCCACTCTCAGAAGCGGAGCAGTCATCTGACTGTTTATTGTTTTTATTGTTTTTTTTTCATTATTTTTGACTGCGCCCTTGGCTTTAAGCCTGGAAACGACAGTGGAAAATGTTTTATTAGAAAACAATGACATGTGTTTGTGCGACTTGAACAAGCAGCAGGAACTGCTGCCTTTGACGTGAAGTCTATCTCCCTCATGGCGCGAACTGGAGGATGACGTTCTGACATCACTCGAGGCGGCGGGAAGATGGGGGCGTGGTTGCACCCCGGAAACACATGAGCTTTGAACACGTGTGGAACACGTTCCAGGGCTGGAAAACAGGGAACTTCCAGCCCTTTCACCGAGGAGAGGAGGGAAGGCTGTCAGGCTGCCCTCTTCTTCTTCCTCACCTGATGGCCGAAGGTCCTGGGCTGGAACCGGGGACTTTCTTGGCCAGCTCGTCCTCGCCTCGTGTCTGGGCGGGAGACCCGGGGCGGGCTGTGGCTTTTGCCGTTTCGGGATCTTGAACTGGGAAGGATGCGAGGCAGCCTTGGTGAAGGTCTGTCGCGGGGCCGTTGGAGGCGGCGGCTGGGCCTTTCGGGGGAAGGCAAAGCTGGAGAGCCTCATCCTCCTTCTTTTTGGCCTCACACCGCTGCTGCATTGAAGCCAGAGCGGTGCCAAATATGCCCTCGGGGACAATTGGCATGTCCAACACGTCCTCCTTTTCCCGGTCCGGGAGGTTCGTCAGGTTAAGCCACCTGGCTCTCTCCTGTACCACCATCATCCCCAGCGATTTGCCCGTGGCTGGACTGCACAGCGCGCACACGGAGGCAAATGTCCGTGATCGCTGTGATCTCGTCCCACACGGCCGGCTCAGGTTTGTTTGTCATGTCTTCACAGAGCTCCGCCTGGTAAGCGGTCAGCATCGATGAGACATTGAGCGCCCTGACGGACAAAGCTGCCGCTTTGTTCGGTCATTGCTGACTGGAACCGGTCCGCTTTCGTCGGCAGCGTGGGGTTCCTGCTAGGAGCCGAAGACAGCCGCGGTTGGAGGTGGGCTGCCACAAGCGGCTCCATAGGCGGCATGCGGAGCAAGCCGAGCTTCTCCATGCCCTCAAAGTCCAGAGAGGAGGCTCCCAGGATTGGGGCCTTGCTGCTGAAAGGGCGATCTCTCCACGAGACAGACACCTCGTCCAGCAGCTCTGGAAAGACTGGGAGAAGTTGCCTCGTCAGCCTCGCGGCTTGGGGCAAGTTCTTCCCCTCATAGCGAGATCTGGAGGTCTCCTTGGCTACTTCAGGCCAAGGGATGTCCAGTCTGGACGCAGCGCGTTGGCACACGGCCTGCAAGTCCATGCTGAGGCGGGGCGAAGATGGCGCGCTTTCGCCTGGGGGAGCGGACACCGCCTCCGGCTTGGCAGCCTGAGCAGATGAGACGAAGATGTCATCTTCGTCTTCGTCCGAGTCGGATAAGAGGAACTCAGAGGTATCCTCTTCATCTTCCTCCACGTAATCCAGCTCCAGGACATCCTCCGCGGGTGGAACCACGGTGAGGTCCAGTTGGGAGCCCCAGCTTGTCACAGCGCGGGGCCCCATTCCCGCGGCTGCCGCCGCCGTTGAGCCCCAGCTTGACACAGCGCGGGGCTCAACTCCCGCGGCGGTCGCCACCATGCCTCGATCGCCGGTCGGCAAATCAACAGGCATGAAGGGGTCTTGTCCCGACAGGCTAGCTTGGCGCGCTAGCCGTCGGCGGAGGCTCTTGGTGGTGAAGCGGGCACAGTGTCCGCACGCACCGGGGGCGTCGATAGCCTCCTGGGCATGTTTCAGCCCGAGGCAGGACGAGCAGACCTGGTGTGAGTCCGTGCCGAAATCTTGAGCCCGCAGCCGCAGAGCCGAGCCTCCGAGCTCCGCCTCCGTCTCCTCTGGTGTGAGGGAGAGAAGGGTCCATCCTCGCTCGCCGGGGTGTCGGCGTGGAGGGACAAACTAGTAACAGGTATGTTACCGTTTGAAAAAATCAAAACCTTACCGTTATTTAGGAAGAAAAAACGGCAGAGCAGATTTCAGTATTAACTGGTGTGTTAATAGATCAAAATCCCGTGCGAAGCAAAAGTAGCCGGCAAGCGTCCGGCGACCGAAGGTTAGCTTGTGGTTCAGTCTGTGGACAGTTAAGCTAGCCTGGCTACTGATATTCTTTTGAGATGTGCTCCGAAGCGAGAAGAGGTGTTTGAATGACGCTGCGACGCAGCGCAAGCTACTTAAAGGGTGGGTGGATTCCCTGACGTAGTCGTCAAGATCACCAGCCAATCAGGATTGGCGTAATGAGATTGATGCTTCTGATGCATACGCGTTGAGGCGCATCCCATAGTGAGACATCGAACGGAGTGTTATGAATGAGAACGCGATTTATCGCGTTTTTCGTCCTCCGTACTTTAACTATCTCCTCCTGGGGATTTTATCCGATAGACTCCAAATTCGTCGGGTAGCGTCTCGAGACATGCCCGACAAAACGATATCACGGAACTCTTTTTTTTTCGCACAGCATAGCCGTAATTTGGTGCCGAATTTCGTGTTCGCTTGATGCTAGGCGATCCCTCGCCATGGAACACGATGATGTCATAACTCCAACTGACATGCTTAGAACGCCATTTGATTTCGTCAAATGCCGTTGCCATGGTAATACAATGCTCGCTATGAAACACGGTTTTCTCATAACTCCGTTGAACATGCTCCCAACGGCCCAAAACTTAACAGATTTGATAACGATGCAGCCCTCAACACATCTAGGCGTATCATGGGGTGTCATCAAATGCCGTTGCCATGGCGACAGATCACTCGCCATTTAACACAATGTTTATGATACTGCTGTAACTCCCATGTACGTTGTCCGATCGGCCTGAAAGTTCCCACGTTTGCCAACGGCCGAGTCTGGAAAACACCTGCGTGACACGTCGACGTGCGGACAACAGCCTGCGGAGCGTCGAAGACCCGCTCAATGCTGCTTGCAGCTTTAATTTTAATTATGTTTATTTTGCTGTTTTGTCCCAAGACAATTAAATACTTTGTAATCACTCCTTTATCTCTTATGGTGTGTGCGTGTGTGTGTGTGTCTGCAGAGTCCGCAGTGAGCTGTTGATCCTGTGTGGATATATTGGAGGTCTGCAGGCCATTAGAAGACAGTACTCTAGCATCGTTCCTGCCCTCTACGAATACACCAGGTAGACACACAACTGTGTGTTTGTGTGTGTGTTTGGTGTTTGTGTGTGTGTGTGTTTGTTTGGAGAAGGAGTGCTGGTTTACGAGTGTATATAGGAAAATCATAATAAATAATAATGCTTCTATCTCTTGGTTGCCTCATAGTTTTATAATAAGGACATGCAGAATAAGCCATTAATATGTATTTAAATTGTCTATATATTGCTAGAATATTTTAAAACAATATCTAGCAATATGCATTTGAAAAAGCAATTACTTGATGGTGTATGTGTGTACTTAGTATAAAACGTTTTACTAAAGTTGTAAAGATTAAGTAAATGCTTCTCATCTACCTGTTCAACACTACATACGCATTAGGCCGTGAGGGATGGTGATTCAGTGTTTTACAACGTCGCCATGAAACGGTTACTACATATACATGGCAAGTCTAACAAAAAAGCCACACAGCAACTAGAAATTAAATCATTTATTGATAAGAAACAATAATCGATCCGCCAAGAATTGTACACTTTGTTGACATTTAGCAGAGTGGAACACGACTGCACAAAAGTCGAGTTAGAGGACCAAGAGCCAGCCAGGCAGAAGTCCTCCACTGTGACCCCCCCCGAGCAATGCCAGGCGTTACTTCCCCAATAAGGTCTAGGGGAAAATGGAGACAGTAACACACAACAACCAATACAATTGGGAGAGTCAGGGTGAAAGTGAACACAAGTGTATTAATTAACCAAAATAATTCCAGCAAATGTTCTGTAAGCTAGGGGGAGGAGGAGAAAAAGGCATTATGCCAAATAAAAGAATATAGCTTGAGAATACATATAACAAAACAAGGCCTATATCTAAATGTTCTCTTTGAAACACAACTCAAACAAAAAGCCCTCACTATCTGATATACTAATAAGGAAACAAAAACAAAAGCACCCACTGCTCCATAAGTCCTGCCTATCCCATCATAAATTAAGTAACCTTTACCAAAGTTTGGCCCCCATGGAACAAGACTGGTTGGCAGACGTCCCACACACAGAGCACAGCTGCACACTCTCTCCTGCTCCCTCAGCTACAGTGGCAGTTATTCATGTGTTGATAATTATTAAGCTTTGTTAAATAGGCAGCTATTTTGCTAGAAGATGTTTAGCAAAGTTGTAGGACTCACGTGGGGTAAAGCAGTTATAACAAACCCAGACTGAGGAATACAAAAATAATGGGCTCTGTGATCCGCAGTGATTCCTGACGCGAAGCTGCTCATTCACTATTTTTCGACTTAGAAAGTTCCCATAATCAGGTTAAGATAGGATTAACGTTTTCAAAGTAAGCCAATCACCATGTTCCCTCACTGTTTCTGCAGTCAGTTGTTGAAGCGGAGGGAGGTGTGTGTACCTCTAAAGATCGAGCAGCTGTCAGTGGAGCTGGATGCCTGGCGAGCCTGCACACAAATCAACAGCAAGTAGGTCACACACACACACACACACACACACACACAACACACACACACACACACACACACACTAAGTGCTGATGAAGATGGTCAGACTGCCATTAGACTACATTGAGTAGCAAACCCACTTTCAATGATCAGTGGATAAACATAGTCAGGCACATCATGGGAAATGGGGGGGGGGGTCAGCATCATTGTGACCATCTGTCAACACCACTGCTGCAATAGTGGACACATTTAAATTTGAGAGGGAGGATGTTGATCCTTCATATTTTCTTAAAGAAGTATAAAGGGTCACCCACGACACCCTATGTACATACTGTATGTTTTGAACATTCAACCATTTGTTTTAATTTGCCTGGCAGATGTGACTGTCATTATCAATATGACGCCTCTACATTGCTTATGTGCATATGCATAACTTCCCAATTGTACCTCTGTCTCTGTGTTTCTAACAGTTCTCCTGTCTCAGAGTGTCAAAGAGAAGAATTCATCTGCGTCCAGAGGAGAATCCCGCCAACAGACTCTGGTATAAATAACAGTTCTAAACATAGTTTGAGGGGATTTTATAGAAATAAAACACCGCTCAGACAGATATTACATGTTGCTGTGGCTCTGGGATCTTGTTGGAGTGTTGGTGCTGGGAGGTCTGTCAGGAGCTGGAGCCCCCGGTGCAGTTTATCGCCCTGATGAACATTATCCTGATATTTGCTGATGTGTGGAGAGTGCTGACAGGGAAAAATGAATGATGCAGATTTCAGTTTTGCTAGGCTCCATATTAATATGGATTATGTATTGTGTGAAAGTTGATGATAGGAAAATGAGATTAGGAGAAATGTTTAACAAGAACAACATGTGTCTCTCTGCTTCAGTGTTGTGTGGAGCAGATTATGTGACGGGCTCCAATCTGCCCAGCCACTCAGATGTTCAGCTGTCCTGCTTCACTGGACACAGAATACAGGTGTGTGTTCCTTCAGTGTATTGCTTTGTGTGAATCTACACTCACATGTCTGGACAACTAGTGATGTTTCTTGTTGTCTTATTTGTGTGTGTGCAGGGTCCAGTATTTCTCCTGGAGGACGGTAAATCAGCCATCTCTCTTAATGATGCACTAATGTGGGCAAAGGTAAACCCTTTCTCCCCTCTCGGAACAGGACTCCGCATAAACCCCTTTTAACACACACACACACACACACACACACACACACACACACACACACACACACACACACACACACACACCACACACACACACACACACACACACACACACACACACACACACACACCACACACACACACACACACACACACACACACACACACACACACACACACACACACTTCTGTGCTTCAGCAAACTGGACCTCTGTATTATAATGACCCATAATCATGGTTCTTTGTGGTTCAGGTGTGAAGGGGGGTTCGGATTGAGTGGCATATGTGATATTCATATGTATATACAGGGTATGAATCTGAAATACTTTCTTGTATTGTTGTAAAAAAAGAAAAGAACATACTTAAATAAAGCAACCACTGCATATTGTGTTGCACATATATTGATGATACAGCAGAATAACGTGTAGATAGAATAAATAATAAAACTCTAATGCTACACCAATAAATGATCTAGTACATGATTTCATGCAGAAAACACATGACGATGATGACTGTTAAAGGAATTGCAGAAATGTGAAATGAATGTCTTGAAACATCATAAAGCCCAAGTGCAATGTACTGCTGAAAGTCCTGGAAACTCAAAAGTCAAACTGACAGAAAAGAATGCAGAACATCTGTTTCATGGAGAAACTATAAGCTGTATTACATTGTTGGAGAGCTGCAAACTAAACTGTATCACTGTCAAAGCTGGACGTTGGAATGAATAGTGTGAATAGAGAATAAAGCCCCCCCAGTCCACTCTGATCAGTCCAAACTCTGAATCCTCTCCATGTGGCAGATGTGTGCCTGTGTGCTGTTTATGTGTGCCTATCAGCTGTGTCTATTGATGTTTATATGTCTTTTGTTTGTGATAGATGTTTTGTCAGCTACCTACTCTGGTCTGTACAGCACTTTGTTCAAAGTGTTGTTTTTTAGTGTGCTTTAAAAAGACATTTTCTTGAGTGCAGACAGACTCTGAAATGCACCAACATTAAGAATACTTAACACATTTTCCATTGTTGAACAAGATACTGATGTCAATGATAACCACATCGGTTCTGTGATCAAACATCTATTCTGATTTGATTCCTGAGGCGTAAAAGGTCAAAAGAAGATGAATACAAGCAAACATAAGCATTAACATAAACAGAAATCAAAGATAGGGAAGAAAAAGAGTTCAGCATCTTTTACCTCTCTTTCATTTTGAATACACAGCCTGCTGTAGGGCACTTCCCACCATGTGGATATGTGGTATAGTATGCAGTTGAACAATCCTTCCACCTATCAGAGTCTGCTGCAGGTGCTGAAGCAAGATTGCAATCTTCGTCCACTTTGAACAAGGACAGCAACACCTGTTTTCTTTATTCAAAGATTAATAATCCAAACGCACATTTTTATGAAAAACCATGAGTGTTGCTATACTTTATACATAGATCACTGCTAAGCGTGCAAAGTAAGCACATTCTCTGGAAGAAACGTTACTGGTTGCAGCTCCTCTTCAGTCTCTCTGAAGCTGGAGAAGGTGCACCAGATCTGGAAGACCTCCTGCATTGTCTCGTTGACCAAGAAGACATGCCCCCGCCCTCTAGGTGACTACAGGCTGGTAGCTCTGACTCACCTGAAGATCTTTGAGAGACTGCTCCTGCAGCATCTTAAGCCCCCTGACGCCCCTTTCCCACCAAAGCAGCTCCAGGTCCAGTTCGGAGCTAGTGCCTGATTAAGCACCGATTCTTCCTGTTTCTCTGCAGCGGGGCTGGCTCTTGGCCAGAAAACCGGTTCTTAACTGGCTCCACTCGACTGCCCGTCAAAAACCAAGAACAAGATATGTCACGCTTTCTCCGGAGTCTGGAGCAGGGGCGCCGAGCATAGTGACTACAACGGGACTACACACTTATGAACAACACACTTACAGAAAGTGAGGCAACACTAACCAGGCATAGTGTGATGCTGTCTGTTTTTACCTTACTTTTAATGATCACCCGTTCGCTGTTATTTCCTGTTTTGAATACCAGCACACTGCCTCATACGATTTCCTGTTGTTTTATTTATCGGGTGGAATCAGTACATGGGCTACACAAGTAAAATCATAAAGAAAAATACGCTGGTAAAGTATGCCTGTAGAGAATGTGATAACAACAAACAGTCAGGTGAGCTTCAGTTGCTATGCTAACATCACCTGTCTAATACCAGAGACACTTTAATAACGGTGTTGTGATGCCAAACAGCTTCAATTCAGACTGAAACACATTCACTTATGGGGATGGGGGATATTTACCAGCTGCTGTGTGACAGTCAGACAGTGAAGACTTTACAGCGGCCGCTGCTGTGAGTTAACGGGAGAATAAACGATAGACTAAACTCCGGTGGACGAGCAGCACTGCAGCGGTCGGTAAATGAACCACATTAATAAACAATGAACCACAGGACTCTAGAGAAAAGTAGAAGGTTGGAGAAGTCGTTATTTAATTTAATCTGGCTTCGCATGATTAAAAGCAACACGATCATCGACTCGACGCAGTCCCCCATTGTTGTTGTTGTGAGCGACGTTGGGGAGAAAATCTGAGACGTAAACGGTGACGTCATGACGCAGCAGCAGGCGGGCTCTGGGACACAACTAGAGCTAAAAAGAAGAACCAGTTTGGAACCAGAAGAGTACTAGCATGGAGCTAGAACTGGAACTGGTTTGGTGGGAAAGGGGTATGAGTGCGCCTCCCTGGACCCCCTGCAGTTTGCATACAAGGATTGAGCATACACACATCTGGAGAGGCTGCACAGCTCTGTAAGAATCCTGTTCTTCGACTACTCCAAAGCTGTCAGTGATTCAGGTGGATCACAGCCTGGTGGCCTGGATCCCTGACTACCTCACCAGCAGACCTCAGTATGTCAGACTCGAGGCAGCGTGTCTGATGTGCTGCTGAGCAACAGGAAGGAACTTCCCCCCAAGGAACTGTGCTGTCACCATTCCTGTTCAGCTTTTAAAGCCAAAAACCCCCAAAAAGTATGGGACACCATGAAAACCATGACAGGAATGTCATCTTCAGCTAAAGCTATTGTGACGGACAATTCATTTTGTTTTGCCAATGAACTAAACACATTCTTTACCCGTTTCGAGTCACTGGATAATTCTGCAAAGTGCACTGAAATTCTCGAAACAATAATACCTGCTTCCTCTGACAAAATTACCATCAGTGTCGAAGAGGACAGAAAAATATTTCAGTACACCAACACCAAGAAAGCTGCTGGGCAAGATGGGTGCAGCTGCTGAAAAACGTTGCTACTGAGCTGGCTCCAGTGTGGCAACCCATCTTTCAGGCTTCCATGGACACGCACACCATCCCTCTGTCATGGAAAACTTCACACATAAAACCACTGCCCAAAATGCCATGCCCAGAAGAACATAAGGACTACAGACCAATAGACCTCACCTCAGTGATTATGAAATCACTAGAAATAATTCTGCTCCATTTTCTTATCAGTACAACACAAGACAAACTTGATCCATACCAATTTGCCTATAAGCAGGGGTGTGGTACGGAAGATGCTGTTGCTACTCTGGTTTATATCATTACTACACATATAGATAAACGTCAAACCTATGCAAGAGCCCTCTCCCTAGACTTCTCATTAGCATTCAACACAATACAAGCCGACATCTTGGTGTCAAAAATTGCCAAAATGGAAGTAAATCCATACCTGATTTACAGGTATGCCGCTTTCCTCACCAGTAGAGAGCAACTTGTGAAGGTTAACAAAACCCTGTCATCTGCCATCACAACCAATGTAGGGCTGCGTGAGTTCAGCTGTGCTCTTTACTCTCTACACTGATGATTGTCGTACCAACACACCAAATCAATTCATAATTAAGTAGTGATGGCAAAATGAAGCTTTGAATGAAGCATCGAACCACTTGGACAATTGTGTCGGAAATAGGTTCATTTCTCGAAGCTTCAGTTACAGCGACCTCTCCTGGCGAAGTGCAAGGCTGCAGTGGGTTTAACGTATCTTTGCCTTGAAAAATATTCGATGCACACACACACACTAAGACTGAATATCATGTTCTATTTCCAATTAAAGATGATAATTGTGTGTATTGGGTTATTGACAAGAGACTAGAGAGTGCTGGACATTTTTTTGGGAGGAGACGGCCTTTTATCAGTTATTAAAGTATTAAAGTTGAAAAGCAATGATTAAAAGTTCATCCGTTCCAGGCTTTGAACCAGCTGCGCGGAGGACATCGCAGCATTCAGGCCGCCGGCTCTATCCACTGGGCTATCTATTCCTTAAACAATTAAACTGTTTTTATATTACTCATAATTGTCTTTTTGTTCACAACTTCTCCACATTTTGAAGTGTTTCCCGAGCCAGAACGACCTATCTTTCTTCCTGGCTTGCTCTATAATGATCCAATTCAAATGCAATACCAACAACAACTCAACAGCAACAACGCAAACTAGGACAACAACCCACACATTGCGCATTGTTTAGAGCGGTTATAAAGTGTTGATGAAGCGCTCAAATTCTGAACTGTTTCAACCTGTCACCTGTCAGAATAGAGACGAGGCAGTGCATTGAATTGCGTGATTGGACCGCGAACCAGTCAAGTGATTCATTCAGGAAATGAAGCAGTTGCTGGTTCGGACGTCACATGTCACGTGGTTTGAAGCAAGCTTCGAATCACTGCTTCTATGGAATAGGAAGTCCAGGGTTGAAGCTCCGTTCGAAGCTTCAGTGTCAAACTGCCATCACTATAATTAAGTACTCTGATGATACTGCAATAATATCTCTGCTCAGTAACACAGACGACCCTGAGCTGCACCAACAGGCTGTAAATCAGGTGGTCGAGTGGACTGATAAAAATGCTCTTGAGATCAACACCAAGAAAACTGAGGAAATCGTTTTTGGCTCAACATCTGACTCCCAAGTCCCCATTGTCATCCATACAGATCAAATCAAGCAGGGAGGTTCATACAAATACTTGGGTGTAATGGTTGACCATCTGCTGCACATTGAATATCTGTGCAAAAGGACAAAACAAAGAATCTATTTTCTCCGCCGCCATGCTCTGAACAGCGAATATGAACTGCTACCATCTAATCGCGTATACAGGGTCCCGCGATTCAATAAAGTCAGACTGAAGCATCCTTTGTGCACCAGTCAATCCTCACAGTAAATACAGAGCTGAATCCCAGATCCAATGCACGCTAAAGGGTCATGAAAAAGTTTTTCTCTCACTGATTGTGCTGTTATGTTAAATGTTTGTTGTTTGTTTTTCATGTATTGTGTCTTGATATTTGTCTATGTTGATGTTACACATGGAGCTGCTGTGAATTTCAGACTTGATCTGACCATTAAAGTATTATCATATCGTATTATCGTTCACCCTCTACCTCCGACTTCCGCTTCAACTCCAGCTCATGCCACCTACAGAAGGTCGCCGATGACTCCTCCATCTTCAGCTGCATCACAGATGACAACGAGGAGGAGTACAGGGCCCTGGTGGAGAACTTCGTAGGCTTGTGTGACAACAATCACCTCCAGCTCAACATCAGCAAGACTAAGGAGCTGGTGGTGGACTTCAGGCGGAGCAGGAAGAGGCCTCTGACGCCCATCACCATCAGGGGGGAGGAGGTGGAGGTTAACTTCAGGAGGAGCAGGAAGAGGCCTCTGACCCCCATCACCATCAGGGGGGAGGAGGTGGAGGTTAACTTCAGGAGGAGCAGGAAGAGGCCTCTGACCCCCATCACCATCAGGGGGGAGGAGGTGGAGGTGGTGAACAAGTTCCTGGGAGTGCACCTCAACAATAAACTGGACTGGAGTGGAAACACTGAAGCTCTCTTCGGGAAGGGGCAGAGCCAGCTGTTCTTCCTGAGGAGGCTCAGGTCCTTCAGCACGAGGCTGCTGCAGATGTTTTACCAGTCTGTGGTGGCCAGTGGGCTCTTCTTTGTTGGGGTGTGCTGGGGGGGAGACAACAACAAAAGGGACACTGACAGGCTGAACAAGTCGTGAGGAAGGCTAGCTCTGTAGTTGGAGTGGACAATCTGGAGGAGGTGGCGGAGGGGAGGACGAGGAGGAAGCTGGAGTGTATCCTGGAGAACCCCTCCCCCCCTCCATGCAGAGTGAGGATGAGGAGTTCAGCCTTGGACTCATCCCTCCTCGGCACAGCACCAAGCGCCTCGGACTCTCCTTTTTGCCGGTAGCCATCAGGCTGCACAACCAAGGCTTGACCCCCTCATAACAACCAACACAGTCTCACTCTGCGAATGAAAGAACGACACTTGGTCAGGGTCCTTTGGCGTCCATTTCTGACGCACCTAGTCTCCTCCAGCGTCTTAAACGGACGCACAGAGATATTTGACGCTCAGGGCGCTGCAGCCATCGGCAGGTAAAGGCACTGGGAATTGTAGTTTTAAAATACGCTTGTGTATTTCTCATAATTAGAAGTTGCCAGTATTAAACTGTGTACACCCCTGGAGGTTTAGGGGATGACAGCTAAGGTCAGAAGAGCTTTATTTCACAGCTATCCAATGTCTGTGACCCCTCCTGTTGTTAATGTTAACTACATTTATTTATATTTTTTTGCACTTTTATTGTCATTACACAGTACATGTACTATGTAATGAAATGGTACTATGTAATGAAATGGTACTATGTAATGAAATGGTTTCTCTGCATTTGACCCATCCTAGTGTTAGGAGCAGTGGGCTGCCATTATGAACGGTGCCCGGGGAGCAGTGTAGGGAACGGTGCCTTGCTCAGGGACACCTGGTCTTGCCGGGACTTGAACTGGTGTTATGAATCGTGGAAAAAGGTAGGACCCAAATGCAGAATACAAAAAAGGTCTAGGAACAAAAAGCGAGCTTTATTTAAAAAAAGCTGATGAACAAAACATGGCATGAAACAAACAGGTAACACAAGGTAGCAACAAAGCAACAACTGACCGTGACCAACACGGAGGGAGACAGGAAAGAAAATGAACCGACAAGGAACACAGGGGAAGACAAGACTAAATACAAAGAGGGGTAATCACAGGACAAGACACAGCTGGGCAGGGGAGGCAGAAACACAAGGGCAACAGGTGAACACAATGAGGCAATCAGACACAGGAGGAAAAACACAGGAAGGAAGACCAGACAGAGGGAGAACAGAACAGCAACACAAAACCCATAACAAGACAGACAAAACTAAAATCGTGACATAACACTAGGATCGTGACAACTGGTGACCTTCCAGTTGCCAAGCCAAGTCCCTATGGACCAAGCCAAGTCCCTATGGATTTCGCCACCACCGCCCATTTTAGTTACTTTGCAGATTCTGATTAATGATGTGAAATATAATCAACCCTTAAATCAGACTTTAGTTACACCTGAGTAAAATCCAGTGAAGGTGATTGTCAAGTGCCATTCATTAAATATAAAATATTCAGCAAAACATGCAGCAGACATTAGCGACACAACCTACCTGCATTGCAATGACTCTAAACGTGTAGTAACGTGCTTTAACCACTAGGTGATGCGGGTTAAAAAACTGTCAAGTGTACAGTGTTAACACATTAAATGATACTGCTGTTTCCGTTTTAGTTTATGACGGACGTATCTTGCTATCCACACATTCCTTTACATTTGAATGTACGTTAAAAATATTCGTTAAGCCTACAAAAAATATTGAAATAAAAAATACGGTTTTTGTTGCAGAGTTTGTGAATGAACCCAAGCTGTTGAATGGCAACCAATCCTGTTGATATTTAAGGCTGATAAAGCTTATAGAGAGCCAAAGTCCCTCCTTTTCCCGTGATCCACCGTGGGACCTTGTTTCGGAAAAAATATGTATTGAAGTCAATGGCGAGAGAGAAATGATCTTTCGATCCCGTTTGAATTGTGCCACGAATTACACATATGATGTTTGTCAATCTTAAAAAATAATTTCCCAAGTCAAAAAAGTCACAGTTTGTCGTAAAACTGTGAAGTAACACTTATTTATGTGTGAAACCGCTCCATGAACTACATCTCTGGTCTCACACAACACACGTCACCAACACACGTCACTAACACACGTCACCAACACACGTCACCAACACACGTCACACAACACACGTCACCAACACACGTCACCAAACACACGTCACCAACACACGTCACACAACACACGTCAACAACACACGTCACCAACACACGTCACCAACACACGTCACCAATACACGTCACCAACACACGTCACACAACACACGTCACCAACACACGTCACCAACACACGTCACACAACACACGTCACCAACACACGTCACACAACACACGTCACCAACACACGTCACACAACACACGTCACCAACACACGTCACCAACACACGTCACACAACACACGTCACCAAAGCACGTCACACAACACACGTCACCAACACACGTCACCAACACACGTCACCAACACACGTCACACAACACACGTCACACAACACACGTCACCAACACACGTCACACAACACACGTCACCAACACACGTCACACAACACACGTCACCAACACACGTCACCAACACACGTCACCAACACACGTCACCAACACACGTCACCAACACCAGAATGAGGTGAAAAGTATTAAAGGAGGTGGACATCATTACACGTCTGGGCATGTTGAGAGCTGCTATTACACAAAAGGGGAGTTAGTCTTGTCCGTAAAATAGATATTATTAACGATCTAAAAATGCATGAAAATATATTTTTCTTACAGAAATTACATTATTATTATTAACAACAATTTGTTGTTATTATGTTTTTGTTTTTTTAATAACAAATGTATTTTGTATGTCAGATGTAAAAAGATAGTCTTTTATATTTGTCAAACAAACTAATTTGACATACAACGTAAATATATATATATATATATTGTAGTAATAATGATATCATCTATTTATAATTGTAAATGTATATTGTATGTAGACATACATTTAGATGTATATTTCGTTAAAACAAAAGAAAACTGTTAATGTAGTTTTTGGGAGAAGGGGTGGGGTTAAATACGTGTAAACTCCGTCCCACGCCTTTTCCAATGTGTAATTAGGTAGATCATTTGTTTATATATAATTTGTAAGTCAATAATATTTAGTTTATCAATTTGATACTGCTTACGTTTCTAGAGTATCATAAGTCTCTTGTTTCATTTCATTATTATATAATTTTTTTATTTTTTTTGTATTACACGTTCGAAATAATCAAATCAAACGTGTCTTTGGAGAGGTGCTAGATTACTCAAAAACAGAAACAACTGTTAGTGTGTTTATGCACCTGGCTGCAAAAGATAAACATGCAGTTTGACCGAGAGGCATTTCAGTGCAGAATCCATTTTGATTTATTTAGAAGACGGGTTTAGAAATGGTCATGCAGCCTTTATCTGCCAGCGAGCTGCAGGACTCGTCGGAAGAAGACACAAGCTTCGAGCAACTTAAAATCCGCTGCTGTCTAGAGAA
This sequence comes from Dissostichus eleginoides, assembly GCA_031216635.1. Taxonomy (NCBI): domain Eukaryota; kingdom Metazoa; phylum Chordata; class Actinopteri; order Perciformes; family Nototheniidae; genus Dissostichus; species Dissostichus eleginoides. Next base: position 519,267 of record CM062266.1, on the reverse strand, counting down.
AATCAGTAACAAACGTAACACAATATTCGTATTAAAGGTATCAAAGATCTTTTTAATCATAGTTAACGTTCGCTAATCACACTTCATTTCAAGACACCGGAATTGTTTTTAATGTTAAACAAATAAAACTTTAAAAGCACTCCACATTACACACACTCTGATTGTCGTTCATATTCATGTCGCCTACTCGCTAGGTGGCAGTGTCACGAAAAGCTAGGGTCCTAGGAGTGCGGTCCCAGGAGTGCGGTCCCAAGAGTGCGGTCCCAGGAGTGCGGTCCCAGGACTGCAGTCCTGAAACTGCAGGCTGCGGCATTGCAGGAACATGCTACTCATCTCTAGACTGGAATAGGGGGGCCCAGTACGTGACTCGCCTCGCAGGTGCACACGACAGGACAGAGTACATCTGACTCCAGACAAAACTTGCTCGAATCCGAGTCCAAGTCGGAGCGTCAATGTACAAGTTGAGTCAGAGTCATCGTGGGCGAGAATTCACGAGTCCGAGTTCGAGTCCGCGTCAATCAGTGCGCGAGTCCGAGTCGAGTCACGAGTCCCGAAAATCGGCACTCGAGTCAGACTCGAGTCCGAGTCCAGGACTCGAGTACTCCATCTCTGCCTGACGCACAGCATAACTCAGATGTAACGTAATGTTCTTCCCTTTTAGGAAATTATAGTAAACAGGTGCAATCAAGCTGGGTTTGCACTTGTACAAACAGTTGGGGCTTTGTTTACAATAGTTTTTAATTTATTTGGTGGTTTGTGTTCCGGCTGTCAATCAGCTGTGCGCAGTGTCTCCTCTGCACCCCCAGCAGCAACTCTATCCACCAGTGAAAGGAAATAAAACAAATGTGTTGTTTGATGTCAGCTGTACAATTTACCAAACACATGGTGATCTTAGTTTCCATACCTCTTATGTTTTAGGAGCGACCCATCAAGTTTGGGCCAACGGCATTATAATGATTAACTTTATTTGTTAAGGACCGTTCAAAAACAAAGTTCTAAAATGCTTAACAATTTAAACACATTTTTAAACATAATTACTGTTTTTAGTATATAAAAACATGCACCTATAGAAATGCAAAACAGCGTCAGTTTAAAGTCATTCTGTCCTTCTGTTTACCGCATGAGAGTGCACTTCAGAACATGACAGAGAACACATTTCGAGGTGGTTTTCAATAATATATCTGTATTTATCTATTTCTCCAAGTGATGTTTTTTGTATGCACTCAGGAGTATCAAACATTTTAAGATTGGCTTTTTATCAGTATTGCTAATTAATTCTTCATATAGATATCATTCATGGGAGCTAATATTTAGATTTATGGTATTATGTTCACATGTTTCTCTCTATTCTTCTTTCTGCCAACGGTTTTGCAGTTTCTCATCTCTCCCGTTCTTAGTGACTGTGGAGGACATTAGAGTGACAGTGAACTAATCGTCATGTTCAAGAAACCAGTATGAGATGATTTGAGCTTTGAGACATGGCGCGTTGTCCTGCTGGAAGTAGCATCAGAAGATGGGAACACTGTGGTCATAAAGGGATGGACATGGTCAGAAACAATACTCAGGTAGGCTGTGGGGCTTATACGATGCTCAATTGGTACTAAGGGGCGAAAATATCCCCCCCACCATTACACCACCCCACCAGCCTAAACCGTTGGTACAAGGCAGGATGGGTCCATGCTCTCATGTTTTGACGCCACATTCTGACCCCACATTCTGACCCCACCGTCCGAATGTCCAATCTTCTATTGTCCAGTTTTAGTGAGCCTGTGCGAATAGTAGCCTCAGTTTCCTGTTCTTATCTGACAGGAGGGGCACCCTGTGGGTTCTCTGCTGCTGTGGCCCGTCTGCACAAGGTTCCACATGTTGTGTGTTCAGAGATGGTCTTCTGCATACCTTGGCTCTAACCACTGGTTGTTTGAGTTACTGTTGCCTCTTATCATCTTGAACCAGTCCATTCTCCTCTGACCTCTGGCATCAACAAGGCATTTTCTCCCAGAGAAATGCCGCTCACTGGATATTTTCCCTTTCTCTGACCATTCTCTGTAAACCCGAGAGATGGTTGTATGTGAAAATCCCAGTAGATCAGCAGTTTGTGAAATACTCAGACCAGCCCGTCTGGCACCACCATGCCACGTTCAAAGTCACTTAAATCACCTTCCCCATTCTGATGCTCTGTTTGAACTTCACCAGGTCGTCTTCACCATGTCTACATGCCTCAATGCAGTGAGTTCCTGCCATGTGATTGGCTGATTAGATATTTGCGTTAACGAGCGGTTGAACAGGTGTACCTCATAAAGTCGCCAGTGAATTTATATTACACACCCTTAACTATACTAACTGTATATGTGTGTAAACACCATTGAACTTATACTGATACTTTTCTAACATGTTTTTACTCTGTAATTTCTTTATTATTATTATTATTATTATTATTATTATGATTATACCTTTTATATAATAATTATAGTAATTATAATTATTGCTATCCTTGTCTGAATTCATATCTGTCTTATCCTGTGTTTTACCCTTGCTGTTGCTAAGACACCTGACTTTCCATACAGGATCAACAAAAGTGTATCTTTTGTTTCACAGTCTCAGCGTGTGACAGAGTGACATTAAGATGAAACCCTATTTCCTGCATTGTGGAAACATTTGAAACACACATATATTTCATCTATATCATTTATTAATGACACATACTGTAATATAAATATAAATTACAAACAGATTGCCATTATTACCATTTCACAATATAAAATCAAAGTAACACATTAGTGAGCAGTATTCTCTGTAGACAGACAGTGAGTGGAGCAGCTGCTCCGTTGTCTTCATACACACTAAAACTGTCTTCTGACAAATGTATAAGCTGGAACATAATATGTGCATATTGTGACAGAAGTTTGACATATGGAAGGACATCCAAATGAAGGTCAGCACATTCAATCAGGGGCAGTGTGTCTACTCAGGCAGACATGGGTTCATAGGTGTGGAAGTGGATTCCCTTGGAGCATGTGATCTTCATCACTGCCCCCTGCAGACTGGAGTCCATGATCAGCCTCATCATGCCCTCTGCGATCAGAGAAGGCCTGCAGACAAACACAGACAACATGAACTCACACACACAGGAAATAGTGAGTCACTCGTGTATGTGTGTGTGTGTGTTTGTGTGTGTGTGTGTGTTTGTGTGTGTGTGTGTGTGTGTGTGTGTGTGTGTGTGTGTGTGAGCTGCACAGTGTAAGAAGGTTCCTCAGAGCCTGGTGGTACGTTCACAGTTCATCACAAGCTGTAATGAGCCCTCAGATGAAGGGAGGACCTTGGAACATTTGATTCTCTGATGTCTTCTCAAGTGTAGAGCGTTTCTGACCAAGCTTTGGTTCAGTCTCTTAGAACGGCTCCAAATAAACAAAGACAGATAAAGTATCATTCAGCTGCCAAGTGCACTCTGGGACACTTGTGTGAAATAATAATGTAATCAGAACAGGACAGAGACAGGCTGAGTGTTCTCCAGCGCATATTTCACTGCAGTTGTTTGGAGAGAATACATCACCATCAGCTCACAGACACAATCTTAGGTACAAAGAGCAATTCATCAGTGTGCTGAACGTCCTGTGACTGAAACACATAACTGTGACCACTACTCATATTCCATCTCAGTATTCATCATACTTGTATTCACATTTTACACATTAAAAACAACAAAGAGTTACATTATACAGTTTATACAAAACCAGAGCTGTGCTGATGTACTTTCCATTCTTCAGTTATGACACACTACAGACCATGTAGTGTGCTGTCCCAGTATAACACAACCTTGCATGTAAAATGCCACACACTTTAAAGCTTTTCATATGTTAAAAAAATAAATAAAATGCAGGTTATTTTATAGTCTAGTCTAAATAAACCAAATAAACAGACAATGCTTCTCCAATTCCTCCCAACATCCCAAAAAAGAGCTTCAAAATACAGAAATAAAGGAACTGCCATCTGCCAGACACACACATAACCATAATATCTCCATAAAAAAGTCAACTTGACAAATGTTCTATTGCACAGACTCATGATTCATTATTCAGAAAGGTCATTTATGTGTCGGATTTCAACACGACGGTCCACTTTAAGCTGCCAGCAGAGGATAGAAGTGCAGCTCACATCCTGAAGTCTCTCACCCTTCACCAAACTACTTATTGAACTGAGCAGTACACACATCAGCGTGATAACAATGACTTTAAATGACACCAATAAACCCATTTTATGGAAAAAAAGATTTGACATGTAACTGGATTTTTAGTTTTGCCCATTAAGCTCTCAGGGGGCCAATGAGCCATGTCCTGCAGCCCCCCACCAGGGGGCAGTGGACATGTTCTGGTCATGTCAGTATGTGTGTCCTTCAACTCCACTCTCATTCTCACTGACTCATGAGTAACCAGACATTAATCAAGTATATGTTTTAGATATTTTCTGTACTTAGACAGCTTAGATGCCCAGTGCTGAACTGGCTCATGTTTAATCAAAACAACGATTGGCAAGACTGATAACGACCAAGACTCCAAGACCTTTTAAACCCTTGCTGTGTCAGTACAAATTCTGAACAGTTAAACATCTAATTATCATTACACAGATACAACATGTTATGTACACAAACATACATAACATACATTAAACTATCAGAGACACGTTTGTTTGTTAACTTACTGTAAAACTCCAAACTTGCTCATGCTTCGTTTGAAATCGTCCTTGAACTTGACAAACTTGCCCATGTTGTCCTCATGTTCCACTGAGTGCAGCAGAGGAGTGTCCACGAAGGCCGGGCACAGAACGTTGATCCGGACGCCGTAATCGCCCTGTGAGGACGCGTCCTGCGAGACAGGAGGGAGGAGCGGAGCTTTCAGTAGCTTCATGTTAACTGTGTGTGTGTGTGTGTGTGTTTGTGTGTGGTGTTTGTGTGTGTGTGTGTGTGTGTGTGTGTGTCTTACCGCCATAGCTCTAGTGAAGCCGATGACTCCATGTTTAGTTGCAGTGTAGACAGGCTGGTGAGGGGAGTGCAGGAAGGCTGAGTCAGACAGAACAAGGAGAGAGGAGACATGTCACCAGCAGCCAGAGGAAACTCTGCTGGGGGCCCCAGAGGAAACTCTGCTGGGGCCCCCAGAGGTCCTGACCTGCAAATGGTTTGTCCCACCTGGGTATAGGAAGGAAAGACTGATGGAACCATCTGGTTCCCTCCGAAGCTTCCCTCAGGATAGCTGGTGCTCAGAGTCTCACAGTGTTATCTGGTAAAGGGAGTGATTAGCGGTCTTAGAGCCAGAACAATCTCAACCTGTCCTCAAACTGTAGACGGCTCGCTGGCTGGGAGCCCGGCGACAAATGCAAGAAAACAATGTTATCGGGGGGGGGGGGGGGGTTTCTGTGATTTCTGTGTGTCGGCATTTTTTGATAAAAAAAGGGTTTTATTTCTATTGAAAAAACAAAAACAAAATAATGGTAGCGGTTGTTAGGCAAGTAATGTAATGTTATCTGCCCGAACACCATGAAGCAGACATCACCGTCTGCTGACCTCTGACCTCTCTCTGACCTCTGCCCCAGTGGCTGTTACTTCACTACACATATTGTCAGTGCAGTGGTAGATAGCCGCTCTCCTCCTAAAAGCAGCATAAGTAACATATGCAGTGGAGGACATAATTATTTGATCCCTTGCCGATTTTGTAAGTTTATCCTCTTACAAAGAAATGAACAGTCTGTAATTGTAATGGTAGGTTTATATAAACAGTGAGAGTAAGAATATCAAAAAGAAAATCCAGAAATTGACATCATATAAAAGATACAAATTTGATTTGCATTTAACTGTGGGAAATAAGCATTTGATCCCTTGCAACCAACAAGGATTCTGGCTCCCAGAGACGGTTACATAAGTCCGCTACCAGATTGGACCAACATCCTTCCTGAGATGTGCACACACCTGGAGACCAGCTACAAGAAGCGTCTGACCTCTGTGTGTCCAACAAGGGTTTCTCCACCAAGTCCTAACACATATTCTGCAAGGGGATCAAATACTAATTTCCCAAAGTTAAATGCAAATACATTTTCATCTTTTATATAATGTCAATTTCTGGATGTTCTTTTTGATATTCTTACTCTCTATTCAAATAAACCTACCATTAAAATGACAGACTGTTCATTTCTTTGTAAGTGGGCAAACTTACAAAATCTGCAAGGGATGAAATAATGATTTCCTCCACTGTATTTGTAATCTGACAATAAAAATAACTAGGCTGTTTTATCTGCAGATACTGCTGCAGGAGACTCAACCAGATGAAAGTCAACTTCCACCACAAGAACAGCCTGCACTCAGATATTAGACTTACTCTAACAGTATTAGAACCAAAATGAAATAAAACAGCAGCACAGTACATACTGTTAACATCGCCTTATTAAAAAAGTCTATGTTTAAGTGACCCGAAGAAGACACAGAGCACACTTACATCAACCTAATTTCCAGCAAAACAACCTGCTCAGCACCAGACAATGTGACCTGTGAGCATCATTTTATTCTCAGGAGTAGAACAAAAGAGCGGCCATATAGCGCTGGGCAGGTATCGTTGGTTGGTTAATCACAGCTGATGAAATCAGGGAGAGTCTGCTCCTAAAATGCTCTGTTGGTGTATTTCATATGAACTGTTTGAAGGCCACTTTCAAAACTATGTATCAGTACAAGGATATTGATAAGAAATGTAAACTTCATTGCTTTTATTTGAAGCCTTAGACATTCTTTATCCTTCTTTTTGCTATGGCATGTTTACCTTTGTGGTGGATTGCAAATCCAATTCAAAAATGAAATGATGGTGTGACAGTGGGGGGGAGAGGCTCCGCGATGTGAATGGGATGGATGCTAGCAGCTGAGCCTGGATGCTTCTCTGCACACTGCCTCTATCTGTCTGATTTGACTATTCTGTCAACTGCATGCATTTGATCTTATTTATCTGTATCTGTGTCTATAGTGTGACAGGCCCAAACTCAAACATTAGAGACAGCAGTGTAGTTCAGAATGTGTACAAGGCTAGCTAACAGAAAGTCTCAGCAGCAATGCCTGAGGGTTTAAACGGCTGCTCAGAAACATGAAGTGCCACATGTTCTGCCAGGCATTGCAGCGTGAGAGAGGACGCGTTGACCACCACCACCAGACCGATGCCTTGATTTCCGGAGCTGCGTATAGATCACATGGATTTCTCAGGATTTGACAGGGCAGCACACTGCGGAACAGTTGGGGGATCTTTGACCACAAACCAACACCTCTCAGGAGAACAAATCAGAACGAACACTCTAGGAGAGAGAAGATCTGTTCTCTTGCTTCAAGACAAATGAATCCTCTGTGACATTCTGACATAAATGAATCCCTGTGTCTCAGAAAGGGCAATGTTTGGGGAGGAGTGCTACGTGCTTCAAACTACTACTGAGGTGTCACTAAAGCTTCAAAGTTGATATATTTCAAATTTGTGCACACATTTAAAATAGACAGTAGTGACTCATATTCTTACCCCTGTATCTTGAGACTTCAAATGGCTTTAGTGCAGCACGGACCCAGCTATTGCCTCAGAGAGAAATGAAAGAACATTTTCCTTCCCCCATCCAACAGGGTCAGGCTCCAGTCATGTTCTCTTTCAGTTTGTCTTCGCCAGAGCTCAGGATTACATAATCCACATTTTTACTTCATGTTAAAGATGTAAACCCTCTGGTGTTGTCATTCAGTGACAGTGTTCTCAGGGAAACTGCTGTAGACCCACTTAGTTTTCTACATTGCAATCTGAGCCATGCAGTTTGAGGAATATACAGTAGACCTCATAGCCGTGGGAACATGTTTCAAATGGGGGGTGTTTTGGGGATGACACAATATAAAGGGGGGGTGGGGGTGGAGGGAATCCTACTCTTAACACGTAAGAAAAAAATACCTAAATTGAATATGCTGCAAATGTGGTTGTATGTTCTTTTTTCTTTTCTTTTTCGTTTAAAAAAGATACTTAATGATTATGAGCAACAACAGCGGCTGGGTACTTCCTCCGAAGCCAAACTTTAATGATAAAATAGCGACTACAGACACAGGATGATTGGATACACGAACTGTAACTCCCTCCAAAGCGGGCAAATACAATGCCACAAAATAATAAACGCATCGACCACTGACATATTGCAAACTGACATATTGCAAAACTGACATATTGCAAAACTGACATATTGCAAAACTGACATATTGCAAAACAACCACTGACACAGGAAAAACAACGGCATCAGATCTATCTTAATACTAAAAATAGCAATAGTAGGCCAAGGCACTGTACATGGTGTTCGGGCATGACAAAAATGTCTTATCTTATGCTAATACTCCGAAGGTGTTCTTGCGCTCGGGATTCATACTGAGGAAACTTTTCATCATGTCCTGTATATCCATTTGTTCAACGATGTCTCCGTGCACATGCATGAGTGTAAGGTGTGTAAGTCTTTTCTGGGACATGCTGCTCCTCAGCCAGGTTTTAAGGCGTCTGAGTGTGGAGAAACTCCTCTCCGAAGATGCAACTGATATAGGAAGGCACATGCAGAGTTTCATTAGCTTCTCTGCTTCTCCAAAAAGAGATCTTGTCTGACGATGAAGTTCTGACAGACCTGATGCAACCTCTTGTACTGTCTTGTGAACAGTCTCTTTAAAGACACCTCCCAACATCTGGAGCTGCAGTTGCAGTCGGCCTAGGTCAAACCCCGTGGGTAATTTCAAAGCCTCTGCGTCCAGTACCGCAACCGGCTTTCCGTTTGCTGCGTCAATTGCCCTGGTATCCCCTCTCACACTTCTGTCCTCCTTCAAACTCTCAAGTGTTGCCAGTAAGACAGAGTATGATGCGCAACAGCGTTGAATTGCTTTGGTGCGCACACACCATCGCGTTGGGCATAAACCCAGAATGTTAACAATTACGTCTTCACAGCCAAATAGTGATTCAAACAATTGCTTGCGTTTCGCCGACTCTTTGATAATCACAGCAACACTCTGCACAAAATTGAGTGTGGGCTCGCTTCTTTCAGCCGGGCCTGAACACCGGACAAACGGCCTGACATATTAGCGGCACGATCAAAGCAATACCCCTGTAGATGAGCAATAGGAATGTTCAGTCTCAGTAGAATGTCTTTCAAACAGGTAAAAAGTGTCTCTGTTGTAGTGTCTGGGCAGTTGTAAAATCCTAAAAAGTCACAGTGCGTCTCCAGATCCTTGTCCACATACTGAAGGCAGCAGGAAAACTGCTCGTCAGTGCTGATATCGGTTGTACCATCAGCTGTTAGTCCGTAAAATTCACAGCCAGACGCACGGGAAACTATTGTCCTTTGAACAGAATGCGCAAATTGGGAGATAATCTCATTTTCTATGGTGTTGCTGACCCAGTTGTCTCGCCTCATAACGCATTCTCTTTCCTTGGGTAAATTATACGTCCTTTCCAACATCAACTCGTAGAGAATGCCGTCGCGCATTGTGTCTCCTCTAAATGGCAATCCCTTTCTTCCAAGAAAGGAAATCGAACGGAACAAAATCTCCAGGACATTTCTTGCCGTCTGTTGTCTTTTAACTACACCATCTGAAAGAAGTGCAGTTATTGGAGTTTGCTGTAATCCAGAACGTTTCCTGATTGCCTCTGTGTGAATAGGCGATTTCTCGTGCAAACTGAATTTAGCAGTTGCTTTTTGCCAATTGGAAAATCCCCTCCCCACAAACAACTTATCACCATGGTCTGACTCTGAATATTAGTTTTTTCTGCACAGCCTGGAGGCATGCAAAACAAAAAACGCTGTCAGTCTCTATACTGTAGGTAAGCCATCTCCACTTATCAAACCAGCCGGGTTGAAAAGAACGGGAAAAGTTTTCCTTTCCGAAATGCCTACCAGGGAAAACGTGGTTACGAGGCTGGCACGGATTAAAGTTGCAGCCGCCTCACTTGGTTTGGAGCTGTTGGCATTAGCTCCCCCCTCTCCTCTTCACACTTGGCTGCTAGCGCTAGCGCTAGCTTCATCCTCTTTTTGACAGCTGTCAACGACTTCAACAGTGTTAGGGACGTTCTCTCTTGGCAAAGAGTTTCCCGAGGTACTTGGGCTTGAGCTATTGCTTGGTATGCTGTCCGAGGTTGTGTTGCAATCAATTTTTCAACTTTTTGAAGGATTCGAAAAGAAATCTAATATTCGCTTTTGTGCCGCCATTATAGTATGTCCTGTTACTGTACTTGTACTGTACTTAACTTGTCTGTATGTGCTTGATGTCATTTCCGACCAGACTCAAAATGTGTAAAATAAGATCTTCGTTTTTAAACCACATCCTATAATTTAAATATTGTCAGTATATGAACATAACCAACACAATTGAATGAAACTGTTTTTGTATTATTATAATATTTTATTATTATATTTTTATTATATTTTTTATTTAATCTTGTGGAAGTGCAGATTCCCTGTCCTCCACCAGGGGGGTGCTGCAGCACCCTCAGCACCCCTACTTCCCACGGTCCTGGTAGACCTAGTAGCTAGTGACTAAAGGGAAATGGAGCAGTGTGTGCGATTCGGTTATATTACGCTTCCACATTAAACCTTGCTTTTGACATTTTAAATAAGCCACAGTTCTGAAGACAAAACTACGGTTCAACACTAAAAACTGATATCATGAGCCCATGATGGTAGTTTAAATCAAGTTATGTACATATGCTAGCGGAAAAAATAAAAATAAATGTATGCATTAAATATCCTTTCAAAATGATACATTTATCAATAGTATCCTTCAAGTTTGTTTCAAAGGGAAACAGATATTTAACAAAATCATAGACTGATTCCGACTGCATACAGTAAGTGACAGAGATTGTAGAAGGGTCTCAGAGGGAGGTGTGTGAAGGGGGGTAGGTGAAACTAAGACCCCATTTACACGGGAACGCAAACAAACCGAATTCGATATATAAAAAAAGTCTTCCGTTCGCACGAGACGCTCGAAAGCGCTGGAGACGCTGTAGTACATATGCCGGGCCTGTAAGTGGCGCTGTACTTCCGCCACAAAATACACCAAAAGCAGCGAAGAAGACCCCCCGAGTATGGTTGCCATGGTTGCCCTTCTGTTTATGCCCCGCGGTGGATTTAGCAACATGTAGTTCATGTAATTCTCCATGTCCACTTGTTGCTGATGGTTGTGGTAGAGGAGCTGTAGATTTTGCACTAACATCTGTAGCATGGTCAGTAGCAGTAGCAGTAGCTACTGACCATGCTACAGCAGTGAGCAGCAGAGGTGGGGAGAGGCGGGGCTATGACTTCATCGTTATCAGGAAATTATCGTATAGGACGTACACACTGAGCCGTTTGGCCCCCCAGAGCGTTCCGTCCGCAGATCTATCCACCTTGGGACCCGTTATCGTTTTAGGGGTCCGTTTCCGCGGTTCCGTTACGGCCTCGTGTGAACGAACGGGCTATACGAAAGAGAAAGGTAGCAGATACAACCCGTTTTGTTCTCGTGTAAACAGCACCTAACACACCTCCGCTCAGCTCTGCTGCTGGCATTGATTCAGATAAAAAACTGGCCGTTGTGAAAGGGACAATGTTAGGCTAAGTATAGACTTTACAAATAAGAAAAGACATAGTCCACTTAGACACATTGGTTTGAGGACCACAGTTTTGAAGCCTTGAATTTGGTATTTTAGCCTTTATCATCATGTTTTCTCTTCAGATCTGAAGTAACAGTGGTGTGTGCGAGTGTGTTTGTGTGTTACCTGCCATAGAGGATACATTAATGATGATGCCTCCTTCCTTGCCGTACTCTTTACTCATGTGTTCCAGTGCCAAGTAGGTCCCTTTAATCACAGAGGTCTGTAGAGACAAGAGGAGAACATTCTATAGGCAAGTGTTGACCAATGCAGGTCGACTTGGAGTTCCCACTGTATCTATCATTTTCGGGTTTCTCATGAACTGGATAAGGAGTGCCTGGGTTTCTGAAATTCAGATGTCCTGTTTACATGCTCTAACACATTCATGGGATACTTAAAAAACCCGATCAGGATACTGTCCATAAAAAACACTCTTATCTGAGGACTCGATAAGGTAATTATATTACCAGGTGAGCAAGCACACGTGAGACAGATTAGATATAAGGTAGTCTTCCACCGCTCAGAGTCTCTGTTAAGGTACAATGTCTTCCTCTCACAGCACTTTAGATACTTTATTTGTTCACACTTTTTGTCATCTTTTAATAAACTTCTTGCTCTGTATAATATTTGTCACATTTTACGTCTGTGTTCCTGCTAGCTGTAGTGCTTCTAGGAACACCTTCTCCATCCTGAAGGAATCTTCAAATAAGGAGGACCTCCTGAAGGAAGCGACACTGTAATGGAGCAGTGTGTCTGATATTCTGATGGTCCTAGAGAGCTCTCCACACCCTAAGGTGTCCATGTTCCCCCAGCAGGACCCTCTGCTGCTCACCTTTAGTCATGGAGTACTGTATGTATTTTACAAAAGCTTTCCTTTAATTATATTTTAGTATCAATCAGTAATTTGAGTAATTCATTGTGTTTTCATATTTGGAAGGTGGGCAGGCCCCCCGAGGGGGTCGTGGTCCTGAGGGCCATAGAGAGCCTGACACACACACAATAAGAAATGTAGGGCCAAACACAGAGGGTGTTAAAGTGCATTCTTCTCTTCCTCTTACCAGGTTCACTTGTATGGTCTTCTCCCAGTTCTTCTCATTGTTGATGCCGGCATTGTTGATAACGATGTCCAGACGGCCAAACTGCTCCACGGTGCTCTGGAAGGCCTCTGCCACACAAACAACAAACATCAGCTCCACCCTGACCTCCCTGCGGATCAGGAGTGTGTGCTATGACTCTGTTCAGGTTCAGGTATCCCCTCAGTGTGTCCTCCGGTCCTCTGACACTCCAAACACACCACACTGACCTCTTGAGGTTCAGCTTTATGAAGAAGAGGTGAGTGTTTGAAGCGTCACAGGATCACACATGATCCCAAAAGCCTGTACACACGTGTTCTGTATAATATGAATAACACCCATAACATGATCGCTCTGTCCGTTTTTCTCTCATGTTAGAGGACTAGATAAATGTGGAGTTTATCTTGTTCTAATGTTTGAAAGACACAGGGAGGGGGCCCTTCACTGCAGAGGTTCGACCCCCTGTTCTGTTTCCTCATATATGATGCCAAACGGAATAAAGACATGTTGGTTCAATATCCACACAAATACGACACAGACAGTGTGAATGAGGGGATAAACATTGTGTGTGTGTGTGTGTGTGTGTGTGTGTGTGTGTGTGTGTGTGTGTGTGTGTGTAGTTTAGTCCTGCATCAGAGACGTGGCTAGTTAAACAGAAAGCTGAGGTGGTTAAACCTGCGTGTGTCATCACCTGCTGCATTCCACACACACACCCCACAATTCACACACACACACACACACACACACACACACGCACACACACACACACACACACACACACACACGATGTGTCCACACCAACAGCAGTACAATCACAGTGAGGAACACTAAACAGCATTCCTCAGCAGTTAGCCTGCAGGGATTTGCTTTTTCACTAACAGACAATGAAACCTTGTTCCTCACTCTCTCACTCACACTTTCATTCTCCTCTTTTTCTCTTTCTTACCCAGACACTCACACACACACACACACACACACACACACACACACACACACACACACACACACACACACACACACACACACACACACACACACACACACACACACATGGAGCGTAAAGCAGGCATGTTCACAACAGTAAACATAAAGATCATGTGACTACAGCCTGTTGGAGGAACACACCTGAGTGAGATCACCTGCTGATTGCAGCTGTCCCCTCCACAGGAAACGTGTCCTAAAGCTGTCCAACCGTCTGCAGGCTGCAGGCTCACTCATAAGAAGTGGCTATTGGTAATGAATGTGTTAGAGAAGGGGTGTCTAAACTACGGCCCGGGGGCCAACTGCGGCCCATTGACCATTTAGAAATGGCCCTCAGCCATTTCTAAAAGAATGATGGAACATTGCCCACACCTGAAACTTGTGCTTGTCTTATGTTGTTCTTCTTAAATATATATTTAAACATATATGACACAGTATTCAAGCGTAGTTCTTTTGATATATTCAGTCAATCTTAGTTGATAAAAATAGCCCAATAACTTACATAACAAGCTTGAAATCTACCCTTCATATTTCACATTATTATAAGCAATCTGAGGCATCTTTTTAAGGGATGAGGTGCAACAATTTGTGTAACAAAATAAGTGAAACCCTCTGGAAAGCTGTGATGAAGGCTGTTTTTTTTTCTTTCCATAAAGCATATTCAAGTATCAAGAATAATGTACCTTCATTTGATTGATTTTGCTAAATGATAACTTAATTTATGAGGCAGTATACCTCACCTCTAGAGAGGGGCCCAGCCCTTCGTATGTGTTCCTGTGTGTTAGAGTGTTTATCTCTGCAGGTTGGGTGAGTGAGGGGCATTGTTGTCAGTGGTCATGTCTCTTCTGTGTGGACAGTGTTACCTCTCAGTGCATCTCCATTGGACACATCACAGGGAATGAAGTGGCAGTGTCCCTCTCCGAACTCGGCGTCCAGCAGTGCCTTGCTCTCCTCTCCACACGTCTTGTTCAGGTCCACCACAGCCACCTGCAGGACCACTGTTAGTCACATGGAGTTTCTTTGAATTCACAGACGCGGACTAACAGCAGAGGTTGAGGAAGTAAGACTCAACATTTAAATCCATCTCTGCAGAAGCTTGATGAAGGATATCACACAGTAGACGGCTCACTTCTGCAAACTCTGCTGAGTGAGGTCTGTGGTTAGACACGTGTGAGTATAGAGGACATAAAGACATGTTCACCGGCCGGCAGGGTGTGAAGAACGTTCTCAGAAACAGAACAACTTCTTTCAAAAGCCTTTTTGCAATGCAAAGTGTTGTTTTCACTTCCAGCCACAATGCCACTTGCTCATCTCCAACACAATTGAATGCAGTGTATAATGTATATATATCCTAATATACTATTATTTTAGACTCATCATCTCAGGCAAGTTAACACTGGCTCTGTTTCAACATGCTGACCTTTGAAAGCAGGACTACAGTTTATTCAAAATGAAACATTACTAGAAAAAGTCAAGTAAAGCATGAAAGACAAAATGTTTCCAAAAGGTTCCAAAGAGGTGAACATCTCATTAAAGCAGACCTAAAGCTGAGTGTGACTGTCAGAGCTGCAGATGCACAGAGCATATGGCATAGCTAACTTATTAAAAACGAAAAACATGTTATTTGAGAAGTTCAGTTCCTTTCTAAAGTGATAGAGTAGCTGTGTGTTAGTCAGGGAAGTGGCGACACACACTGACCTTGGCTGAGCTCTGCAGCAGGGACTGAACCACGGCTCTCCCGATGCCCTGAGCTCCCCCGGTCACCAGAGCCACCTTCCCTCTCAGAGGCATGATCCAGCAGACCCTCACTTTTCGTCTTCCTCCCTCTGTCTCTGACTCGCCTCCCCCTCTGTTCTCTCTCTGCTATATGTTCTTCTCTGTTTTTGCTTCTCTTCTTCTCAGTGTGTGCATGCAGAGGCTTTCTCACCCTTGTGTGTGTTTTCTCTCCCTTAGCTGGGCTGTTATCCCTCCCTCCCCAGCCCCCCCTCTCAGCTTATCAGTCTATACAAACAGTGCTCTGCGTGTGAGGGAGAGCGAGAGAGGCTATGTAAACTCTGTGGGATAATAATTACAGCTTCCTGCAGCTTGTTGTACCTGTCCTCCTGCAGCTCCTCCTCCTCCTCCTGCAGCTCCTCCTGCTTTATAAAGCCCCCCCCCCCTCTCCTGTTTCACCTGAGCTCTACACGCCACTGTTAGTACAAGAATATGTTTGTTGACATAATAAAGAGAAGCTGGAAAACAGCTGTAAATCTCACATTCTCCTCTTTACACCCTCAATGTTGTCTTTTTGTAAGGTATTTGTGTAATGCTGTTACACAATATGCAACACTGTTCAGTCATACATTACACAAGGTTCAGGTCTCTGCATGTTCACTCTGACGCTGTGCTGGAATTCATTGGAACCAAACGGTGCTGAAAAGACAGAAGTGTAATGGCAGCGCTTTGGTGCTTTACGTAAAGCAAAGACTTCCAGCCAAGATGTCTTCTTTGTGGGTTTCTAAAAAACACCAAGCTTTTGTTTATACAAAAACAACACTATTTATCATTTGCAAAAATCAGATTCAGATTCAGGAACATCCTAACAAATCCCTCCTCCTTCCTTCACACCCTTCCTTCCCTCCTCCTTCTTATCTTACATCCTTCCTGCTTTTTGGGCAGGATTCTGGAGGTGCACCCCCTTCAGCTCTCTGGGATCTCAGGACCTGCAGTGCCCCCCCCCCAGCACAGGCTCCTCCTGTACATCCTGCTGGGGGGGGTTCCACCTGCCTTCCCTCCGTCATCAACTGTGTCACTCTGGGTCCCGACCATATGAAGGTATATGAGGGTTTCAACTAGTCGTTGGAAACCAGACTACCGACCTCTGCTTTGAAATCACAAGGCAACAATTTACAAAAATAAAGTTATGTTTTATCCATTTATAGCAATACAGGTCGAATTCAGACACATACTGTAATACATGGATCACCAAGCCTCTTCTTTTCATCTTTTCTTGCAGCATTTCTGGATTGTTAACTCACACTAGTCTCATACTAATCCTAACCTCCTTTTTTTTTAATGCGTTAGAAAATAGAAATTGATGTGAGAGCAAATTCAAAAGTGAGTCTTTGTTAGCTTAAGTGTAAACGTATTCATATTCGATAAACAGCAGGTGAGCACAAACATTACCATACACACTGATCATCTGCATATACCATAAGTACAAAGCTAGTTAGCCAGACATGCTAACTAACTGCAGCTGATTTGATCTCTATCGACAGGCATTGGGACAGATGTTGTTATGGAAAGGTTCTAGGTTCCGTCGTAGTCCGTGTGGTATTGACCTATGTCGTTGGAGCGGACTTTGGTTGAATGCAGGTCTGTGTAGAGAGCAAAGAGGCGGGACAGATAACAGCATTCAGGATTTCTGCATCCACTATTAATTTATACCTCAATAACACTGAGGTATCTAACAGTTTCTTACTGGTTGACTTGGCCAATCACAGTTCAGTTAATGTGGATGCCAATCACATTGCAGGGATGGCCCCCAAGGTGTGAGAAAGTCATTTCTGCAGCTGCTGTTAGACCAACCTTTTAACAATTAGGCATTGTGTCAAGCCATTGTGCAAGTACAAATATTCCATTCAAATGGATAATTTAAAGGAAAAAGCATAACATATAGATTGAGAAATGTCCTGCTGGACCCGCTGTCCCACTCCGCCACGAGACAACTTATCTATGCAAAGTATAAACAGTGAGGTATGCAGACAGAAAGGACACATACAGTCCACTTTAAGAAGTGGCTACCAAGTTTATTTTAATCAAAATACAATAGAATTAAATTAGAACTATGTAAAATATGCACATCTTATTTTACAAAAAGTAGCATGTGTGCTCTCAACTCTGTACTCTTGGTTGCCTGTTTTCCACAATTAAACCCAGAAGCATAACAGCATGACAAGCATACAGTATATCATTACTTATTGGTTGTGTTGTGTTTAAAAACGTTTAATTCTGACAGAAACTTCCAACAACGAAAGACATTTTGTTAAAAATCAGTTTGATGAAATCCACCTCTGACTTGAAACGAGAAAGTCCTGACAGCCTGAGCACATCATTACACTAAATACTCTCCACACACTTTCACCACAATACAAGCAGAAACACAACTCATGTTCAATTCAAAAGCCATGTCACAGAATGTGAAATGTTTGACCGTCTACTGCTTCTCCACACAGTGAGCCCTGTGAGGGAAACTCTGATGGAGATGTGTGGGCTCCAGGCAAGCTGCAGCTTCAGCACAGCACTTCACTGCCTTTATGAAAACACAAAGAAAGCATATTACAAATTAAAGTGTTCCGCTTTTCTGGTTCATCTCTCAGCAACATCAGCAAAAACACTAAATCAGACTCACTGTGAGTCCACAACGTTTATGACTGATGTAATATTAGTTCAAATTCTAAATGTCTCTCTTTGTAGAACTCAGCTACACATAATAGAGACTGGCAGCCGATCTCCAAAACCAGCTAGTAGGTGTTAATGTTGTTATTTACCACCAAGCAAAATCAGTGAGCATCACATTTGAAACATAGATGCAAATGATCTGATATATACAGTATATATCAACAAACATAAATCCTTGGTAGATGACGACAGAAAAGTCTCAATGAAGAAAAACAGCAAGAAGCTGAAATAACGCAAATATTTGTGCATGTGAAATAGTAAATAAGGTAAATCATGCAAAAACACCAGAATGTTCCTTTACACTCTGGTTCTTGTCAGAACATGGGAGGCCCCAGTGCAGCGGCCCCGCACTGAGCAGTCATAGGGCTTCAGGAACTGCAGATCCTGGATCAGGGCACACACATTAATAAGTGACTGTAGTTCAATGATTCATACAGGACTATGTTGCATATATTAGCTTGCACGTTCTGCATGCTTCACCATCAGCTTTTACACCGCTGAATGTAGGCAGTTAACATGTTCCATTGATTTCCCTAGAGCATGTACATCAACTGTCTCTACAAGAGAAGTTGACCATCTTATCACCATGATTTCATGTGGCAAATCTCAAGCAAGTATCACAACTCTGCAGTCACACTGAACAACACTTTGAACTGAACCACTACAATACTATGGTATGCCATGAGCAAGTTGGCAGGAAAGTTGATGAGGAAGTGGGCTCACTGTACCACCTCATTTGTGTGGAATAGATGTAAAGCAGTAGAAACCCAAAGCACACAGAGAGCTGTGCAGAGCTCCACTTTCTAACACAAACTCGGCTGATGTTAATAGCTGACAGGAATTAAAGTCAGAGCCAAGTTGTTTCTTAGAAACACAATGAAATTCCAAGAAAGAGTGTGTACTCTGAGGTCAACATTTCAGAAAGCAACAATAGTTTGGCAACAGACTCAAATATTGTTTACCAAGTTATTTTCAATCCCACCAATTGCAGACCAATATTGACTTTAAGGGACACTTTACATCCCAAACAACACATGTCCTCCCCATGCTGACATTTCCTGCCCATTACACTTCTTTCTACGCCGGCACATGGAACGTGTTAAATGAGGTCTGTTTAAAGAAGCACATACTTGTAAACTTGTACATTTTGGGTGTATCTGCTACATGTTCACATTCTTTAGAAACACATTTTTTCTCGTCTGCTTGAACAAACCTGTTTTTAACCCCCCCCCCTTTCTGAAATTAGAGCCTGTCTCTTTAAGCCCCCCTCTGGAAACCCCAGTCTGCTCTGATTGGCTTGCAAGAGAATATTGCAACGGTAGTATTCAAGCTGGGGGGGGGAAGGGAATATGAAATAGGAAGTGGAACCACATCTGAACAGCTTGTTGAATCACATGTTTCAGTTTGTGGTTTGACAGGCACTTCATATGTGCAGACGCACTGAGAAGTGAGTTTTTTATCACGTCCTTTGAAATATTTGTTTTTAATCCTGCATTGGCTGACTGAGAAGTAGATTAGGCTGATCACACACACTGACGTAAATAATGTATTTATCTGCCAACACACACAGCAGGGATTCTGTTTCTCTGAACAGCTAGGAACACTTTGAATGGTTCTGAGGCACCTACAGTCAGAAGGAGCTGTGTGTGATATGAGTGTGAACTGGAAACAGCAGTCACAGTGAGAACAGTCCCTCTCTCTGTCTGATAGCATGAAGACAGTCATGTGCAGTGGGGGCTCTGGTGGTCCCAGCTGTGTGTGAGGGCACTGAGAGGCTGAGGTGAGGCTGAAAGTGGGGGGACACAGGCTGCTGAGCTGTAAGACACAATTAGGCAAAACAGTGTGAAGCCCATGCGTGTGTGTGTGTGCTGTTGCTGTTCCTTATGTTTCACATTTCTTTGAGCAGTCTTCTCCATCTGCAGTCTGTTCTAGTACATGAAGTAGACTCTTGAGCAGTCTTCTCCATCTGCAGTCTGTTCTAGTACATAAAGTAGAGTCTTGAGCAGTCTTTTATCATAGCCGCTTTTTGTAATACAGTTTCTTCATACTTGTGATCTTCCCATATCTTCAGTTTACTGTGTGTAAAGGAGCACAGTAATAATCCCATGTCCTCTCTCTCAGGGGTCCTTGGTCTCTGGCACAGTGTTGGAGGTCTCAGTCATAATATCAGAATAAAGAAGTGGACATTTGATAAAAACATACACACTAACATGAATTCAGGAAGCATCTTCAGTACAACCACCTTAAAGGGGAAGTGAGCTTTTGTTAAGTGTTGAGCAAAAACACTGACTGTATAATGAGTAGCATCAGAAACTAAAGAAAACCTTTATCTTAACGTGTCTTAACAACTCCTGAATGCAAACGACCAGGTTGAACTCTTCCCTTTTTGGACACTTGTAATTGAAGATGTTTCATAAGTGAAGCTGCCCATAGTTCCATGGGTATTCACTGGTCACATGTATACCCATTGTCTTTTCAATGATTTATTCGTTTTAAGGCTCCTGCCTAGTAGTGATCAGTTGTATTATGTGGTGTGGGTAGCTTCTGATCACACTTCACATCTCTGTAAGGACACACCTTGTGAGATGCTGCAAGTGTGTCAGCCAACAAACACATGATATCTGATACAGGGAACAGATCAGCCAACAAATGAGGATTCCTGTGAGAACTGCCCTACTGACTCAGAAATGTACCTTCATTGAGAATGCCACTAAATGTAAATGTACACTTGAAGAATTGAAGTAACATTTGAATCGATCAGTTGTGCTCACACTTTTCCACTGTGTGCCATGTTGTGTCCTTTGTTTCACTTTCCTTTGGAAGCAGCAGTAGTCTGTACATAGTGTTGTGACGAGACACACCTCAGAGTGCCTGCTGTAAACGCATCATTTCATCCAGTCACACAGCTGCACTACGTGTCCTTACTATTTCTATAAATACACACGGTTTTACCATCCCATAAACAAGAGGCAAGGCAAAGAGCGGCGCACTGGGTGCTCAGTAGAAAAACCTCAATCACATCTGATGAGATATGAGGACAGGTGATAGAGCCTCCCCTCTTTACCGATCAGATCATTCAACCGTCTCAGCAATTCTCTTATCTAGTGTTATGAATCTGCTATAAACCAAGGTTTGTCTAAAAATGACCATCTATGTGTGTCATAATGCTGGTTTAAGGCTCTCTTTTTGTATCCCACTCACATTTATTTTTAATTAGTTTTCTTGCCACCTCATAACTTATTCATCAATGCATGAATTCCTCGCCTCTTGCTCATTTTCAAATTCTTCCATTCCTCCGCAGATTGATAATGTGGATATTATAAGAAGGATTTTGAGTGAGTTGGGTCACATCCTTCATGGGCGATAGTTTTAACTTGTGAATTTATAATGGCTCTTTGAATGGAGACGCTGTTTTTGTATATAGACTCTGTATTCAGACAGGGTGGGATTCAGGTATTCTCATAAGTCAGTATGTTTTGGAGAGTACACTGTTGGATACTCAGTACTAGTGACATCTGGTATAAGTTTTACTGCCTCAGAATCAGGACATTTTAGAGGACGTCCTGAATGGTGGTCAAGGGCAGTGTTAAGGAACAGGGAATTAAAGGTAGTTAACAAAGTGTCCTCATATGCATAGTGGTATAAGGATGTGTGTGTGTGTGTGTGTGTGTGTGTGTGTGTGTGTGTGTGTGTGAGCACACATACTGTTTATGTATAATCTCCGCTCTTTCCTTCCTTATCTCTTATGTACATCTTCATGTCGCAGGATCTTATAAAGGACCCAGTAGAATATGTTGAAGAAGAGGAAGGCCAGAGGGAAGCCGGCCCTCGAAACTGTGTCAATCTTTTTGGCTCTGTCGATGAATAACTTCCTCATCTCTTCAATGCTTCTGCCCCTTCCACCTGCTCCAGGTGGATTCTGGGTAGGGTTTGCTGTGGCTGCGGGGGTATTCGATGCAGTCACAGTGTTGTTGGCGCTGGCCTTCACGCCTTTGCTGTTGCTTGGAGTGGAGGTCAGTCTGCTCTCATGCAATTCCCCTTCCTGTGGAACGAGGGTTTTCCACATCAGATATTAATACTCACTTATTATTCCTTACACTGACTGCGGGGCAACAACACATTGCCTGCAACATGCAAGTGAAACATGCTCAAATACATGCAAACATAGACCCCCCCCCCCCCACACACACACACACACACACACACACACACACACACACACACACACACACACACACACACACACACACACACACACACACACACACACACACACACACACACACACATTACCCTGTGGTTGCTGGTGTAGATGTTGCTCATAGATCCATAGGGGGTGTGTGTTGCTTTGAGGCCGTTGTCAACATTAACACGACGCAGGGAGTCAGCTAGCTCCTCAGGATCAACTGCACTGCTCTACCAGGACAGCATGCACACCAGTGATCAACACACAGAAACACAAAGGAAAAACAAATGGCCTCCAAACACGGGGGCGGGTCACTCCTTCATTCAGTCAACGTATCAGTTGGTGGTTTACACATGTTACTATTCATTCATATAGTGTTTTTCATCAAAAGGCTTCTCTCTACTGGTGTTTTGGTTATAGCTCATTCTCTATTTCTTTTCAAACTGTACCTTTTATACACTGTAATAGTACAAAACTTGTACAAGTTCAAACATATTGTCCACTCTTAAACAGATTGATTAATCTGCAGCTACTCTAATTGCTGTTTGCGTAAGCATGTTGACTGAATGTGGAGTAGATCCTTTCCCAACACAGAGATCCTCAGCATGCAGTGACACTTACTGTATCTTTCTGTCAGAGAAACAACACAACTTTGAACCAAAGAGCAGTGACAGCCATGCAGCATCATGCACTAATACGGTAAGAGAGGCTCAGACGTGCACAGCCAGATGACCTGACACTTTATATCTATTGTGCATCAGGAATGGTGTTTGTTTCAACTCAATGACGTGACATTTTTATTTTTCATCCTCTCAATAAACTCAGTAGAAACCTGGAATTGCATGCCGCCACGAGGTGGCAGTATCACGCCAGATGTGAAAACAACATAACAGTGCATGTGTGTGAACACCTGTTTTCAGGTAGTGATACCACGTTTGGTGTTTTTTTTCTATACCTTGCTCCTGTTTGTCTTGTGAGGCCGTCTGAAGCGCAGCAGCTCTTTATGTTGTCTCGACACAAAGTTGACAGCAGCGTACTCCAAAAGTGCAGAGAAGACAAACAGGAGACACACTGCCATCCAGATGTCTATAGCCTTCACATACGAGACCTGAAACACATATACACACATTAAATATGTTACACACACACACACACACACACACACACACACACACACACACACACACACACACACACACACACACACACACACACACACACACACACACACACACACACACACACACACACACACACTGTTGTTTGTGGTGTCAAAATGATGCTGCTTCATTTCTTTATGAAATGATTTCCTATTCAGACATGTGTTACATACTGGAGTGCAAAGTTCTGTTAAGCACTGAAAACATGAGAAACCTCCTAGCATCTAAACACACACACACACACACACACACACACACACACACACACACACACACACACACACACACACACACACACACACACACACCCTCAGCCTTGATGTTGAGGTGTGTGTACAGCATGTGTGAGAGAGATGGCTGTGCAAATAAGGGTTACGTAAGAAAGTGCTACATTTGTGATTTATGTCATGCATACAGCAAGATACCAGAGCAAGACTCCCTGTCACGCTTAGCTTAGCAGATAAATTATGTGTGTAATCAACAGTGTTGGGACTAACGCATTACAAAGTAACGGCGTTACTGTAACGCCGTTATTTTTGGCAGTAACTAGTACTCTAACGCATTATTTTTTAAATTCAGTAACTCAGTTACCGTTACTACATGGCGCGTTACTCCGTTATTTTTTTTATATAGTCTCGGCTCCCAGACGTTGGTGAGCGGCGCCAACAGCGAGGCGAACAGAGATGAGAACTGTACTTAAGTACAGTACTTGAGTAAATGTACTTAGATACTTCCTGTGTCACATGCGGAGACGCGCTGTGGGCGTGTTTGTGTTTACTAACAAGACTATCATGGCGGCGGCGGAGCTCAAATCGAGTGTCTCCCCGGAGATATTCTCACTATTTCACTTTTGTCGTGCACAAAGAAAAAAGAAAAAAGTTAAATGTAAGTTGTGTCTTGGCGGGTCAAAGATCCTATCTACTGCCCAAAACAGCTATTCAAATCTGTTGAAACATCTGCAGAAACAACATGCTGGGACGAAGCTAGTAGCTAAGACTTGATAGATTGTATTATTCTCCAATGCAATAACAGTACTGAAATGAAGGCTATAAGGGCATTCATGGGAGCCCTTTTTATAAGTAACTAAAAAGTTACTGTTCACAGTAACGCATTACTTTTTGGTGTAAGTAATCAGTAAAGTAACTGAGTTACTTTTGAAATGAAGTAATTAGTAATGGTAACTAGTTACTGGTTTTCAGTAACTAGCACAACACTGGTAATCAACACACACTCGTGCTTTCCCGTACAAAAACATCCACCAATAAACATTGAGAAAAATGTCAGGTCTAAGGAGAGGATATGAATAAATCAACACACACACACACACACACACACACACACACACACACACACACACACACACACACACACACACACACACACACACACACACACACACACACACACACACACACACACACACACACACATTTATATATATGTTGCACCAAAGGCCTGGGAGTTCTACCCTTTAACCCAGATGGACACAATTATGTCCTTGGGTACGACAGGAACTGTCTTTTCATGGCGCAGATTCATCAACATGTAAAAACAATGCTAGAAATGCTAAACAGCCCACAGCAAATTGACACTATACAAAAATAAACACATTCTGTTTACTTCAAACAACGCAGGATGTGCACACTGCTGGCATGTTATATTTATATTTTTATTACAGAAAATACAGCAAAGAATACACTTTTTCACAATTGCCTTCTCACTTCTTTCAATACTGAATTCCCTTTTTCAAAACTCCTCACACGCTAAACCAGTGCTTCTCAAACATTTTTCCCCTTTGAAACATTTTCTCAGCCAAGTACCCCCTGACCGACCCCGAACATTTTTGATAGAAAAAGCCTATATAAATAATTACAATATAGTGATGTTCCATCAGTGTGTGATTTATTAACTCCTTCATGCATGAATTACAACAAACTAAGATTATTTTCATCTTTATGCATTTTTTTAAAACAGATTTTTAAGTAATATATGTTTAACAAACCAATGAACGAAATAATATATTATGCAAAAAATATAAAGAACAAGAAAACAGCATTTAATTAGCAGTCTCTAATGTAGTGACCACAATGCATGAAAGGGTTAAAAAAACAACAACGTTATAACTGAAAAAAATGTGTAATTCTAAACAAATTATGTAATAACACTGCAATGATACTATATAGGAGTAACAGGTCCTCAGCGATCGTGTACGGCTTTGTGGCTTTAACAATGAGCAGTGACACCGCGATGCCTCTGGTGCTTTGGCTGATGTTGTGGAGGCTTTTCACATCATCTCTTGCGAGGATCTGTTTTCTCTTGAAAAACTCCGGTGGCTTACCAACATGACACAGGTGTTTGGTGCTGAGATGTCTCTGGAGGTGCGCTGGTTTCGTTGGCTAGTTTCTCCCCACAGAAAAAACCCAATGCCTGGGGCGGGTTGCCGTTTGTTGACGTGAATCCCATCAAAGCATACGCATCCTGATATTGACGGCATTTGGTTGGCTCAATTTTGGCTCTCTTTTTTTCTCCGTTGTCCACGTTCCCTGCTGTAGTGCTGCCACGTTCTAACCACGATTCCATTTCAATGTCTATTTTTTATGATCTAATATTGCATCTGGCTTCCCGCTCAGCGTGGTTCCGGGCTAGAGCCTGATTTAGCTCTGGTTCTTCCTGTTTCCACCGCAGCGGAGCCGGCTCTCAGTACCGAAACCCGGTGCTTAGCTGGCCCCACTCGGCTGCCCGGCAAGAACCAATACTTCACGCTTACGTCGGAGGGGGGCGAGATTTACCTGAGCAATAACAGTTAACCCTCCTGTTATCCTCAGATTGACTTTACAACCTTTATCCTCTGGGGTCAATTTGACCCCAGTAGTTTAAAAAGACAATGATCATATTCCAAATTTTAACCAAAACGTATGTCTCTGGTGCTTTAGGTATCTTAGTTGATTACCTAAATAACCATTTAAATAAAACATTACCCCAACCTTCCCCCCCCCACAGACCCCTTTATAAATCCAGAATTCCTATTATGTGACTATCGAAAAATGATGTTGATGTTGTTAAAGGACCAATAACTAAAGCAGAGGGTAGTTTTTTTTTTACAATGATACATTTGCATGTAATAGTCACCTCAATATCATGGATTAAGAACCGATTCTGCCAACCTCAGATTCTCGGGCAGGGAGTTCCAGAGCTGCGGAGCTCTGACGGAGAAAGCTCGGTCACCCTTAGTTTTTAGCCTGGTTTTGGGAACAGCTAGCAGAGCCCTTCCCGAGGTCAGTGATGTAATCAGGAGCCAGACCCTTAAAGGAGAGGTGTCATGGCCATTTCCACTGATCATAATTCCATTGTTGAGGTATACTAAAATAGATTTATACTGTGCATTTTTCCAAACTCACATTGGTTTCTCATACAGCATCTCTGTAAAGTGTGTGTATTCAGCAGTATTCACTCTCTCCACTAAACGGCTCGTTGCAGCTCTTGCCCCCCCCTCCCTGTGAGCCCAGTGTGCTCCGATTGGTCAGCTCGGCCACTCTGTTCTGATTAGTCAACCACCAGAGAGGCTCCGCCCATGTCTAACAGAGCTTTTTTCGGCTCGCTCTGAGCGGAACTTCAGTCTTACAATGGCGTCGGTACAGCCGTATATGTAATACGCTAACTAACCGAACTGTACCTACAACTGTTGTTATAGAAGAGTAAGCTATTTTTACCTGTAATAAACTACTGTTTGATGAAAAATCAAATCATGGTTTGCTATATATGAATGATATGTTATCGGAGCAAATCATTCAGGGAAGAAAGGCTACTAAGTATTTAAGTATTTAGTATCTAACCCTAGCCTGATCGATCCGCCCCCTCTCCAGCACGTCTTGTTTGAATGACAGGAGTAAACCCAGCTGACAGCCGCGGTGAAACTTGAGCGATTAGAGCGATGCGAATATTGGGTAGTCTACCATAGTATTTACATGGAGATAAGCCCCTTAAAAACCATGAATTAATAAAGCATTAATTCATGTTTTTTTTCGCATCGCTCTAATCGCTCGAGTTTCACCGCGGCTGTCTGCTGTGTTTACTCCTGTCATTCAAACAAGACGCGCTGGAGAGGGGGCGGGGCTTATCTCCATGTAAATCCTATGGGAGATTTAATTGTAATACACGTTTCAAAATGATGCCTAAGTGACAACATACTGATACCGGTTAGTAAAAACCATGAATTAATGCTTTGACAAGTGTGCAGACAGACGGCAGGCGAGACCTTTTAAAATGCGTGTTTTCTCAATGGAATCGGATCGATCAGGGTAAGCTAACCTGCAGCTGCTCCGTCCACACTCACAGCAACGTCATACAGACATAAATAAAGCAGCGACTGTATTCGCCATGACATAGACAGTCTGTGGTTTGTATATGTTTAACTTTTGTCCAGTTTCTGAACAGATATGAGGAGCTGTGAGCTCTGAGTGTGTGCTAACAGCTAACGGCTGATGTGTTGGGACGTGTTGCGCTGTCGGGTGCTGACCAATCACGAAGTGTCATTTCTTGACTGGCAGCAAAAACAACCAATCACAGCAGTGCTTCTCTGGCTGGCTCTGTCCAATCACAAACAAGAAGTGTTCTCCCTAAAGGAATACCCTTTCCGTCCAATGTGAAATGCTGTGGTGTTTTGTGTAATGCTGCAGCGTTTTGTGTAATGCTGTAGTGTTTTCTGAAATGCTGTGGTGTCTTGCACTTCAGGGCCACCGTAGTATCTTGATGAATACACTTTAGCTACATGTTGGAGACCCCAAAGAAAAACTTTAGGTTTTTCCCTTGACTACAGCAGACTCACTGTATATCTATTTTGGCTCACTTACGTGCAGGGATCTAGAGCAAAGCCCTGTATCGCCAGAATATCAGAGCCAGTATTTAGTTTTTGATAAGAAAGGCCACCTAATTGTGATGTCTGTAGTCAACGCACTATAAAAGACTACAAATCCCACGGCGCCTCCTCTAAAAGTGACAGTGATGGGCAATCTGCTAGAAAGACGCCGTCGAGGAACAGTTTTTAACCGTAAAATTACCCTTTAAGTTATTAAGTTATATAAGCCTTATCAAGAAGAAAGAATACCTAAGTTGTTAGTTATTTTATTTGAGTTTTGCTTATTTGTTTTGAATATTGTAAAGGCCTCTTTTCTTTGTTGCACATGTAAAAGTTTGTTATTTTATTTTTGAGCAAACACATCGCTTATTACCATCCAAACCATCGGAGGCCAAGCAAATCTTCAAACTGTAAGTAACACAAATATAAAGGAAGAAAACGCTCTGTTTAAAGGCCCCTACACACCAAGCCGATTTCGGCCGTCGATAGATGTCTGGCCGTCGATGAGCGTCCTGTCGCCCTACTCAGATTGGTGTGTCCCGCACCGTTGTGTCTTTTCGGCCGTGCCGACACCTTCCGCCCCCGATTCAACATGTCGAATCGGGGAGCTGTCGGTAAAAGGCTGTCAGCAAAAGAAATCACTCTGATTGGCTGTTCAGCTTAGCGAATCAGTGCATGAGAAGCGAAACGGAAGTGAAGAAGGCACACACAGACGGCTATTATTTTTCATTTTCATCTCACCTGGACGCAATAATTTATTTTACATCATGGCGATCTGGAATGAAGAAACCGAAGACCAACTAAGGCTGAGGCCCCACGAGGACGCATACGGTAGTTTCCGTTACCGTTTTGTGTCATATAGACCGTTCGGCCACACTAGGACGACAGAATACGGCAGTAAACGACTACGGTAACGATAACGGGTCCCGAGGTGGATAGAACGGCATACGCAACGCTCTGGGGGGTCAAACGGCTCCGTGTAATCGCCTCTATACGATCATTTTCTGATAACGATGAAATAGCCCCGCCTCCCTCTCCCCACGTCTCCCTCTCCCCACGTCTCCTGCTGCTGCTGGGCTGTCAGAAGAGGGGGAGGAAAAGAGAGGCTCAGTTTTTTATTCTTATATTATTATATCGAGTCGTTATTCATTTGTTTTAAAGCTCAATAAATAACAAAGAAGACCTTTGACCGGCACTTTTCTAATTTTGTCCGGAAGATTTCAACTTTAACGGACATGTTGACCGGTGGAAAAAAATGTTAACGGAAACTCTGCCGCACGGTCCCCTCGTTCCTTGGAAGAGGCGGAGATGTGGGTGTTCTTCATCTGCTGGTGGACTACCGGAGAGTAGGAGCAAACGCTTGCCTCGGGGAGGGAGAAAAAGAGCCAGAACGTCCACAGCGGAGAATAAACAGAAGGGCAACCATGGCAACCATGCGCGGGAAGTCTTCTTCGCTGCTTTTGTGGCAGACTACAGCGCCACTTACAGGCCTGGCATATGTACTACAGCGTCTCCAGCGCTTTCGAGCGGTCTCGTGTGAACAGACACTTTCCGGTGTCTATTGCGTGTGGACGGAAGCCATTTTTGCGATTGCGTTTGCGTATGCGTTTTACCGTATGCGTCCTCGTGGGGCCGGCGCCTCAGTTGCCACGTAATTTGCCTCCACACTTCCTGTATGAGGTGGACAATAGCTTCTTTTAACGGATAGGACCCTGGACGATGTGGCTATTTTTTTTTATTGTAGGCCTTTTACTTACTATTTTTATCTTATTGTATTTTAGTCGATTGTTTACATCGATACATTGATTGTTCTACATTTGATAATAAACCACTTGTTCTACATTTGAATAAACCACTTTTTACCGCTACTGCAAAATACAAAACTTTATTTCGTACCTTCATTCTACAGCCATTAGATAACACAACATTAGAATGAGGATACAATTAGCTATACTACAATAAAAGTCAGAAGATAGATGTACATGATGATACATCATTTGCCTGTCAGTGTTATGATGTTGTATATTAATATAATCTTGGATTATAATTACTGATGCATGGAATGTGGTAGCAGCAGTACTTTAAGGTTGCCAGCCACAATGCTTAAATAGTTTCTTTCAGTTTGTATATATCACGCAGTCTGTCTTCCGGTTGCCTCTTTTGAATGACGAATACACACTACCGCCGCCTGCTGGTAAGGAGAGTGATTGCCACTCATGCATGCGCAGTTCGTACGTGCTACTTGGCCGTCGGCTGAAGTCTTTGCGGTGTATTCCAGTGCGACTGTTGACCAAGACGCAGGAGACTTGAGGCGACACAACAGTCGTGTTCCGTCGGGACGTGTTCTTTGGTGTCAGCTTGGTGTGTAGGGGCCTTTAGGCGTCTAGTGGCTTAAAGATAAACAAGGAAGGAAGCCACGACACTGACAAATACAGACAGACAACCATTCCGACTCACATTTAAACCTATGGGCAATTTAGAGTCTCGACCTCACCTAGCCTGCATGTGTGGGGACAGAGGGAGGACAGACTAATAGAGACAGATGAACAGACGTGTGCTACAATCCAGAATCACAGACCTTAGGCAGTGAGGTCCTGGAGCCGGAGCTCTGTGTGGTCATGGTCAGCACTGTGGTGATGCCCAGAGCCACTCTGGCTGGGGCAGCATCCATGTTGATCCAGAAGGACACCCAGGACAGTATGACAATGAGCAGAGAGGGGATGTACATCTGGATCAGGTAGTAGCCCATCTGACGCTCCAGGTGGAACCGCACTTCAATACAAGTAAATTTACCTGCAACAGAGCAGAGACATGCTAAAATTATATTGGCTTATTTATATCATATCATTTCATGATACAATTCTGAAGCTCTGAAGAAAAACAGGGCGCAATTCTGATCTTACAAGCCATTAATGGCTGAATGAGCTGTGCATCAACCTAGGCTTCCCCTACACTTGGATATTCTGGATGTGCATGCTAAAACGATGTCTGCAGGCATTCAGTCTTAAAAATGATTAAACAGGAGTATGGCTACAAAGATCTGTCAGGATTAGGGTTGTATCCTGAGTCATCGAAAACACCACATCTCTGTTTGTCTTCTATATGGTCAGATCATACTTAATGGAAAGGCAATATCAGTATGGATGTTTCTTCCTTTTGGATTAGATTTTTTTTCTTGACTTGATCCCAGTACAAATATGAAATGAAATGAGGCAACCGGCTCATATTGTGTGTGTCACAGTACTGTGTCATGCTGCTTATGGCAGTGAGTGAGTGAGTGAGTGAGTGAGTGAGTGAGTGAGTGAGTGAGTGAGTGAGTGAGTGAGTGAGTGAGTGAGTGAGTGAGTGAGTGAGAGATTGTGTTTGAGTGGGTGTGTGTCACCTGTGTTGTAGTGCTTGGTGCAGTATCTGAGGTCTGATTCATCTTTGAGCAGGAACTGTGGCAGTGTAAGGCCTTCAGCAATTTGGACAGGTCCATTCTCCTGCCACTCAAAGATCAGGTCGTTCATGGTGTAGCCAACTGAAACCATCAAACACAGGACATTCCAATTATCAACAACTAATAAAACATTATTCAACACAAAGGACATGGAATATAAACTATATAAGTGATATGTGACGAAAGGGTTTCGCTGAATTATTCTGTTATTTTACTCTAACTTTCAGCAGGTACTGTAGTTTCAGTGGGTGCTTAGAGCTGATTCCTCTTTTTATATTTTAGATTGTTAAGCACCCCCCCACATTGTTTTGTCCATGAGAAAACGACCCTGCTTCTTTCTTGATTTATTAGACCAGTAAACATTTGCTTCATCCACTAGTTCAAAATCTTCTTCAACACTGTCAGTCCTGCACAACCCCCCGAATTTTGCACATTGTAACTGCATATAGTTAATTTGTACTGGTATATCTATATTTGCAAAAAATCTGCCAAAGTCTTTAAATCACTATTTCCCAAAGCAATGCTACATGTATAGCAGCGATTACATTCCAGTGTCTGTTGCATTTTAACACAGATAAATGTTGTCACTAGTTAATAGAATAAAATAAAAAATAGGTTAATTTTACCCAAACACAAACCTATAAATAGTCAAACCAGAATAACTCATAATGCTGCAGTGGTCTCTTCATTTTCTCCATAGCTGTATCTTCTAAATGTACTCAAAAGTATTGATAGTATTACTACTCAACATAAGCATTCACATGTAAGCGGCAGTAGAAGGGTGCAGCAATCTATTATTCATTTGCCAACAGTGTTTTGCATTTCCTTTGTAATTTCACTATACAAGTAAGAATTAAATGGAAAATCTCAAGATAAGTAAAAGTACAACCAAAATGTATTTAAGTAGAGCACTTGAGTATGTGTATGAGTATATTTGACCGAGCTCAAAACACAATATACAAACAATGTATTTACAAGCACAAGCATGCTCAGTGTGTGCAGGCAAGGCAAGGTGTTGTGTCCCGTCAATTATGTTAGTTATGTATTTGTCACGTTCATGTTTTTGTTTGTTTCACTTCCTGTTTTATTTTGTACTCCTTGTCTCATTCCAGGTCCCTTTACTTCCTTGGTTCTTGTTTCCCGCCATCGTCAGTGTCTGCCCCGCCCCTGATTGTTTCCACCTGTCCCCACTTACCTCTTGTATATATTGTCCTGTCTCCCCTTGTCTGTTGTCAGTTCGTCTTGTTCGTCATGCCAAGAAGTCAGATCCATGCAGCCATAGAGAGACCTAGAACCTTTTGTGTTATCCTCCATGAGAGCGTCTTTGTTTTTGTGACCGTTTGTCACCTCCTCTGTAAAGAGTGTTTTTGTTTTGTGATCCATTAAAGTTTATTTTTCTTCAAACCTTTTTGTCTCCGGGTTGTGCAATTGAGTTCTCATATCAGTGAGTCACGGTCCATAACAGAACGAACTGACCTAAATATGGACTCAGCCAACCCCAAGACGCTGCAGACCGCCCTGTCCGTACAGGGTAACGTCATCCATCAACACCAGGAGCAGCTAAAGAATATTAGCCAAGGAGTTCAGGAGCTTTCAGATCGCCAGGAGGGTTTCCAGACCTCCGTCACTTCACAGGTGAACCATCTGGCAACACGGCTCCACGGGCTTCTCACTCATCTGAAGGCAGCTCCCACAGCTCCGATTCCTGCGATGCCACCTGATGCCAATCCTGCTGTGAATCATGCCTCTCACGTTCCACTGCGGTTGGCAGCACCGGAGAAATACTCAGGAGAATCGAGCAACTGCAGAGCCTTCTTAGTCCAGTGTGATTTACATTACCAACTTAATCCAGCAGCGTTTGTATCTGATGAGGCTAAAATAGCGTTTATGATCTCCCACTTAACCGGAAGAGCTGCCGCATGGGTCACTGCGGAGTGGTCTAGAAACTCCAATATCTGTAGATCCTTCATAGCGTTCAAAGACACTATGAGCCGCATATTTGATATTACCTCACCTACCGGTGACGCCACTCGGGCTCTCATGCAGCTCAAAAAGCACTCACGACCCGTAGTAGATTATGCCATAGAGTTCCGTACTTTAGCCATAGACAGTGGCTGGAACACTCCAGCATTAATAGATGCTTTCCGCAATGGACTCTCAGAGACGATTAAAGATCACCTGGCTCCATTAGAGTTGCCACAAGACCTCGAATCACTAATTTCCACGTCTCTCAGAATTGACAATCGCATCAGGGAAAGAGAGAGAGAACGTCGAGTCGCAACAAGACCTCCCAGCCACCAGGGGCGCTCTCTGGGTAGGCAGTCCTCGTGGGATTCCTTGTTCGCCTCTTCATCAGGCCCAGCAGTGACAGCGCCACCACAGGCACCGGAGGTACCTATGCAGCTCGGGAGAACGAGGATTTCTCCAGAGGAACGACGGCGCCCCCTGCAGGAGGGACGCTGCTTCTTCTGTGGCCAAATGGGACACCAGCAGGCGACATGTCCGGGAAAAGGGCATGCTCACCAACCATGAGGAGGGCGTTGGTGAGCAAAATTCCTGGTTAAAGACACACAACCCACATATAGACTGGTGTTCAGGACAAATTAAGGGATGGGGAGGGAATTGTGAACAGTCATGTAAAGCCCCACGTACTGTTGCAGTGGCTGATAGTAGCTCAGACTTTCCTGACCTTTCCAAGGTCCCCTCTTGCTACAATGACATTAAAGAGGTTTTTAACAAAACCAAAGCACTATCATTGCCTCCTCATCGTCCGTTTGACTGTGCCATCGACCTGTTACCTGGCGCACCCATCCCTAGGGGACGCTTATATTCTATCTCAGGACCAGAGCGGGCGGCCATGGATGACTACATCTCCTCCTCGCTGAAAGTGGGGATAATCCGTCCCTCTTCTTCACCTGTGGGCGCAGGATTCTTCTTTGTGGGGAAGAAGGATGGGTCTCTAAGACCATGTATTGACTACAGCCCATTAAATGACATTACGGTGAAGAACCGCCACCCACTCCCGCTGATGTCCTCAGCTTTTGAACTACTTCAGTCAGCTAAGGTGTTCACCAAGCTCGATCTGAGAAATGCCTACCACCTCGTCAGGATTAGAGAGGGGTGACGAGTGGAAAACGGGGTTCAACACACCAAGCGGACATTACGAATACAGGGTTATGCCTTTTGGACTATGCAATGCTCCTGCTGTTTTTCAAACTATGGTCAATGACATTTTGAGAGAATTTTTGAATGTGTCTGTTTTCGTGTATTTGGACGATATTCTGATTTTCTCTCCAGATATTCAGTCTCATGTCCGCCAAGTCCTCCAGAAGCTTCTGGAGAATCAGTTGTATGTGAAAGCTGAGAAGTGCGAGTTCCATGCAACCACTGTCTCCTTCCTGGGCTACATTATCACCGCCAATCAGGTCCAGATGGATCCGTCCAAGGTCAGTGCGGTGACCGACTGGCCTACTCCAGATAGCCGCAAGAGAGTCCAACAGTTCCTGGGGTTTGCCAACTTTTACCGAAAGTTTATACGCAACTTCAGTTCTGTAGCCGCTCCTCTACATGCTCTCACCTCTTCTAAAGTTTCCTTTCAGTGGACCTCCCAGGCCGAGTCCGCCTTCCAGTGCCTCAAGAAAGGATTCACCACAGCACCCGTACTCACTGTCCCGGATCCCCAAAGACAGTTTATGGTTGAGGTTGACGCGTCCAACGAGGGCATAGGGGCTGTGTTGTCCCAGAGGTCCTCCAAGGATAACCGGATGCACCCCTGCGCTTATCTATCGCGTAAGTTGACCTCAGCTGAAAAAAACTATGATGTGGGGAACAAGGAGTTACTAGCTGTCAAAGCAGCTTTGGAGGAGTGGAGACACTGGCTCGAAGGGGCGGAGCAACCGTTTCTTGTGTGGACAGACCACAAGAACTTAGAGTATATCAGAAAAGCCAAGAGACTCAATTCACGTCAGGCCCGGTGGACTCTGTTCTTTAGTAGGTTTAACTTTACGTTATCCTTTAGACCCGGTACGCAAAACCGTAAGCCAGACGCACTGTCTCGTCTCTTTGAGCCTGTCCCTAATGCCAAGAAACCAGAATCATCCTTCCACTAAACTGTGTGGTTGGGTCGGTAACTTGGCAGATAGAAACTGATGTGAAGCAGGCTAATGTTGTGAGCCCGGCACCTAGTGAGTGTCCAGACAACCGTTGTTTGTCCCTGTGTCTTTACGCTCTCAGGTAATCCACTGGGCTCACACTTCCAAGCTCACATGCCATCCGGGGGTCCGGCGAACTATGTTTGCCATAAAGCAGCGGTTCTGGTGGCCGGTCATGAGAAAAGAGGTCTCTGAATATGTGGCGGCCTGTCCAGCGTGCGCCCGGAATAAGACTTCGTCCCAGGCCCAGGTGGGTCTGCTCCAGCCCCTCCCAGTGCCTCAACGACCATGGTCGCACATCTCCATGGACTTTGTGACTGGTTTCCCACCTTCCAAAGGTAACACTACTGTCCTTACAGTGGTGGATCGGTTCTCAAAGATGGTACATTTCATTCCTCTGCTCAAACTTCCCTCTGCCAAGAAAACGGCAGAGGTCATGCTTACTCAGGTGTTCAGAATTCATGGTTTTCCCAGCGATATAGTTTCAGACAGAGGCCCTCAGTTCACGTCCATCTTCTGGAAGGAGTTTTGCCAGCTCCTCGGCGCCACCGTCAGCTTGTCCTCCGGTTATCACCCGCAGTCCAACGGTCAGACAGAACGCCTTAATCAGGACCTCGAAACCTGCCTCAGGTGTCTCGTGTCCCAGAAGCAATCCACTTGGAGCGATCATCTGACCTGGGTAGAGTACGCTCACAACACTCTTCCATCGGCTGCCACTGGTCTCTCCCCGTTCCAGTGTGCGAACGGATATCAGCCCCCTCTCTTCCCGGCCAATGAAGAGGAAGTCAAGGTGCCATCCGCGCACGCTATGGTTCGACGCTGTCGGCGGGTCTGGGCTGGTGCTCGGCAGGCGCTACTCCGGACCTCGACCCGGATGAAGTCAGCGGCGGATCGTCACAGACGTGCGGCCCCCCTCTACAAGCCGGGACAGAAAGTCTGGCTCTCCACCAAGGACCTACCTCTATACGTTCAGTCCAAGAAGTTGGCACCGAGGTTTGTGGGTCCTTTCCCAGTCTCAAAAGTCATTAACCCTGTCTCTGTGCGCCTCAAACTCCCCAGGTCCTTGAGGGTTCATCCTACGTTTCACGTAAGCAAACTCAAGCCAGTCCAAGAGAGCACGCTGGTTCCCCCCTCCAAACCCCCCCCACCACCCCGGATCATTGATGGTGGCCCGGTGTACACGGTCAGGAAACTTCTGTCGGTCCGCAAACGGGGCCGAGGACGCCAATTCTTGGTCGATTGGGAGGGATACGGTCCTGAGGAACGTTGCTGGGTCTCCTCGACTTTGTAGTGGATAAAACTCTCATAAGTGACTTCTATGATCGCCACCCTGAGCAGCCTGGGCCGTCGGGAGTCGGCCCTAGAAGGGGGGGTACTGTTGTGTCCCGTCAATTATGTTAGTTATGTATTTGTCACGTTTTTGTTTTTTTCACTTCCTGTTTTATTTTGTACTCCTTGTCTCATTCCAGGTCCCTTTACTTCCTTGGTTCTTGTTTCCCGCCATCGTCAGTGTCTGCCCCGCCCCTGATTGTTTCCACCTGTCCCCACTTACCTCTTGTATATATTGTCCTGGCTCCCCTTGTCTGTTGTCAGTTCGTCTTGTTCGTCATGCCAAGAAGTCAGATCCATGCAGCCATAGAGAGACCTAGAACCTTTTGTGTTATCCTCCATGAGAGCGTCTTTGTTTTGTGACCGTTTGTCACCTCCTCTGTAAAGAGTGTTTTTGTTTTGTGATCCATTAAAGTTTATTTTTCTTCTAACCTTTTTGTCTCCGGGTTGTGCAATTGAGTTCTCATATCAGTGAGTCACGGTCCATAACACAAGGCAAGTTTATTTATATAGCACCTTTCAACACAAGGCAATTCAAAGTGCTTTACAAAAATGAAAGACATTCAGAAAATGGCATTTAAAAACAGTCATTAAAAAGCAAAGATAATAAAATAAACATTAAAAGAAAAAATGGCAACACTTTATATTAAGGTACACAAATTAACCATCAACTAGTTGTTAATTCATATGCATATTGGCTCTTTATTAGTCATTATAAAACACTTATTAATGCCTTATTCTACATGACCATATTCTACAAGTAATAAGCCATTAGTTGAGAGTTTTTCCTCAATAACCCTCTAATTAGTGCTTATTTGTTGCAAGTAAGGAAGTTGTTGTACATGAGCTTTGGTCTTAATATGCTCTGCTCAATATGGGCCTAATAAGGCAGTAGTACCACAATAATAGTCATTCTCCCATAATAACACTTAACAAATATGATATATTCTTATGTAACAAGACATGAAACTATAAGTGTTAATTGTGTCTAAATAACTCAAAATTAGGCACCAACTCCCGCAGCGTCCACAGCGGCAGCAGCGGCCGCAAGCGGAGAGACGCCCACAGCAACCGCAGCCACGGTGTCAGACTCGCCCTTCGGCGGCAGCAGGGGCTCCGTCCCACGTCTCCGCTCCTCCGCCACCCCAGAGACAGGGTCTCCCGGCGGCGAGTTGAAGGGGAGTGAGGCACCCCCGCTCCTGGTCTGCTCCGCGGGAGCCTCCGAGGAAGCAGAGCCGTTTCTGACGTTTTGGGGGGGGTTGTGATGAGGAAAATAAAGTTTGTTCATTTTCCAACTTTTTGTCTGAGTCATCAATAACAAGTGTTTCTCACATATCCCCCACTCTGTGTAAGCCAGCTGCCTATAACCTATCGGTTAGTAGCCAGCAGGGCTCGTTGGTTAATAAACTAGAGAGCTCGCGGCATTCCTCTGTCCGAGATACGCCTCCTACCCACGGTCATAATAAGCCCATGAGCGCCGTTATAACGCCTCATGTGGATGTCACTGCACACACTAGTGATGGGAATTATGGCTCTTTGAAGGGAGCCGGATCTTATGGCTCCGTTCCTTTCAAAGAGCCGTTCAAAAGAGCCGTTTTTTTAAAGGGGGCGGGGTTACTAGGTTTATCTGCAAAATAATCATCAGGATAATGATTGACTGTATTGCCAGACCTAATGTCAATAATCTGCATTGTAAACATGACACAAGGTGGCGCCATATCCATGTCATTCATGTCAGTGAATGTACTACTTTGAATGTACCCTCTGTATGTGTTAAGTAAATAAAGTTGCCTTGCCTTGAATGAAATTCCTGCAACTCTTAATATTAGAGACTGTGTTTTTAAGTGGCGATGGAGAGCATTTGTTGACCCTGCTTTAAAGGATATTTTGCCTTTACAAATGGTGCGCTTTATCACTGCCTGGGTTTTGGTTGAAGTGCATCCAAATGTTGCTGCGTTTTCGCGTTTGGCTCATTTTCCATCCGAAAAAACACGTCGTCTACCTGACCTGTACCACTTGATATGACTTCTCTCTCTCGCGTATTCCGTTAAGACCCACCCCATCTCACTCCTCGTGCTGAAACCTACCAATCAGAGTAGGGGCGGGTCTTCACAGAATACGTTTGGGGAACAAAATCAAGCTTTTTAAAAGGCGAGTGGATTTTGGCAGGCAGTGAGTGCGGACCAACGATAAAAAGAACGGCTCTCACCAAGTACGACTCGGTTCCCCTCGTTCGTACCAAAGAGCCGTTCAAAAGAATAGGCTCGTTCGCGACCGACACATCACTATTACACACCTCAACTCATCCCCTGAGCGTGTACGCCCCTCATGATGTGAGCCGGAGTGAAACGCAGCGTGTGGAGGCTCCCTCGCAGCCCTTTCGGTCCTGGCCCACCTTGGGTTGCCTCACGGGCAGCGGCGGCAAGGGCTCTGGCGTGGCTCGTCACCATGACGACCACCATAGCACATCTCGAGCATGTGCGCCCGCTCTCTGTTTCTCAGAGTGGCAGCGCGTGTCTGATGGACAGATGGATGAGCAGGCTGATCAGCAGAGGGTGCACCCTGCAGTTCGCCTCTCCCCCCCACAGTTCAAGGGGATACAGGAAACACTCCTGTCATCCCAGGAACAGTGTCTTGCGCTCCAGTCAGAGCTGCAGGAACTCCTGTTGAAAGAGGCTATTTCCAGGGTTCCTCAAGGGGAAGAAAATCAGGGGTATTACTCCCGCTATTTTCTTGTCCCGAAAAAGACAGGGGGAATGAGACCCATCCTCGATCTGTCAGCTTTCAACAGGGCAATAATGAAAAGGCCTTTTCACATGCTGACGATCAAACAGGTGCTGGAGTGTGTTCACCAGGGAGACTGGTTCACGTCTATAGACCTGAAGGATGCATACTTCCACGTACCCATCTTCCCAAAACACAGGAAATTCCTGCGTTTCTCATTCCAGGGAATATCGTACCAGTACAACCGTCTGCCGTTCGGTTATTCCCTGGCTCCTCGCACCTTTTCAAAGTGTGTAGAGACGGCACTGCAGCCGCTACACAGAGGAGGGATGAGAGTACTATTTTACCTGGACGACCTGCTGTTGCTGGCTCGCTCCAGGGAGGAAGTTGCTTTACAGACGGTACAGCTCGTATCACATCTGTCAAAGCTGGGTTTCGTAGTAAACTGGAAGAAGAGCTTTCCTCTTCCCTCCCAGAGTATTATCTATCTGGGTGTGGAATTGAACTCAGCCCGCATGAGAGCGCGACTCTCACAGCAGAGTGGAGGCACTGACAGCTCTCCTTCGACGCGTCACACCCCACAACGTGGTGACAGCCCTCTCCGTGATGCAGCTGTTGTGGTGATCCCCCTGGGTCTCCTCCACATGAGGAGACTCCAGAGGTGGTTTATTCGCCTGCGCATCGACCCCGTGCGACAGAAGAGGCGCATGGTGGCCTCCCTCCTTCCGTGGGTTCAGACTTAACCTATTGGAAAAGTCCCCACGTGCTGTCAGCGGGTGTGCCCCTGGGCAGAGTTACGTCACACATCTCGGTGTTCACAGACGCATCTCTCTCAGGGTGGGGAGGAACGTGTATGTCGCAGGCAGTGGGGGGACAGTGGCCGGCTCACATGTCCCTCCACATAAACGTGCTGGAATTGCTCTCCGTACGGAGAGTAATCCAGCATTTTGCCCCGTTGCTGCGGAATCAGCATGTGTTGATTCGCACAGACAACAAAGCCGCGGCAGCCTACATCAATCGCCAGGGCGGAGTACGCTCAGCGCAGCTTCTGAACACAGGCAGGCGGCTGTTGCTCTGGGCGTGCGCACACTTGCTCTCCATCAGAGCAATGTATGTTCCCGGCGAACTTAACAAAGGGGCAGACCTCATGTCCAGAGGAGGTCCTCGCCAGGGGGACTGGAGCCTCCATCCCGAGCTGGTCTCCCAGGTGTGGAGCCGGTTCGGGAGAGCAGAGGTGGATCTGTTCGCCGCACGCGGGAACACGCAATGCGCCCTCTGGTTCTTCCTGAAAGCACAGGACCACCCCCCCCAGGGGTGGACGCGTTCGCACATCGACCATGGCACTGTTGTACGCTTTCCCACCAGTCCCGCTGATCCCTCGGTTCCTGGACCGAGTGCAGGAGGAGCGACTGTCAGTGATCCTAATTGCCCCGGAGCGCACGGGCGCTTCCTGGTTTCCATGCCTACAGCGTACGCTGGCAGGCAGCCCGTGGGAAATTCCGTGGCGTGGGGACGCTCTCTCGCAGGTGGAGGGAGCGATCAGCAGTCACCCAGTGATAGGCCAGCACTTATGGGCATGGCCCCTGAACGGGAACACTTAGAGGGGCTTGGCCTCTCTCAAGATGTTGTACGTACCATTCAGGGAGCCAGGGCCGCATCCACTAGAGCGTCCTACACAGCCAAGTGGACAGCGTTCCAGCGTTGGTGTGTGGCGAAAAGCCTGGACCCCATTACGTGCCCCCTGCCTCACGTGCTGTCATTCCTCCAGCTGTTGCTGGACAGGAATTTGGCCTTCAACACAATCAAGTATATGCTGCTGCCATATCATCTTGTCATGGGTTTCGGGGTCGGGACGGTGTTTAGTCACCCCCTGACGAAACTTTCTGCGAGGAGTACGGAGACTCAGACCTGTGTCACGCGCACTGGCGCCTCAGTGGGATTTGGCTTTAGTGTTACGCGCACTAAGCAAAGCCCCATTTGAACCTTTAGCTCAGGTTCCCCTTAAACTGTTATCAGCCAAAGTAGTACTACTTTTGGCTCTAACATCAGCGAAAAGGGTGAGTGATTTGTCTGCTCTCTTGTGGCTCCGTCATGCCTCCGGATCCAAGGAGATGGCAGTTCAGCTGTTTTACGCCCTAACCCGGCTTTTATGCCAAAGGTCATCACAAGCTCTTTTAGGTCAAGAGTGATCACCCTGGATGGCTTCTTTCCCCCCCTCACAGGTCGGAGGAAGAAGCCACGTCTCATCTCCTCTGTCCGTGCGCGGCTGTCCTGCTATGTGGCGCGCACGGCTGCCTTGCGCCGTTCTCAGCGCCTGTTTGTGCATTACAGAGAGCGCTCGATCGGGCAGCCTCTGTCTGCACAACGGCTGTCACACTGGCTGTGTGAGGCTGTGTCACAGGCATATGTCTCCTCTGGGGTGGATCCCCCGGAGAACATCAATGCGCACACCACCAGAGGAATTTCCTCCTCCACGGCTTTGCACGGAGGAATGTCAGTGGAAGACATTTGCACTGCTGCATCTTGGTCTTCCCCCTGTTCATTTATTCAATTTTATTTGAGGGATGTCTCCCATTCCTCTCTGACACACCCTGTACTGAGTATCCTGTCAGAGTGAGTGACGTCAGGGATCCAGCTGTGCGCCTCTCTCCTGCCTCTCGGCACGCGGAGAGCGGCCCTTTTTCCCTCTTATTAGAGGGATGTTTCCTTTTTCCTCGGACACACCCTGTACTGAGTGTCCTGTCAGAGTGAGTGACGTCAGGGACCCAGCTGTGCGCCTCTCCTGCCTCTCGGCACGCGGAGAGTGGCCCTTTTCCCCTCTTATTAGAGGGATGTTTCCTTTTTTTCCTCTGACACATTTTGTACGGAGTGTCTTGTCAGAGTGAGTGATGTTAGGGATCCAGCTGTGCGCTCTCCTGCCTGTCTACACGCAGAGAGCTGCCCTTGTTCCCCCTCTTTTTGTCGCTGGGCAAAGTGTGACCTTCGTCTCTACTTTTTCACAGTGGCAGGGTTGTATTGTTCCCAGCCTTCGTCCCCTCATGGTAAATATTCATGTTATGCTATATTCCAGGGACTGTGATGCGCCATTCGCATGGCGCAATAGGCATGGGTTATTATCTGAGCAGGTGTGTCTGTGCTTCTAGTACCGGGCGGACCCAGTGGGGCGCAGACTACATCTTGCTTCGCCCTTAACCCAATAGCGATAGCCTTAGAGGGCGAAGCCATATACGAACTACTGTAACCCCAGTTTATATGAGTATAGGCGTAGCCCTCTAAGTTCTGGGCCCCACTGGCTCCATGAATAGCTGAAGAAAAGTTGTTTGTGTGGGAGCAGATTGTTGGGCCTCCTTCCTATTTATACCGGAAGGGAGGCCGAGGGTGGGGCCCACCTCGCGGGTGGGCGTGGACTACAAGTGTTTCAGTGCTGCGCGGTTGCGCAGGGGATTACCAATAGCGATAGCCTTAGAGGGCTACGCCTATACTCATAGAAGCTGGAGTTACAGTAGGTAACTTCAGCTCCCTTCCTTGTGTGTCTCCCACTCCTGTGATTGTCGACCCCGCCCCTGATTGTTTCCACCTGTTCCCCATTACCCGGTGTATTTATTGTCCTCGTCTCCCTTTGTCCTGTGCCAGTTCGTTTCGTTTCTTGTGACAGTCTACCAGCGTATCATGCCAGGAATAATCCCAAGCAGAGCTTTGAGCCACGTCTTGTCTGAGTATTTGGTTATTCATGCTCCTAGTGTTTTTCCTCATTGAAGCGATTTTGTTTTGTTAGTGTTTTTCCTCATTAAGAGTGACTCTGTTTTGATACTGTTTTTCCTCGTTAAGAGTAATTTAGTATTGTATACCACTGTAGTTGAGCTTTGGTTTGAATAAACCTTTTTTTGTTAAAACCTGTTTGAGTCGTGCATTTGAGTTCAAACCCGTTTATTCAGTCGTAACAGTATGAACTGGCCAAAACATGAACTCAGCCGACTCTGAACAGCTGAAAACAGCGCTTCGCTCTCAGGGAGGCCGCCTCGCTCAACAGGAGGATCAGTTAACGGCCATCCAGCAGGGAGTATCGCACGTCACAGAGAGCCAGAGGGAGTTCGAGTCATCTGTAACAAACCAGATTAACCACCTGGCGGGGCAGGTTCATCACCTGCTCGCTCACCTCAAGGCTGAGCCCTCACCCCCACCTCCGGCCGGACCCGAAGCGAATGCGGACCCGGCGCCCGCTTCCCAAACCGTGTCAATCCACCTGGCTCCGCCTGAGAATTTTTCCGGGGTATCCCATGACTGCCATCCCTTTCTGGTGAATTGCAGCCTACATTATAGTCAACTTCCGACAGCCTTTCCCACGGAGAGATCCAAGGTGGCTTTTATGATTTCCCATCTCACCGGACGAGCGGCGGCGTGGGCTACGGCTGAATGGTCATGTGACTCGCCGATATGCGAGTCTTTGGGACAGTTTACGGACTCCCTGACGAACATTTTTGACCACACGTCCCCAGGCAGAGAAGCAGCTCGGGTCCTTTACAAGTTAAGTTAGTTAAGTTAAGTTATTGGCTGGAATTCTTCTGCTTTGTTTGATGCCTTTATTAATGGACTTTCTGACCCTATTACGGATCAGCTGGCGCCCTTGGAGCTGCCTGTGGAACTAGACTCTGTCATTGCCATGTCCATAAGGATTGATAACAGACTTGCTGAGAGGAAACGGGAGAAGGACAGGGCTGCACTACCCTATTTCCACCCTAGAGG
Organism: Dissostichus eleginoides; assembly: GCA_031216635.1. Lineage (NCBI taxonomy): Eukaryota > Metazoa > Chordata > Actinopteri > Perciformes > Nototheniidae > Dissostichus > Dissostichus eleginoides. The sequence goes on along the minus strand of CM062266.1, from coordinate 474,544 downwards.
GCACCCCTACTCTTCTCACTCTCAGGAGACTGCCATGCCACATTCCTCTTTCCTTCCATCCCAGAGATCAGCGTCCCCCAACAAGGCCGAGGAGCCAATGCAGCTGGGACATGCCAAGCTGTCTACAGAGGAGCGGCGGCGCCGCCTGCTGGAGGGAAGATGTTTTTACTGCGGCCAACAAGGTCATCTTCTCTCTGGATGCCCGGTAAAAGACGTGGCTCACCAGTGAAAGGGAGGGCACTGGTGAGCCGTCTTTCTACGGCAGACTCTCCTCCCTGCAAGTTGACCAACATAAAGGTAATCTGCCATGAAAAAAGTAACTCTCAAAAAGTGTTAATTTACTCTGGGGCTGACAAAAGCCTGATGGATTGGGGATTAGCTCATGAAATGAGACTTAAAACTGAACTTTTGTCGTCCCCTTTGAAAGCCAGGATGGCAAACTTCTATTTCATGTCACACACAAGACCGAACCCGTCACTATCATGATTGATGATCATTGTGAACTCATGTCGTTTCACCTGTTTAATTCTGCTCAACATCCTCTCATCCTAGGTTTTCCCTGGCTAACCAAGCATAACCCATATGTTGATTGGCGGTCAGGAAAAATTAAGGGGTGGGGGCAGGAGTGTTCACAGGATTGTTTTAAGTGTGTGGGAAACATGGCAGTAGGAGGGGTTTCTGGGGAACGTATTACCGATCGGGATACTAATACTCAACATAGCCTGGACCGCAAGACTCAAACCCCAGATTTAACTTCTGTTCCTCCCTGTTACGATGACCTGGCCAAGGTATTTTGTAAAGTGAGCGCCACCTCCCTTCCTCCTCATAGGCCGTATGATTGTGCCATCAATCTGTTACCTGGGGCTCCGATTCCGAAGGGTAGGTTATACTCCAATCTCGGGTCCTGAGAAGGAGGCTATGAAGGAGTACATTGATACCTCTCTTCGTGCAGGCCTGATCCGCCCGTCTTCCTCTCCGGCTGGGGCGGGTTTTTTCTTTGTGGGAAAAAAGGACGGATCCCTTAGGCCATGCATCGATTATTCTCCTATAAATGACATTACGGTTAAGAACAGGTATCCGCTCCCCCTCATCGCTACTGCTTTTGAACAACTTCAAGACTCTAACATTTTTACCAAGTTAGACTTGCGTAATGCCTACCATCTGGTGAGAATGCGTGAGGGGGATGAGTGGAAGACCGGTTTTAACACACCTTCAGGGCACTATGAGTATCTCGTCATGCCATTTGGTCTCACCAATGCTCACCTGACAAAGACTCTCATGTTCACCATGTACGTCAGGTCCTCCAAAAACTCCTGGAGAACAAACTGTACGTGAAGGCAGAGAAATGTGAGTTTCATGCTAAGACTGTATCCTTCCTAGGGTTTATCATAGCTCCTGGTCTGATCCAGATGGACCCGGCCAAACTCAGTGCGGTGGCTAAGTGGCCTACGCCAGACAACCGCAAGGGGGTGCAACGTTTTCTGGGCTTTGCTAACTTTTACAGGCGCTTCATCAGAAGTTTCAGCGCCATTGCTTCTCCCCTTCATGTTCTCAGTCCCCTCAGGTGCCTTTTGTGTGGTCTCCTCAGGCTGAGGACGCTTTCCGCCGTCTCAAGGAGAGGTTCACCTCAGCCCCCATCCTCATCGTCCCTGACCCAACTCGTCAGTTCGTGGTAGAGGTTGATGCCTCTAATGAAGGGGTGGGGGCTGTCCTGTCGCAGCGGTCCAAGGAAGACAACAAACTTCATCCCTGCGCCTTTCTCTCCAAGAAACTCTCCTCTGCAGAGCGGAACTACGACGTGGGGAACCGTGAGTTGTTGGCGGTAAAGATTGCTCTGGAGGAATGGAGACATTGGTTGGAGGGGGCTCAGCTCCCTTTTATAGTATGGACCGACCACAAGAATCTCGAGTACATTAGGAAGGCTAAAAGACTAAATTCTCGCCAATCAAGATGGTCTCTGTTTTTTAACCATTTTAACTTCACTCTGTCTTACAGGCCAGGGTCCCAGAATGCCAAGCCGGATGCCCTGTCCCCTTTGTTTGACCCCGAGCCGGTTGCCAATAGAATCTGTGGTGAAGCAAGCTAACGGTGAGAGCCCGGCACCTAGTGGTTGTCCGACAAACCGTCTGTTTGTGCCTGTTACTATACGTCCACAGGTCGTCCTTTGGGCTCACTCATCGCTGCTCATCTGCCATCCTGGGGTCAAGAGGACCATATTCTTTATCAAACAACATTTTTGGTGGAGATCCATGAGCGTGAGGTCCGGGAGTATGTGGAGGCCTGTCCTGTCTGCGCCCGCAACAAGACATCCTCCAGGGCACAGATGGGGCTGCTCCGGCCGCTCCCGGTTCCCAGCCGGCCCTGGTCTGAGATTTCCGTGGATTTCGTCACTGGGCTCCCGATGTCAGAAGGTAACACCCCCGTACTCACGGTGGTGGACCGTTTTTCTAAGATGGTTAATTATATTGCCTTACCCAAGCTGCCGTCTACCAAAGAGACGGCAGAGATCATGATGACTCATGTGTTCCGTATCCATGGTTTCCCCAAAGATATTGTCTCAGACCGGGGTCCGCAGTTCATCTCGCGCTTTGGAGGGAGTTCTGCGCACTCCACCAGAGGAATTTCCTCCTCCACGGCTTTGCACGGAGGAATGTCAATGGAAGACATTTGCACTGCTGCATCTTGGTCTTCCCCCTGTTCATTTATTCAATTTTATTTGAGGGATGTCTCCCATTCCTCTCTGACACACCCTGTACTGAGTGTCCTGTCAGAGTTAGTGACGTCAGGGATCCAGCTGTGCGCCTCTCTCCTGCCTCTCGGCACGCATCGGGGCGTCGGTGAGCCTGTCATCCGGGTACCATCCGGAGTCCAATGGCCAGACCGAACGTCTTAATCAGGAATTAGAAACTGGGCTCCGCTGCCTTATCTCCCAGAACACCTTCCTCCTGGAGCAGGCATCTCACATGGGTAGAGTACGCAACACGCTCCCCACGGCCCCTACTGGGTTGACTCCCTTCCAGGCTGCCTATGGGTATCAACCTCCTACCTTCCCGGATCTCGAGAAGGAAGTCACAGTCCCGTCCGCCCACGCCCTGGTTCGGCGTTGTCACCGGATCTGGTCCGCCACCCGCAGGGCTCTTCTAAGGAGTGGGGAACGCATGAAGGTGGCGGCAGATCGGAAGCGTCGGCCAGCTCCGGAGTACAGGCCCGGCCAGAGGGTCTGGCTCTCTACCAGGGATCTTCCCCTTCATGTGGTGTCACGAAAATTGGCAACTAGGTTCGTAGGCCCATTCCCAGTTACCAAAGTAATTAACCCTGTCTCTGTCCGCCTTCGTCTCCCCAGGTCTCTGAGGGTTCATCCCACTTTCCATGTGGGACGACTGAAGCCGGTAAAGGAAAGCCCCATGGTTCCCGCAGCCAAACCCCCTCCACCCCCCCGAATGCTCGACGGCGGCCTGGTCTATACGGTCAAGCGCCTGTTGGCGGTCCGGAACAGCGGCAAAGGGAGACAGTTCCTGGTTGACTGGGAGGGTTATGGACCAGAGGAACACTCCTGGATCCAATCAAGAATTGCCGAGGATCAAACTCTCATTAATGACTTTTTTCGCCAGCACCCTCAGGTTCCTGGGCCGTCAGGAGTCGTCCCTAGAGAGGGGAGTACTGTCATCTCTCGCAAATTATGTTAGTTAAGTGTTTTTGTCTTTGTCTAGTGATTTTCCCCTTTATTTTTGAATAGTAACCTTCCCTCTCGTTTCAGATACTCCGACCTCCCTTCCTTGTGTGTCACTCCTCACTCCTGTGATTGTCGACCCCGCCCCTGATTGTTTCCACCTGTTCCCCATTACCTGGTGTATTTATTGTCCTCGTCTCCCTTTGTCCTGTGCCAGTTCGTTTCGTTTCTTGTTACAGTCTACCAGCGTATCATGCCAGGAATAATCCCAAGCAGAGCTTTGAGCCACGTCTTGTCTGAGTATTTGGTTATTCATGCTCCTAGTGTTTTTCCTCATTGAAGTGATTTTGTTTTGTTAGTGTTTTTCGTCATTAAGAGTGACTTTGTTTTGATACTGTTTTTCCTTGTTAAGAGTAATTTAGTTTTGTATACCACTGTAGTTGAGCTTTGGTTTGAATAAACCTTTTTTTGTTAAAACCTGTGTGAGTCGTGCATTTGAGTTCAAACCCGTTTATTCAGTCGTAACAGAAAGCCTGACTGGAAAACAAATAGTTATTTAAATGCAGTAAATTACTCAGCTGTTGAAAAACAACTGTTTCAATGATTTTACCTATCAATCAATCAATCAATCAATGTTTATTTATATAGCCCAATATCACAAATGTTACATTTGTCTCAGTGGACTTCACAGTTTGTACAGAATATCAGTAGACAATACGACACCCTCTGTCCTTAGACCCTCACATCGTACAAGGAAAAACTTCCAGAAAAAGGAAAAACCCCACAGTTTAAAGGGGAAAAAAAAAAAAAAAAAAAACCTAGACCTAGAAATGGGAGGTTTGATATGGGCCTGTAATTGTTCATGACTGCAGTTTTCAGGGCCTGTGGAAATACTCCTGAGTGAAGAGACTTGTTTACTATATGAAGTAGATCTGAGGCCATGCAATGAATTTTTTTTTTGAAAAATCCTGTTGGTATAATATCAAGGCAGCAGGGACATGCTCAGTGTGTGGGGACACTGTGGAGACATGCTCAGTGTGTGGGGACACTGTGGGGACATGCTCGGTGTTTGGGGACATGCTCAGTGTGTGGGGACACTGTGGGGATATGCTCAGTGTGTGGGGACATGCTCAGTGTGTGGGGACATGCTCGGTGTGTGGGGACATACTCTCAGTGTGTGGGGACATGCTCGGTGTGTGGGGGACAGCTGGCCCTGTGGTGCCAAAATAACAACCTCTTCCTCAACCTGGAGAAAACAAAGGAGATAGTTGTTGACTTCAGGAGAACCCACGACCGACCCCTCTCCCCCTGACCATCAACGGCGCTGCTGTGGAGCAGGTGACCAGCACCAAATTCCTTGGTGTGACCATCACAGATGACCTCACCTGGGAAAACAACACCACCGCACTAGCGAGGAAAGCCCAGCAGCGCCTGTACTTCATCCGGAAGCTCAAGCGAGCCGGAGCATCACCCCCCATCATGCTGTCTTTTTACCGAGGCGCCACTGAGAGCATCCTCAGCAGCTGTATCACGCTGTGGTTTGGAAGCTGCACCGCCTCCAACCGCAAGAGCCTGCAGCGCATTGTGAACTCTGCCCAGAGGGTCATCGGTGCCTCACTCCCATCACTACAGGACATATATAACACCCGCCTCACCCGCAAAGCACTCAGCATTGTGGGTGACTCCACCCACCCCTCCAACAGCCTCTTCAGCCTCCTGCCTTCAGGGAGAAGGTTCCACAGCCTCAGCTTGCGCACCACCAGGCTGGGGAACAGCTTCCTCCACCAGGCGGTCAGGATGCTGAACTCTCTCCCCTCCCTCCCTCTCTCCCCCTCTCTGACATCTCTCCCCTGAACTCTCCACCCTGCCTCCCACCTTTCCCCCTGCCCCAAATGGTCCTGGACTTTAACCCCCCCCCACCACACACACACACACACACACACACACACACACACACACACACACACACACACACACACACACACACACACACACACACACACACAACCTTCCCTCATCCAGCACCAGTGACTTTTATGCCCAACTCCGCTGCTACTGCACTGAAACTGTACTTTGAACATTTTAAATATATTATTAACATTTTAAATTGTATACCCTGTTTATCTAGGCCCTTTTTGTTTTGTTTTATGTATATATGTCACACTGTGGGACTGCGGGAAACTATATCTCGAGATTTCTGGATGTATAACACATGTAGTAATTTTGACAATAAAGCTGACTTTGACTTGACTTAAAACATGCTCGGTGCGGTGGTAGCTGGAAGCCTTAACCTTGACACAATCTATTCATGCTAGCTGTAATAGTAAAGAATCATGAAGTTGTTTTTGAAAGCATCGGGTAAACAGATGAAGCGATATTGTTCTCACGTATTATTTAATTTCAAATTAACCTTAATGTTCAGTTACAGTGAAGGAAATAATTATTTGATCCCTTGCCGATTTTGTAAGTTTACCCACTTCCATATCCAGAAATGTACATCATATAAGAGATATAAATGTATTTGCATTTAATTGGGGGAAGTAAGTATTTGATCCCCTTGCAACCAACAAGAATTCTGGCTCCCACAAACTAGTTACATAAGTCCTCTTCCTTTAAGAAAGTTATCCTAATATCAATGAGTTACCTGTATAAAAGACACCTGACAACCTCTCCACCATGGACAAGACTAAAGAGCTGTCTAAGGATCTCAGGGACCAGATTGTAGACCTGCACCAGGCTGGGATTGTCTACAAGACCATCAGAAAGCAGTTTGGTGAGAAGGAGACAACTGTTGGTGCCATTATTCAGAAATGGAAGAAACACAAAATGAGCATCAATCGCCCTCGGTCTGGGGCTCCACACAAGATCTCGCCCCGTGGGGTATTGATGATCATGAGAAAGGTGAGGGATCAGCCAAGAACTACACGGAGGAACTTGTTAACCTGTTAAGCCGTGAGCCTGTTTTTCAGGTCTCAGGCTCGAAAATGACATTCCCAGAACAAATGACCATATCTTCACTTCTAAAAGGGGCAAATTAATAATCTTTTTTCTCATAGCAAGGTTACATCTGTGAGTTGGATGTAGAAGTGTCAGAATAAATATAGATGTTTTTATTTTAAAATAAATTCAGATTGAACATAGTAAAAAAATGTAAATTATAGTGTCCGTCCAAAAAAAAATTACTTATAGTGAAAACCACCCTTGAATGATGGGATAGTAGACTCAAAGCTTTAGGAATCCAAACTATAACATATAATAAGTACCCTGTATCAAGATTGATGCAAAACAAAACAAAAAAACACTTCTCGGGTCATTTGGGTGCATTTTCCATATCTCTGGCCCCCCTCGTTCGATTTTGATGATTGACATCTCTTTTTAACCGTTAGAGCCAATAGAATCGAGGGGAAGTTTACCCATTGGTGAATGAGTGACGCGCAGCCAGAATGCCCCGGAACCGGAAGCTGCGATACACTCTGGTGGCTATCATTAGCAGCTAATATGAAATCTCCGTTTTTGACATAAAAATGGAATGATGGATTATCAGGAATCATTTCAAAGTGACAGACACATTGGATTAACCTATGGATTAACCTTCAGCAGCGTTTTTATCGTTTTAATGCCATTGAACACGACTTTTGATCAGAATAACAGCTAAGGTGAGACGATCTCCCGTGAATGCTCCGTAAAGCTACGTGTTGTGATGTCATTGTTTGCTTCCCCTGTCGCGAGTTCTGATCGCTCAGAGATGATACTGATATTTCTAGAATCTGTGGAATCTCAGTTTGCTAATCGCTGGATTGGATGTGCAGTTACGATAAGTAATAAGGGTATTTATACCGTGAGTTCTGTGCTAACTGCGTTAGCATTTTTTCGCTCAGGGCTCATTTAGACGCTTCTTGTGAGACTTGTGCTTTGTTTCGGTAAAAATGGTTCATATCTTCAGTTAGCTGAGTTTCTAACCGTTAAGTGAGTTAATTAACAGGTTAATGTGTCATAACACATTAACCTGTTAAGCCCGAGAGCCCCTGGTAGAGGGGGCTGCGGGTTTTTTTTTCAAACCTATTAATGTGTCATACCAGATTAACGGGAAGAAACTCAGCTAACTGACAGTACAAACCATTTTTACCAAAACAAAACACAAGTCTCATAAGAAGCGTCTAAATGACCCCTGAGCGAAAAAATGCTAACGCACTTAGTTTAGTTTATTTATTTATAGTGTCGTGGACAGTCCCCATCGATGAACTGTCACAAAAACAGTAAATGGAGCAGCTTTAGCCGACATGGCTAATTTCCAGCTGTTGTTCCCGGCCAGATGGCAATAGACACCCTTAAAATCACAATATATCAACAGCATTAGTTATAAAAGAATATAAAATAAAATAAAAAAGATGAAAGACAAGTAGATACAGGCGAAAGGATAAGAGAGGATAAAAGAGAACAATACACAACACACGTTACTACATACAGTACATGTCACATATAGCACATCACAATCACATAACAGAAGGGGCAACATCCATGATCACAAGATGTAACACAACATGTAACACTCACGCCATACTCAACACAGACTAGTGTGTGCAGGTGTAGTTCTCAGTGAACCATGTTTTTAAGTGAGCTGTGAAGGTGGTATGTGTATGTATGTCTTTGATTTGAGTGGGTAGAGTTCCAGTTTTGTATTGCTGTGACCAAGAATGATGACGTACCAAAAGTACTCTTCCTGAATGGGACTGATAGGTCGCCACGTGTGGAGCTTCTAGTGGTCAGTCTGGTGTTGTTACGTTGAGTAACCAATGAGTTAAGAGGTGGAGGGGCTGTATTGTGCAGGATTTTGTACACCAGAACGATGTTCCTATACCTTATTCAATCTTCCCAACTCAGGATGTTGTGCTTGTTGAGGATGGTACAGTGATGGGAGCTGTTAGGTTTCTGGTCCAGTACTTTGAGGGTTTGTTTGTACAGGGTTGCTAGTGGCTTCAGTGTGGAGCTGTTAGTTTGCCCACAGCTTGTGAGACAGTATGTTAGATGTGACATGATCATGGCATTCATGTATAATTTGGCAGAATTCAATGTCATTGTGTTTCTTATATATTTAAAATTTATTTTAAACTTTACTCTTTGGGTCACTTTTTTGACTTGTGTTTTGAATGTTAAATTAGAGTCAATAATGATTCCAAGGTTCTTAACCTGAGGCACAATATGAATATGTTCACCTGAGATGCTTATATTTGACACAATGTTGCATTTTCTTTTTGTGAAAAACATTCCTACTGTTTTGTTTACATTAAGCTGAAGACAGGAGCGGTGTAGCCAGCTAGTGATCAGCACTAAAGCTGAGGTCAGTTTATCTGCAGCCTTTTGCTTTGTATTGGCATGCACATATATCACGGTGTCATCGGCATATAGCTGTGTTTCCACATCAGGACAGACAGATGGCAGGTCATTAATATATAGGGTAAAAAGAAGTGGACCAAGTATTGAACCTTGTGGTACTCCGGTGCTTAAGTAGAGCTGGAGAGAGTCGATTATTGACGGTAACATGCTGACGCCTACCAGTGAGGTATGATTCAATCCAACTGAGTGTTAATGGAGAGCAGTTAAAAGCCGACAGTTTGGACAGAAGGACCTTATGATTGACTGTATCAAAAGCTTTGCGTAGATCCAGGAATACTGCACCAACAACACCTCCTTTGTCAACCATTGCTTTGACCTTTTCTATAAAAAAGCAGTTGGCTGTTTCGGTTGAATAATTTGCCCTGAAGCCAAACTGCATGGGATGAAGTTGAAATGGACTGTTGTTTAAGAAGGAGACAAGCTGTTCTGACACCCACTTCTCAGCCACCTTGGATACTACAGGTAAGATGCTAATTGGGCGGTAGTTGTTGATGTTCAGATGGTCACCTGACTTGAAAATGGGGGTTACAATTGCAGTCTTCCATGCACTTGGGAATGTCCCATGTAATACAGATGAATTGATGATTTGGGTAAGAGGGACTAGGTAATCTTGCAATGATTTAAGCATCGTAGAATCCATAGCGTATGTGTCCTTAGCTGTCGAAGTTTTAAGAGAATTAATAATTGCTTTGGTTTTTAATTCCAATATGGGTTGAATGCAAAAGGACATCTTACTTTTGTCGACTTTGATAATATGTTCTGCTCTCAAGGGAAAGTTCTGTGCAATCTCATCTACAGAGTTGATACAATATTTATTAAAAGCTATGGCAAGTTGTTCTGGGTCTTGCACTAGGTTACCATTCTCTTTTAGTTCTAGCTGCTTTTTTGGCCTGTGCTTGATTCCCAGTAAGGTTTTAATCTGTTCCCAAATTATTTTAGTGTTACCTTTTGCCTCATTATTTATTGTTATGAAGAAGTTGGCTTTGGCCTTTCTGATTGTTTGAGTTACTTTGTTACGTAATGAAGTAAACCTATGCCTGTCAGTAGTTAATTTAGTTTTCAGTGCTCTTTTCAGTGCAAAGTCTCTTTCCTTCATCAAGTTCAATATGTCCGTATTGAACCAAGAAAGTGCATTGTTTTTGTTTTTTCCACTTTTCATTTTTCTGGAGAACATCTCCACTAAAAGTTTGCAAATTCATTTTTCGGTATTCTTAGTTGTTCCAGAGGTTTGTAAGAGTGGTGGAACCGTTTCTTTGTGAGTTTTCTGGATATTAATATTAAGTTGTGGTCAGATAGTCCAGTGATGAAATTAAATGTTTTATCCACTCTCTCAGGTTTATTACTTAATATTAAGTCTATTTGTGTCTGTGAGGATGAGGTTATTCTGGTTGGTCCTTCTGTCATTTGTGTTAAGTCTAAACTATCTGTGATTTGCTTAAGGGCTTAGCACAGAACTCAAGATAAAAATACCCTTATTACTTATCGTAACTGCACATACAAGATATCCGATTAAAGCTGAGATTCCACAGATTATATAGGTGTTAGTATCATCACTGAGCGATCAGAACTCGCGACAGGGGAAGCAAACACAGACATCACAACACGTAGCATTACGGAGCAAACACGGGAGATCGTCTCACCCATAGACTGTATAAATGGACGTAGTGTCCGTGACGTCACCCATAGGACTCTGCAGAGTTGCCGAGAAGCCTAAATTAGGCGGTGTCGGCCACTAACGTCTCAACAGTGACGTCAGAGTCTAACTCCCGCCTGCTCCAAATAAGGGCAAAGAGGCGGAGCCGAGGCGGGACCTCCTGTTACCGAGCTGGAAGTTCCAGAGCTAGCTGAGGCTACCAAGCTAAGCTAACATGCTCCCCGTCTGCACACTGCCGTCGCATTTTACGTTTCTAAGGTAAGTGGACATGAAACTATTCAGCAAAACTATGAATAATAATCTAAGTTATTGAGTTTTTAGCATAATACTTCAGAATCTTAAAATCCCTTAACGTTTGTATGTAATTGTGCTAAATTCAACACTGGAATCAAGCAAATATTAATATGTTGTATGACATTATTTATTTGTATTTTGCTATCACTTAATTATACGTTTAATACATTTAAGTCAAGCCAAGGTACATGTGATGATAGCTAGTTAGTGCTCTTACATGTGATGCCTCCTCCAAACAGCATTAAAACCAGACTGTATCCTTAAAACTAAGTAGGCCTACCAGTTCTAGATCCTTGACTTTAGACCAGGGGTCTCCAACCTTTCTCCATCTGAGAGCTACTTTGAAAAAATGAAAGTGGCCAAGAGCTACTTGCATCACATCGCTTACATTTATTCACATAGCACTCATCAGTTGAATTAAGCTAATTTTGTACATGTGTGAAATTGCAATACCTAAAGCTTATCAAAAATCTTAACTTCACATCAAGGTCCAATTTCATGTAGATTTCATGACATTCATGTCAGAAAAAGCTGCTTCACAAAGGTATGAAGAGCCAAATAAAGCAGACATTTTCAGTGCTGCTTGGTGAATGTTCTTATAGTTTTCTGGGTCTACAAGGCTCCAGAAATGTTGTGAGTTTTGCTGAGACTTAAGCTGAACATGATTTTGGAGATTTATAACCTCCATCTCCACAGGATTGACACTGAACAGTGCAGCCATCTTTTTCTTCTTCTTCGTCCTGACATTAAATTATAAACCATAATAAATCCATTGTATAGGTCTAGCCTCCCTATATCTGTGTGTGAAATTGTTCCATCCTCAAAAACAAAAAACGAATGCTTCTGTAGTCTAGCTGCAGCTTCTAGCAATGGTCTTCTGTTAAAAAAAAGGACACTGAATGTCCTGAATGTGGCATCACGTGACTTGAGTCTGAACACAGCAGACAACAGGAGTATAACAGCATTATAAAAACAAAGTGCATGTGGGTGCACACTTACATTCTCTGTCTTACTGTTACATAAATCCCATGAATGTATGAGATTAAGTTAGCTTCATCATATCTCAATCAGTGATTAAGTGAATAATAACGTTTCTATCAGGTTACTATCAGCCTGTCACTCTTATTAGTAGTTATTTTTCAGGAGGGGGCGGGGTTTGGAGGAACAGAGGAGACGGTGATCGCGGAAGCTTTCCTCCTGCCTTCACAAACTTTACACACGTATTTATCAACTGAAAATAGCAAGAGGACATTCATACTCTGCAATCCAAGACTTGATTAAGTCCACCCAAATCCTGACATGACGATAACGAGTGTTTTTCAAAAACACAAATCCCTGCTGTGTGTCTCTGAGCCGCAGCGACGCGGACTGATTCAGAGCGGGTCATTCTGCTGTTGGTTCTGGACTGGTGTTGGTGGTGTTGGTGGATAAAGCAGACTGCTCCATGTGTGGTGTCGCTGTGCCGCTGTCACATCTGTTCCTTGATCTCTGCGTCACCGACCAATTTTATATTCGTGTGACAGAAAAAATTCTAAAATAAAAAAACGTTATTGTCCAGCCGCGGCCGAAAAATCAAGAAGCAACGTTACTACGCTATAATCGATAATCGAGCGGCGAGCTACTGAAAAGCTGCCCGCGAGCTACCGGTAGCTCGCGATCGACGTGTTGGAGAGCCCTGGTCTAGACAAACAATTCAAAAGACAAAATCAACTAAATGTATTTAAAGACCAATCTTTATTTGAATCTGCCTCTTAACCTGAGATATTAGTTATACAGTAATAGTATTGACAATCTAAAAAAACTGAGCAACTCAATGGTTAACTTTTATATTCCTTATTGTCTAAAGCATTTATTACTTTGATTTCCCCCTCTCATATTCAGTGTGGACGGATTGAGACAGCGTGGTGTCCAGAGAGCTGCAGAGACTTCAGGGAGAAACCTCCGTGTGATGGACGGATTGAGACAGCGTGGTGTCCAGAGAGCTGCAGAGACTTCAGGGAGAAACCTCCGTGTGATGGACGGATTGAGACAGTGTGGTGTCCAGAGAGCTGCAGAGACTTCAGGGAGAAACCTCCGTGTGATGGACGTCCTGTCTGTTGGTTTGGAGAGGACTGAGGGTCTTTCCTCTGCGAGGAGGACCAGGCCTGATGGAGGAGGACCAGGCCTGATGGAGGAGCCCATGCTGGGCAAAGCTGATACCAACTGCACAGGCCTAGTCTGTCACTTTATTTGACTAAATGTGTTTACATTTAATAGGTTTACACCTTCTGTCCATATGTGCTTTTTATTTAAAAAATATTTGATTAACTTTTGGTTCACATTTCAATAAATTGAATTTGTATTTGCACTCCTTTTGTCCATTATTCTTACTGAAAATGTTAGATTACACATTCACATCTGACTGAAGATTGGCCCCATTTATTTGTGACGTTGCAAACTCTGCGGTACAAGGCACAAGTGATGTGAAGCTCATAAAGTGAGGCAAATAGAAATAATCAGCTGATGGAGTGTAGATGTGGAAATAGGTGCATTCGATCAGCTGACTGTGTTTTTCGCCACACTTTATAAGCCTATAACCACACCTTCTCTGAGGTGCAGCGTCACAAACAAATGATGGTCCTGATAGACTACAAAAATATTCGGTGTGCAGATCTTTGTTTTCACAATAAAAGTAGTTTCTTAGTGAATGTCCTGTACTGGTCTTAAAATCTCATAACATCAGCTTTTCATTTCCTCTTGGATGTTCTTCTTGACCCTCAGAGAAGGAGAAAATGCTGAGTCGTGTCTTTCAGGCATGTCCTTTCCTAACAAAAATTACAGGAAACATAAAACATATTATTGCAGAACAAGTGTGTTATTTATGAAAGAGGTGTGTTTGTGTTTTTAGGGGCTGTAGATATAAATCTTTTGTAATTGTAATGTTTTTTATTTCAACAGTGAGCTACAAAGACAATCAGATTATGAATGAACAGTATGAATTCATCAACATTGAAATATATTTTATTATCAAATAATATTTAACTGTTATCAAAACTAGTGCAACTGTAGAAGCTTGCTCTGTTGTCTCACTGAAAGAATAACTTTTACCACGTTTTTACAGACAATATTGAGAGATAAATAGTAGCAGTTCTCACTATGTGTCAAATATCTTTGCCTTCAATACATTCAATTAGAAAGCTGACAAAGTCATATTGCTTGTTAACATCTAAATGTAACTTTTGCATGGAAAAAACCCTCAACTTCACTGATGTGTAGGTGATCTAGTATTTAGTATTGTTTAATGGAATGTATATCAGTGTATTAAAGTCAATACTTCATTTATTTAAACCAATATCTTTCTTGATTCTTTGTACAGTATGAAAAAAGTCTTTACCTGTGCTGAAGTTCACTGCTGTGAGGAGTCCAGTTCTGTCTCTCACTCTCTGGTCCAGCCTGTCTGCATCACCTGGACACTTTAAACAAACAGATATATATGTAAAGTACCATGTGTACACAACATGTACAACTATAACTTATTCTCTTCTGTTGAACATGTTGGATTGTGTATTGTCCGAGTCAGGGTCCTTTTTATTTTACTGTAACTTTGGAAGAACAAATGAAATGCAATGAATAAGCTTAATTTTAACTGAAGCACACATAACGTCTGATCTAATATTTCTAACAAATCATCCCTAAAGCATTGAGTAGGCTATCCATCGTCCTTAAATGCAGGCATTAAGTTACATGTTCACGTTCTACAGCCACAATTAGTCGGTTTCACAATCATAATGAAAATCAAATAAATAGTAAGCATTGGTATTACAATACTTACTATTTATTTGATACCAATTTGGCAATACAATTAATAAAAACAACAAGGTTTGGGTTCGTTCTTCAGATATGACTGTGACGTTAACGTGTAAGCTCAATAATGAACTCCAGCTCAACCAACCATATTGTAATATCTAAGTAATCATCTTGAAATATGACGTTAATAATTGTAATATACACACATCTTATTGTGAGGTTGATTTCACATACACTACTTCGACGTTAGCTTGTCTACATACTTGAGCATAGCCAATTTAAATTAACCTTAGCGATGCATACAGTTACCTTCATAATCAAATTTCTCTCTAAGTTACAAGGATGACCTTACCAACCTCAAAAACAGAAGCCGTTTGTTTTACAGTATTATCCCACTTAACGCTTAACACTTCTCTATTTCGTTTTTTGGAGGCTACGATTAGCATCGTTAGCACAGATGTAGCTAGCTACCACTGCCTTACATGCTAACCCAAGCCTTAACATTCATTACGTAGCTGATTAAAATCAAAAACACATAAATAAAGTACTCGAATTTCACTTACCGCAAAACCGCATTCATGCACCGTCTGTTTTAACCGCAGAGCGAGTCACAATAGTCCGATATAAGCATGAAGAACAAACAAACCCGGCCGAGTTCAAGTTATCTCCCCCGGTTGAACTGATCAGGCTGTAGCATCACGGAGCAGCTAGCAGAGACAAGAAGCTTACAGCAGCAGTCACTTGACAGAGCTGTCACTCAATGTGACCACGCCCTAATTTATGCATAACTTTAAGACTGAATATTAATTAAACAGATGAGTTGAGAAAAAATTCACCCCCCAATCCATAGTCACGAAGGGGGAATCTAACTATACAGAGAATATGGTTTTTTGAACCACGATGTAAACATGTTTATTTCTGCTGTAAAGTTGGGAAATTTTAACATGGGGGTCTATGGAAATTGCTCCCTTCTGCAGACTGCTCCTACTGGCCACTATATGAACTGCAGTTTGAGGCACTTCCTTATTGTCCTCCCGGCTCTGCCTCAGAGTTTGCCGCTTGTTCTCACCTTAGCTGTTATTCTAATCAAAAGTCGTATTCAATGGCATTAAAACGATAAAACGCTGCTGAAGGTTAATCCATAGGTTAATCCAATGTGTCTGTGTCACTTTGAAAAAAATATTGATAATCCATAATTCAATTTTTATGTAAAAATCGGAGATTTAATATTAGCTGCTAATGGTAGCCACCAGAGTGTATTGCAGCTTCCGGTTCCGGGGCATTCTGGCTGCGCAGCACTCATTCACCAATGGGTAATGTTTAGATGGATTTTAGGAACTTCCCCTCGATTCTATTGGCTCTAACGATTAAAAAGAGATGTCAATCATCAAAATCGAACAAGGGGGGCCAGAGATATGGAAAATCCACCCAAATGACCCCAGAAGTGTTTTTTTTCCTTCTAAATCTCTCTAAAAAGGTCCAATTTCACTTGTTTTGCATCAATCTTGATACAGGGTACTTATTATATGTTATAGTTTGGATTCCTAAAGCTTTTAGTCTACTATCCCATCATTCAAGGGTGGTTTTCACTATAAGTAATTCTTTTTTTTTGGACGGACACTATAATTTTCAATTGGAAATCTAAATTTAATTTAAAATAAAAACATCTATATTGATTCTGACACTTCTACATCCAACTCACAGATGTAACCTTGCTTTGAGAAAAAAGATTATTAATTTACCCTTTTTAGAAGTGAAGATATGGTCATTTGTTCTGGGCATGTCATTTTCGAGCCTGAGACCTGAAAAACAGGCTCAGGGGTTAACAGGTTAATAGGTTTTTAAATATTAAGAAGCCTGAGACACAGTTTTGTGAAAAAACTACCCGCCAGACCCGGATTAGGGTCCTCTCTGGCTTAACAGTTAATGATCTCAAGGCAGATGGGAACACAGTCACCAAGAAAACTATTGGTAACACACTACACCATAATGGATCAAATCCTGCAGCGCCAGAAGGCCCCCCCCCCTGCTCAAGAAGAACATGAAAGGCCCGTCGGAAGTTTGACAATGAACATCTTTATGATTCAGAGAAGGCTTTGGAGAAGGTGTTGTGGTCAGATGAGACCAACATCGAGATCTTTGGCATCAACTCGACACGCCGTGTTTGGAGGAAGAGAGATGCTGACTATAACCCCAGAACACACCCCACCGTCAGGCATGGAGGTGGAAACATTGTGCTTTGGGGGTGTTTCTCTGCTAAGGGGACAGGACCACTTCCCTGCACCGAGGAGAGGATGTACGGGGCCATGTACCCTAAAATCTTGGCCGATAGCCTCCTTCCCTCAGCCAGGACACTGAAAATGGGTCATGGAGGGGTCTTCCAGCAAGACAATGACCCTGAACAAAGGCAACACAGGAGGGGCTAAAGAAGAAGCACATTTAGGTGAGGGAGGGGCCTAGCCAGTCTCTGGACCTTAAACCCAGAGAAAATCTAGCCCGGCTAAAATAACTGGATGGCCTACCTGCCTGTCAGCCTTCCATCTGTGCACAAACTTATCTCGTGCCCTCATTGGTCATGTGCGCGTTCGTGTGTGTTGGAGGAGGGGCTCTGTGAGGAAGTGGCAGATTTTTTCCGGCTGTGTATTTTCGAATTCTAGCGCACTCGAGCTGGTTTCTCCAAAATGACCTACCCCGCCGTTAAGTGTTATTATGGGAGAATTACTATTCTTGTGGTACTGCTGCCTTATTAGGCCCATATTGAGCAGAGCATATTAAGATCCAAACTCATGTACAACAACTTCCTTACTTGCAATAAATAAGAACTAATTAGAGGGTTATTGAGGAAAAACTGTAAACTAATGGCTTATTACTTGTAGACTATGGTCATGTAGAATAAGGCATTAATAAGTGTTTTATAATGACTAATAAAGAGCCAATATACTGCTAATATGCATGTTAATTGTGAGGTCGGCCCAGACCCTAGGGGTTTTTAAATCAACACTTAAGACTCACTTCTTCTCTCTGGCCTTCTAGTCAGAGCGGAGCCCGACTCCTGACATTTCCCTGTATGGGATCTTTCATTTGTGCTGTTGTAAAGTGTTTTTATTGTAAAGTATTTTTATTGTATGTACAGCACTTTGGCTCGACCAAAAATCGTTTTAAAAATGTGCTATATAAATAAAACTTGATTTGATTTGATTTGATTTAATGAACAACTAGTTGATGGTTAATTTGTGTACCTTAATATTAAGTGTTACCAACATTTTTTTATGGATTTTTTGTCAAAGCACTTAAGATATTCATTGCTATCGGGATGTTAAGAGCATTCCATGGAATATAACAAAAAGTGTATCTCGAGCCGGTTTCTCAAACTTACCTACCCCACCTTTAAATGCAAATACATTTTTATCTTTCATATAAGGTCCATTTCTGGATTTTCTTTTTGATATTCTTACTCTCACTGTTAAAATAAACCTACCATTAAAATGATAGACTGTTCATTTCTTTGTAAGTTACTTACAAAATCTACAAGGGATAAAATTATTATTTCCTTCACTGTAAATTGTTCTGATTCGTCTTCTGACCACACTGACCATACTTGGGGAAGCTTGCACATGAGAAAAAGAATGAAGAGAAATAAAGTTCACAAACAGTTGTATGAGGAGCTGACTGAGAGCTCCATTTAAATGAGTCAGTGAACTGTAGGGCTCTTTGGCCAGATCAGAAAGCAGCTGGTACAAGCCTACAGCCACACACAAAACATTTTCAGCTAAAAGTGTGTGAAAAGGCTTTTTTTTCTTCTTTTTTTTAACATGCATACCATTTTCAAACAAGAGAGTAAGCAGAGGAGACCCTGCCCCCAGCCTTCCACACAAGCTTCTGCTTTTTAAGTTTCACAGTTGCCCCTGGTGGGAACAGTGTCTCTGAAAGTCGACTCACAGCACAACCCCAGCTGCAGCCACTCAAACACTCCTCTTTCTACTGCTACTACTACATGTAACGTATACAAAGGAGACAGCCTGAGCAGGAACAATCTGCACATCACTTTATAGCGCCAGTATATGCTGTGTGTAGTGTTACATTGAAACAAGCATCATGTGATGACTGGAATCCTTTCCTCTGGTCCTCCCTCCCTCCCTCCCTCTGCCTGTATGTGTGTCTTTATGTTTCCTCAGAGACAGCAGCAACACAGTAATACAAATAATCCACTATATATACAAATATATATAAAAAAATAAAGCTGGATCTCTGTACGGGAATGCCTGTGGCCAGTGGGCCGGAACAGAATAAACCACCAATGAAGACAAATAATGTGTCCCCTGGGGCCACACTACGCTCCTGATGGGACCAAGGATGAATTAGTCATCATAACCCTATCAACATTATTAAACATGACTTTGTGTTTCTTTAAAAAGAGACAGCAATGTGTCTACTTTAATACTGTATCCACGAGGGGGAAGAGGAGGATACTAATCAAATAAGATGTATGGATGAATACAAATGGGGGGGCTGGGGACGTGAGGTACAGCAAAAAAAATGAGGGATAACAGGGAAAAACATTTGTAGTAGTATATGTGTAATTGTTTGCACATCTTTATCCACACATATGTACTTAACTGTAAATTCGTGTCAGAGATTTCCATTGCAGTGTGCTGTCTGTGTAGGTGGTACAAGCTCTGCTCCCTGTATGAGTCCAAGCAGCGTGCTCAACACTCAGTGGCGTGCACACATCTGTCTCTGTGGCTTTAGCTTGCTGATCTTTACCCACAGGGACTCTGGGCTAAGAGACAGATCCCAGCAGACACATCAGTGAGATAGAGGAGATACTGACGGCAGGAACAGGAGAAGCCATCGCAACTAAAATGAATTATAAACTGAAGCAGGAGTGCTGGAGCACAGGCTGATTGATGATAAGTTATTAATCAACAATGTGTGATTGACATTGTTGATTCGTAGGAAATTGATGTGAGAAGCTTTATTTTTAAAAGCAATTCAATCATGCCTGCTGCTCACAGATAGAAGCTCCTGTCATCAAACCCATATAGACTGCATATGCGTCATCGAGTGGTTAAGACTCCACTATGATTCCATGAATAACGAGATGAATAACAAACCAGAGGAGGAGGCAATGGTGAAGAATAAAGAAAGTAACAGCAAGTGAGAACAGAGACCCTTGTTCTGGATCAGAGCGTTCAGATGGGCTTCATACATACATAGCTGTTTGCTTCAGATTTAGCTGTGTGTGTGCCAGATTAGCCAGCTACTAAAGTTCTAACGGGCTCATCATTCCATTGAATGAGGGAAAGGACAATTGTTTTTGAGTTTGTCCTTCACACAGCAATCCCCCCCATGGCTGGTGCTGTGTTACTGGGTTATGTTGCTGTAAGGAGGCTCTGCCTTAAAGGCTAGGTCAGGGAACAAAGCTTGTGCACAGTAAACACAACACATTATGAAAGATGGTAATATAGATACAGTAGTACTCTGCAGTACCACTGATATGCATCTGTGGGTATTTTTAAGTTAAGTATACAATAAATCCCAGTACCAAGTAATGTGTATATGCCATTTACCTGTGTGTATTTACCACTACACCTCTGTGTGCCAATTACTGACTAATTTGTTTCACAACAGTAGTGTTAAATATTTTAAAGAAGGAGAAATAGTAGAAAGGTCATATTTTGAAACAAGGGTTGGAGAAAAGGGCTGGTCATGCTGATAAGGGACCTCACAATTACATCTGTGGTAGTTTTACTGCACTTACAGCTCTCCAGCTGCATGATGCAGGTCTGAACATCCATAGGGAAGTTCTTCAGATCCATGGGGCATGACAGAGTTAATGTGAGTCTGGAAGCAAAGGGAGAGGAGAGAACACATGAGTCATAGACAGTGACAGGGTTTGAGGTCGTCCATAAATGTACCGCACATGTTATTATACTTTGTATTAATGCAGCATTAAGTTGGATATCTTTGAAGCTTTTTACAAAAAAATTGTTTCAGGGCTTCTTATTGACATGTTTATTAAGATCTGATTGTTTGTTTTTGTATCATTTTAAAATTAACTTCTTACTTTATTCCAAAGTCTAGTCCAGTCTTTAATGATTAGTTTGCTTCACATTATTGTGGGTTCTATTGTTTAATGTGGATTATGAGCATGTGGTTGGAACATGCAATGAATATCATGAAATACATATTTACGATATATTATATTATTCCAAAACATATTGTGTTTGAACAAAGTACAAATACATTCTCCAGTAATGTTTCTGATCAAAGCATCAAACAGTATTCTGATGTCTTCACTCCACAGATAATGCATTCCTCCATATCCCATCGTGTTAGCAACTGCACTGTGTGCCTCCAGCCATGAAATTGCTAAAAGTGCATTTCCACGTGTTCACATTACTCACTGCTCCTTGAGCCATGAATATAGCTTCTCAGTGCATTCAAATTAACATTTTCAAGAGAATAAAATGATGCCCCCCTGCCCCCCACCAGTTCAACAGGGCTGTAGACTTACCTTATAGAGTACAAAACATTCCCATTCTTAAATATCCGGAGCAGTTTGTTATCTGTAGTGACTTCGTGAAAGTGGGCCCCCTTCTCATTGGCAAAGAACAGGTCTGGTTTCCATATGGAGTCTAACATAGAGGGGTCCAGGTCCAGAGAGTCATCGGGGTACTCAGCGTAGGCGAGCCGGGGGTCATTCCACTGCTGCCGGAGGAAGATGTTCACACGGTAGTCCTGCAGACACAGACAACAAGACGCTTCTCTCAGGGGAAATTTTTATGGAAGCTGAGGTAACCAACAGATAGCCGAATACACATTTACATGATGAGCCAAATTGGATGCTAGTTGTCAAAAATTATAAAAAACAAATATAAATACATGGTAATGTGCAGATATTTACATGAGGACATGAGATTGGAATTAATTGTTGCTCTCAGTATAGGTTTTTAAAATTGTGAATGTTCTGAAAGTACTTTTATTAGTGCATTAATTGAAATGCATTGAATGTTAAATGATCCATTCAGGATACATAGGTGAATATGAGAAGTGTAGCTTTGCATTGTTCTACCAAGGAGCATAAATCTGCTCACGTTGTCTCTGCACCCAACAGGAGAAACTATTTTCAGGAGCATGTGACCATATATTTATAAAGCGGCTTTACTCGTTACTACACTAACAGAGGCTGTATTGCATCAGTTGGTCACAGGGTCACGGCTTACTCCCCTGAGGTGAGCATATAATCATCTATTCCCTGAAGCTTTCCCTGATGCTTTCTAAGCATGAACCAATCCAAATTAATACTGGTATTTACAGTAAAGGTGCCGGAAACGTCCTCTCTCTGCAACACTTTTCTTGAAATGTATAAAAAATCCTGACCTCATTGGTTAATATCACCACAGTGACTCACTCTTCTATCTGACTTCAATGCTATCAAACAAACCTGGAACCGCAGTTGATAAGAGCAGTTCAATATGCTGCTGTAACCTGTAACGTGAGGCTATCTGTGGACAATTACAACAACAAGAGGAGATAAGCCTGGCTTTGGTGGGGGAGGGGAACGGCTTTGCATGACTCAGAAATGTTGTCATATGAGTTTCGTTTTGTAGAGCAGGAAACACTTGGATGAAAATTAGGGTGTTTTGTTTATTTTTATTATAATTTGGAATGGTGACTCCAACTGGTACCTTGGTAGTGAACCGAGTGTCCTGATGCTCGCTCCATGTTCAGCTCCCTAGAAAATTCCCAGAATGCACTGTGAAGAGAAGTGAGCATATCTCCTCACAATGCTCACTGACTGGAATTGACATCACTACTGTTCCACTTCACTACCCTCCCAACAGAGCCGGAGTCAGTGCACAGTGAACACACGCGTGGCTAACAGAATTAAGTCAATTTGATATAAGTACTGTACAAGAGTAATATTACATATTGCCAATCATTTTCAGTCAAAAATGCAATTTTTCTTTCATTCGCTGTGTTTTCTCTGCACTCACCAGAGTCCCCTTGATAAGCAGTGGAATAGATAAATAAATAAATGTACACATGCATTGACATAGTTATCCATCCATCCATCTTCTCCCGCATATCCGTGGTCGGGTCGCAGAGGTAGCAGTTCCAGCAGTTCCAGCAGTTCCAGCAGTTCCAGCAGAGAGCCCCAAACGTTCCTTTCCCTGGCCACATCAACCAGCTCTGACTGGGGGATTCCAAGGCGCTCCCAGGCCAGCGAAGAGATATAATCCCTCCACCTGGTCCTAGGTCTACCCCTCGGTCTCATCCCAGCTGGACGTGCCTGGAACACCTCCCTAGGGAGGCGCCCAGGTGGCATCCTTACTAGGTGTCCGAACCACCTTAACTGGCTCCTTTCGACGTGAAGGAGGAGCGGTTCAACTCTGAGTCTCTCCCGGATGACTGAACTTCTCACCTTATCCCTAAATCCCCGGACACACCAAGCCGATTTTGGCCGTCGATGGATGTCAGGCCGACGATGAGCGTCCTGTCGCCCTACTCAGATTGGTGTGTCCCGCACCGTCGGGTCTTTTCGGCCGTGCCGACACCTTTTTGGCCGAAAACCTACCGATTCAACATGTCGAATCGGTAGGCAATTGGCCAAAGGCTGTCGGTCAAATAAATCACTCTGATTGGCTGTTCAGCTAGCGAATCAGTGCATGAGAAGCGAAACGGAAGTGAGGGACCCAAACAAACTATTAAGAAGGCAAATCTGAGATTTCATTTAACTCCAGCTCTCGACACAGGTTCGGGAAAGCCCCATGAGCTTCTCGTTGTAGAGTGAAAATGGAACGCACACGCTATTTGTTGTTTGTTTATATCACGCAGTCTGTTCTTCTTCTCTCGATGTATCACGCAGTCTGTCTTCCGGTTGTTGCCTCTTTTGAATGACGAATACACACTACCGCCGCCTGCTGGTAAGGAGAGTTATTGCCACTCACGCATGCGCAGTTCGTACGTGCAACTTGGCCGTCGGCTGAAGTCTTTGTGGTGTGTTCCAGTGCGACTGTTGGCCAAGACGCAGGAGACGCGAGGCGACACAACAGTCGGGTCCGTCTGTGTCAGTTCTTTGGTGTCAGCTTGGTGTGTCCCTACCTTAAGGGAGACGCCAGCCACCCTGCGGAGAAAACCCATCTCGGCCGCTTGTATCCGCGATCTCGTTCTTTCGGTCATGACCCATCCTTCATGACCATAGGTGAGGGTAGGAACGAAAATGGCCCGGTAGACAGAGAGCTTTGCCTTCTGGCTCAGCTCTCTTTTCGTCACAACGGTGCGGTAAAGCGACTGCAGTACCGCTCCCACTGCTCCGATTCTCCGGCCCATCTCACGCTCCATTGTTCCCTCACTCGAGAACAAGACCCTGAGATACTTGAACTCCTTCACTTGGGGTAAGGAATCATTCCCTACTTGGAGTGGACAGTCCATCGGTTTCCTGCTGAGAACCATGGCCTCAGATTTGGAGGTGCTGATCGTCATCCCAGCCGCTTCACACTCGGTTGCGAACCGATCCAGTGAGAGCTGAAGGTTGCAGACCGATGAAGCCATTAGAACCACATCATCTTCAAAAGCAGTGGTGCAATCCTTAGTCCACCGAACTGCAGACCCCCTCCCCCCACCAGGAGGTTCGAGGGTTACCGCCCCTTGAGGCACCTAAGACCTTGAGACCACAGCTCCCCGCCGCGGCTTCGGCAATAGAGGCTTTGAATACCGCCCACTCTGGTTCAATGTCCCCAGCCTCCACAGGGATGCCCGAAAAGCTCCGCCGGAGGTGTGCGTTGAAGGCCTCCTGAACTTGGGCCTCCTCCAGACGTTCCCAGTTCACCCGAACTACACGTTTGAGCTTACCAGGTCTGTCGAGAGGCTTCCCCCGCCACTCGTCCCAACTCACCACCAGATGGTGATCAGTTGACAGCTCAACTCTCTTTACCCGAGTGTCCAAAACATATGGCCTCAGGTCCGATGATACGATAACGAAATCGATCATGGACCTTCTGCCTAGGGTGCTCTTGTACCACGTACACTTATGAGCATCCTTATGTTCGAACATGGTGTTTGTTATGGCCAATCCATGACTAGCACAGAAGTCCAGTAACAAACCACCACTCTGGTTCAGATCAGGGGGGCCGTTCCTCCCAATCACGCCCCTCCAAGTGTCTCCATCATTGCCCACATGTGCGTTGAAGTCTCCCAGCAAGATTAAAGAGTCCCCTTCAGGAGCCCCATACAGGACTCTTTCCAGGGTCTCCAAGAAGGCCGAATACTCTGAACTGCTGTTTGGTGCATAAGCACACACAACAGTCAGAGTTTTCCCCCCCATAACCCGCAGGCGTAAGGAGGCGACCCTCTCGTCCACTGGGGTAAACTCCAACAAAGAAGCACCCAACCGGGGGCTTGTGAGTATCCCCACACCCGCCCGGCGCCTCACACCTTTACCGGAGAAGAATAGAGTACAACCCCTATCCAGAAGTAAGGTTCCAGAGCCGACGCTGTGCGTAGAGGTGAGCCCAACCAGATCCAACTGGTAACGCTCCACCTCCCGCACAAGCTCCGGCTCCTTCCCCCCCAGAGAGGTGACGTTCCACGTCATTGAGTTATTTTTTATTAGCTTTTACTTTTCTCACACAAGAGGGTACCTAACTCTTAAGAGAACACACATGTAATCATCACAGCCGAGGAATCATTAGCATCTCAGGGTTCACTGGTGCAGGAAGCAGAGCTGTAGTACTGTACAGTGATTCACTGCCTGCCTGGGGATCCTCAGCTGCTGTACCTACAGATGGGATTCATGGTGGCAGGTAGGGAGGCCTTCTCTCAGCTATTCACTCCTTTCTGGGGGTCTCACCATTACTACTGTGTCTGGGCATTAAGCATGCAATACCTAGTCCTATGTCTTCCTCATCTCTGCCAGCAGACAACTATCGTAATACCCTAAATGCATGCTACATTTTTACCATGGTTTCAAATGTGTATTGTGGTCTATAGAAATATGTAAAATAACTATAGAGCCACCAAAAGATTCCAGGAAACTGGTGCACTGCTAAGAACTGGTGCCCTGCTAAGAACACAACACAAAAAATGGTTCTGCAGGTTTCAAATTGAAGTGTTGTTCCGAGGACAAACCTGTGGCATTATCATGTCTCCCTGTGTAGACAGATAAACTAAACGCTGCTCGCACACACAGCAGAGAGAATGGATTAAGAGGGATGGAGAGATTGAGTGAACAAATGAAAAAAAGAGTAAACAATAGTAAATCTGTTTAACATAGATAGCGTGTTCAGACCGTGAATAAACCTGCCGCCTCTAAGCCCTGTGTATATGTTTGTCTGTGTGTGTGTGTGAGCGACAAACGGGCTTCAAAAAATAAACTCTGAATCTTCTCCTGCCTATTTTTTCCCTACGTTATACTGTGACTGTGCCTTATAAATGGTAATATTACCATAATATTCTTTTATTTTATGCACGTGTTTAAGACCACTACACGGAATGCTCCATAAATGTGCCTTCTGATGATTTATAGGTGTTGAGGCTCAGCTCATAAACAAAAAAGGGATTAAAGTGAATGTGTGTCAATTAACTTCCCTACATCACAAGATCCATTCACACAACATGATTCATTCACATACATCTTTAGAGACCTTCATCATGTGTGTATGTAATGTTCTCTTTGCACAACTGAAGAAAAAAGACACACACACAACACACACACACACACACAAATTTGCCCCACCCCTCCCTACTTCTAAAATGAATCCCCTGCCTCTTACAGAGTGACTGAAGTCAAACCAGTATCAACTACCTGGAGGAGTGTGAGCCTCACATCATATCCTTGAATACAAAATTCAGCAAAATGTACAGCCAATCATAAAGAACAAACTGCACTACTAGAGATTACCACTCATCTATTTGTATTTCTCAGACCTAAAATGCTTGTTTTCAGTCTATCCATCCCCCTCCTGTTGGTAGCGTGTCAGCTAAAGTTGGATTATCATGTCAGTAAAAGGTATTTGAAATGTCCTGTTGATGTGTTGAGGTCATTCCTGAACTCTCGTGTTTGTAAGAGCAGAAGAGGACTGGGTAGATAAAAAGACAGATGGTGAGAAGAGAGAAAGGTCTTAATCCTAATGTTGTGACATAAGGCCTGTGTGTGTCCCTCAGTGTGCCTCTCAGCTCTCAGTACACAGTGTGTGTCAGCACCTCTGCATCAGCACTGACCCCAAACCTGCTGTCCTAAGAAACACTGCTTTTCCTTCAAGTCCCTTCATTGTCTGTGTTATGCCACATCCTGACATAATGGTAAGGATGACACAGCCCTCCTCCTCCTCCTCCTCCTCCTCCTCCTCCTCCTCCTCCTCCTCTCCTCCTCTCCTCCTCCTCCTCCATGCTTTCAGCTGTTCCCTGAACCAGAACTGTGCATATAGCTCTGTTCCCATCTGTAGCAGCCTGCTACACCTGACACCGATTTGAAATTGAAAAAAATAAATGATAATCACAATTTCCATAGTTATGTAATATACTGAATGAAAGGATAAATCACACCAGTTGTGTACACAAACACACTTGGCCTACTGTGATGAACAATTAATTTGATTCTGATTAATAATAAAATTGAATTGAAAGCAATATTGAAAATTCTGAAACTTGTCATGACAGTTCTTGCTTGGCAGGCTAACACACACGCACACGCACACACACACACACACACACACACACACACACACACACACACACACACACACACACACACACACACACACACACACACACACACACACACACAGACAGACACACTTACAAATGGCACATTGGTCTGAACAACTCTCAAAGGTGCAGAAAGCACTTAGACCTTGTCCCTGCAATCCTCCATGTTGATAGGAGGCTCCGCTCTCTGCTGTTCATTATACAGCAGACACACTGAGGTGAAGCATCACAAATGTTTGTAATCATTACTGACTCACAGACACACATGAGTATACTGTAAAGGTTTATCAATGGTGAGGAGGTTAATCAATCAATAGTGTCAACCAGTTTCGCTTTATGAAGGCTAATAACTCAATAAATGGTCAGTTTGGCCAATTGCAACTATTTGCTTGCTTTAACAAACATGACAACATGTCACAGGAGGCTTGTCATGAGCAGCACAGCAGTCTGTCCTCTGCTGCTGAGAAATGATGCCAAAGCAGAAGTGCCAAAAACTGCACTTCCTGGAATCGGCCCTTCAGGCTGTCAGCGGGTGAATCCCAACGGATGAGAGAATGACATGCACAGCAAAACTCAACATGTTTACAGCCTGCTGCAAAAATGTAATTGTCTCTTTAGCTGAGGTCAACTAACTAACTATTGACTCTCTCCCTCTTTTTATATATAAATACTTTTTTTTTTGTTATAACAATGACAACAATAAAATAAATACAATAATAATACTAAAGTAGAGAAAACACAAATAGTGAGAAAGACAAATAAATGATATTTAGGGTTAAAGTTACAGTAAGCTCATACATAATGGTGAGGGTGTTTGAGTGAACTATGAAATATTGATATCTTGGTCCTGGTCCATTTGTAATATTGATGTAAAAAGCAGCTTGTGTGCGGCCAAGCCTGATTGCATGTCACTTTAAATGTATCTGCTGTCAGAGTCACTGAGCGTCCTCAGTGCCTGGCTGTCTCCTCTGATTCTGTCTGCGTCTGCCTCCCTCTGTCATTATCTCTGCTGTCACTGTGTCATCCTGTCTGGACACACTTTGAAGCTTTTCATTCTTGCCATTGCAGATGACTTGCCCTTCGAGTAGGTTCTAAAAACAGCGTCACTGAAAATATCTTAAAGGTCTCCTATCATGCAAAATGCACTTTTTTATGTCTTTTATACATAAATATGCGCGACGTGTTTTGGAAGTAATAGGGTCTGTGTTTACATTAATAATAATAATAATAGATAAATGTTGTTAGCGCTTTTACAGGTGCTCAAAGTCGCTTTACAGAGATAGTGAAAAGAAAAGAACAACAAATAAATATAGTTAAAGTCAAATTAAAATCAAGCAATACAAAAACAATCACACATTAAAAGCCAGATTGAAGAGGTGAGTTTTTGTGAGTTTTTTGAAGGTGGTGAGGTCAGGGCAGTCTCTGATGGGTTGTGGGAGTGAGTTCCAGAGGGAGGGGGCAGCGACGGAGAAGGCTCTGTCCCCCCAGGTCCGGTGCTTGATGCGGGTGGGGATGGATAGGAGGTTGGCTTCTGATGAGCGGAGGCAGCGGGAAGGGGTGTGGTGGTGCAGCAGGTCTGTGAGGTAGGGGGGGGCCTGATTGTTGAGGGCTTTGTGAGTAATGAGGAGGACTTTGAAGTCGATTCTTTGACGAACGGGGAGCCAGTGGAGGTTCTGGAGGACGGGAGTGATGTGGTCTCGGGAGCGGGTGTGGGTGAGGAGGTGGGCAGCAGAGTTCTGGATATGTTGGAGTTTATTGAGGAGGTTGGATGGTATGCCGTAGAGCACATGTGTCAAACTCAAGGCCCGGGGGCCAAATCAGGCCCTTGGTGGATTTAATTTCGGCCCGCAGAATAATTTTTAATTACTATTAGATCTGGCCCGCCGGTATATTGCACGCACACCTTCACTCAATCCTGAGGGTCTCCTCAGCTCAGAGCCTGACTCCAAACATTGATGAACTTGCACCCAAGAAGAGATGCCAAGTATCTGGCTTGAACTAGCATCACAGAGCAGCAACTGACTTTCAATGGATGTTTCCTTCTGCACTTTTTTTCTTGCGACAACAGGGCATGTTTGTTTTTTCTTTGAGGGAAATTGTTTTTTGAAGCTGTTGTTGGCCTGTGGAAAAATGTAATCATAAGAAATGACTCCGGAAAAACTGCAGATAGATCCATAAGAAATGACTGATTATTTAATGTTTAATGTTGTTTTTATAGGCAATAATTTAAGCTTTGTTAGTTCCAGGTTTAACAAGTGCAATAAGTTAATTTCAATAGTTTTGCAATAAACATTGAACCAGTCCGGCCCTCGACTAGTACTGATTTTTTTATTTTGGCCCACTGTGTATTTGAGTTTGACACCCCTGCCGGCTTAGAGGATGCTATTGCAGTAGTCGAGTCGTGATGTGATAAATGCATGAATCAGGGTTTCAGCAGCAGAGGAGGAGAGTGATGGGCGGAGACGGGCAATGTTTTTGAGGTGGAAAAAGGCAGTCCTGGTGATGTGATCGATGTGGTGATTAAATTTGAGCTGACTGTCGAAGATGACTCCGAGGTTGCGGATGGAAGGGGGGGGCGGATAGAGTGTTGCTGTCAAGGGTGAAGTTGACATTCTGGATGGTTAGACATTAGCAAGCATCGCTAACACTTAGAGCTAACGCTGTACTGGAGAGAATATGTGGTAAAACTCACCTTGTGGTAAACCATCGACAGAGAAAGTGTTTGAGCTCCATACTGTTTCAGAAATAATCCTTGATGTGGTTTTCAAGATTCAAAATTCAAGGCTTTTATTGTCATTCGTACATAGCTACGGTGTAGTTATGTGGATGAAAAACTTAGGTCCCAGGCTCCTCCAACATTGCAACACAATAAAACAGACAAAATAGTGCAAGTAAATACAATAAAATAGAATAGATGTAGTACCATAAGAGTGTATGTACAAGTTATACATAATTTGTAAGTTGCAAACAGGTGAATGTTATTGATGTTCTTAGTTCAGGTGTTTAACAGTCTTATGGCCTGTGGGATGAAGCTGTCCCTGAGTCTGGTGGTTTTATTCCTGATGCTGCGGTATCGCCTGCCAGACGGCAGCAGACAGAACAGTTTTTGGCTGGGGTGGTGGGGGTCTTTGATAATCCTGAGGGCTTTCTTCCTGAGCCGCTGGGAGTAGAGGTCCTCCATGGATGGCAGCTCCATCCTGGTGATGTGCTGTGCAGTTTTCCCAACCCTCTGTTAAGTCTTACGGTTGAGGGCGTTGCAACTGCCATACCAGGCCGTGATGCAGCCTGTCAGGATGCTCTCTATGGTGCACCTGTAGAGTATCCTGGAGTCTATGTTGAACCTCCTCAGCCTGTGGAGGAAGAAGAGCCGCTGTCGAGCTCTTTTGGTGATGGTGGTAGTGTGAAGAGTCCATGTCAGGTCCTCAGTGATGTGGACCCCGAGGAACCTGAAGCTGCTGACTCTCTCCACCGTAGTCCCATTGATGGCGATGGGGGCGTGTCCCTCTCTCTGCTGCTTCCTGTAATCCACAATCAGCTCCTTGGTTTTGCTGACGTTGAGATGGAGGTTGTTATCCTGGCACCAAGATGTCAGGTTTTCGACCTCCTCTCTGTACGCCGTCTTGTCGCCGTCGGTGGTCTGGCCGATGACGGTCGTGTCGTCAGCAAACTTCACGATAGGGTTGGAGCTGTGTGTGGCCACGCAGTCGTGTGTGATCAGGGAGTAGAGGAGAGGGCTGAGCACGCAGCCTGGAGGGGCTCCGGTGTCAGGGTGGAGGATGTGATGTTTCCCACCCGCATTGCCTGGGGTCTGCCCGTCAGGAAGTTCAGGATCCAATAACAGAGGGCGCTGTTGAGCCCGAGCTCTCTGAGCTTGATGTTGAAAGCTGAACTGTAGTCAATGAATAGCATTCTCACATATGTGTTCCTCTGGTCCAGGTGTGAGAGGGCAGTGTGGATGGTGAGGGCTATGGCGTCAAAGCACTTCATGATGATGGAGGTGAGTGCTGGTGATTTTTGACTTTTTGGGGACAGGAACGATGGTGGAGTGTTTGAAGCATGTGGGGACTACAGACTGCAGCAGGGACCTGTTGAAGATGTCTGTGAACACCTCTGCCAGCTGAACTGCACACACCCTGAGAACACGGCCAGGGATGCCATCAGGTCCAGGAGCCTTGTGTGGATTAACCCTTTTAAAGGATTTGCACACATCTGCCCTGTCTAAAACAAAAGGGCAGGGATCCTGGTCCTTCTGTGCTTCCACAGCCTGGTTGCTCTCGAATCGTGCAAAAAAACTGTTCAGACAGTCCCTGGCAGCTCCTTTGTAATCTTTCATTGTGTTTAGTCCCGCCCACATGTTCCGGGTGTTACAGCCTTTGAGTCAGACTCCACTTTGTCTCTGTATTGTCTCTTTGCACTGCTAATAGCTCTCCGGAGTTCATACCTAGATTTCTTGTACTCCTCTGAATCTCCACCTCTGTCCGCGATAGTGCGCACTTTCAGCTTGGTACGCACCTCGCTGTTTATCCAGGGCTTTTGATTCGGGATTGTTCGTACAGTAACCTTCGGTACCACGTCATCGATGCATTTCCCAATGTAGCAGATGACCGTGTCTGTGTGTGTATTGATATTTTTGTCCTCAAACACACGCCACTCAGTAGATTCAAAGCAGTGCTGCAGAGCTGAGTCTGACTCCTCACTGCAGCGCTGTATAGTCCGTGTCACCGGTCTGTCCCGTTTCAGTTTCTGCTTGTAAGCAGGCAGCAGCAGCAGTGAGATGTGGTCGGATTTGCCGAAGGGAGGGCGAGGGAGAGCTTTATATCCATGTCGAAAAGGGGAATAAACATGGTCCAGTGTATTTCCGCCGCGCGTCGGGCAGTTTACAGGTGCATCTCAATAAATTAGAATATCGTGGAAAAGTTAATTTATTTCATTAATTCAATTCAAAAAGTGAAACTCATATATTATATGGATTCATTACACACAAAGTGAAATATTTCAAGGCTTTATTTGTTTTAATCTTGATGATTACGGCTTACAGCTAATGAAAACCCCAAAATCAGTATCTCAGAAAATTTGAATATTGTGAAAAAGTTCAATATTGTAGACTCACGGTGTCACACTTAATCAGCTAATGAACTCAAAACACCTGCGAAGGTTTCCTGAGCCTTTAAATGGTCTCTCAATCTGGTTCAGTAAGCTTCACAATCATGGGGAAGACTGCTGACTTGACAGTTGTCCAGAAGACACCCTCCACAAGGAGGGTAAGCCTCAAAAGGTAATTACTAAAGAAGCTGGCTGTTCACAGTTTGCTGTATCCAAGCATATTCATAGAAAGTTGAGTGGAAGGAAAAGGTGCACAAGCAACAGGGATAACCGCAGCCTTGAGAGGATTGTCAAGCAAAGGCCATTCAAACATTTGGGGGAGCTTCACAAGGAGTGGACTGAGGCTGGAGTCAGTGCATCAAGAGCCACCACGCACAGACGTATCCAGGACATGGGCTACAACTGTCGCATTACTCGTGTCAAGCCACTCCTGAACCAGAGACAATGTCAGAAGCGTCTTACCTGGGCTAAGGAGAAAAATAAATGGTCTATTGCTCAGTGGTCCAAAGTCCTCTTTTCAGATGAAAGTACATTTTGCATTTAATTTGGAAATCAAGGTGCCAGAGTCTGGAAGAAGAGTGGAGGGGCACACAATCCAAGTTGCTTGAAGTCTAGTGTGAAGTTTCCACAGTCAGTGATGATTTGGGGAGCCATGTCATCTGCTGCTGTTGGTCCACTGTGTTCTCTCAAGTCCAAAGTCAATGCAGCCGTCTACCAGGAAATGTTAGAGCACTTCATGCTTCCTTCTTCTGACAAGCTTTATGGAGATGCTGATTTCATTTTCCAGAAGGACTTGGCACCTGCCCACACTGCCAAAAGTACTAAGACCTGGTTTAGTGACCATGGAATTACTGTGCTTGATTGGCCAGCAAACTCGCCTGACCTGAACCCTATAGAGAATCTATGGGGTATTGTCAAGAGGAAGATGAGAGACACGAGACCCAACAATGCAGACGAGCTGAAGGCCGCTATCAAAGCAACCTGGGCTTCCATAACACCTCAGCAGTGCCACTGTGAGGGTCCACAGTTCTGCCTCCCTCTTTTTTCCCTCTGTTTGTTTTTGTCTGTCTTCCTGGCTAACCTACTTTTGGATTCCCACCTCCACAACTCCTCAGTTGCTGCTCGTCACCCTGATTGCAACTACTCACCTACACCTGCATATAAACCTGGTTCCCTGATCCAGTACTCGCCAGTTCGTCATCTAAACCACCAGTGTGACCAACTTACCTGCTCCTCTGCCTGCTGCGCCCAGCCACCTCCCTTACCTGCTGTGCTCCTCCGTGTACCTTCGCTCCCCTGGTTCAGCCTGCTCTCTCGGCCACCCCAGAAAGCTGGATTCTGACCTCCGCTCCAGTTCTTGGTATATTCCCTGGCCCTGGCTTTTTGGATTCCCTTATCCCCTGTTTTTCTGGATTACATCTCTCCTGCTCTGTCCCCTGCTACAGCCTAAACCCACAGACCCTGCCTGTTTGGAAATAAACCTTTTTTTGTTCAACATAACTTCAGTATCCGTTCCTAGTGTTCAGTATTGCGGGTTCACTCCAGTAGCTTTTTGAGACCTTAACAGTACGAACTGGCCAGCATGAACCCCTCTGACTGGTTCGGATCCTTCCACAGTCCAGCACGCCCTGTCTCATCAGAGCAACCTTCTGGGCCAACATGAGCAGCTAATCCGAGCTTCAGCTGAAAGCAATCAGTCCATGGCACATCACATCTCTGCCTTAGCAAACCAGATCTCCCCCCTGACTTCATCTGCCTCTTCTGCAGCCTCTCCTGCCACCTAGTCTCCCTCAGGTTTCCTCTCCATGCCGGGATTTCC
Organism: Dissostichus eleginoides; assembly: GCA_031216635.1. Lineage (NCBI taxonomy): Eukaryota > Metazoa > Chordata > Actinopteri > Perciformes > Nototheniidae > Dissostichus > Dissostichus eleginoides. The sequence continues at coordinate 440,113 of CM062266.1, read as the reverse complement.
CCACCGACCCAGAGCCATTCCCCGGTGAGGTGGAGAAATGCAGAGGGTTCATTTTTCAATGCAACAAGGTATTTCACCAGCGCCCCTTGTCTTTTTCCTCTGATGTCACTAAGATAAACTATGTGCTGAGTTTGCTTCGTGGCAAAGCATTAGCCTGGGCTGAAGCATTGAGTTCTTCAGTGGATTATGACTCTTTTTCTTTTGGAGATTTTTCTGAACACTTGTCCGCTGTATTTGATCACCCCAACTACTCTGGCTCTGCTGCTAATCATCTGCTAAGTTTTCAACAGGGAACCCAAACTGTGGCAGACTACTCTATTGAGTTTCGGACACTGGCAGCAGAGGCCCGATGGGGCGAGGCGGCTCTACGGGCAGTGTTTGTAAGGGGGTTGAAGGATAAATTTAAGGATGAGCTGGCTGCACGGGATGAGCCTGCCGACCTCCAATCCTTAATCTCCTTGGTGTCTCGTTTCGACAGCCGGCTGCGGGAACGCCGTGCGGAGCGAACGCAGCGTTCTCCTTTTGCTTTGCCAAGTACGTCCAGCTACTCACCCAAATATGCTCCCTCTGTATCTAGACATGCTGGCTCCACCTCGCCACCGAGTGTGCCCACCTTTGCAAAGGAGGAAGCGATGCAACTGGGACGTGCTGGACTATCTCCAGAGGAACGCCTTCACGTATGAGGTCTGGTGAGTGCCTGTATTGTGGCAAATTAGGGCATTTCCTTGCTGGCTGTCCTGTTCGCCCAAACGCAGGAGCTTGTCAGTGAATTTGGGGGTCCTGACGAGTCCACAACCTACACCTCTTGAACCTCCAACCTTGCGCCGTTTTCTCCTTCCTGCCAAACTTTGTGCTAACACTCTGACCTTGCCCCTCTCAGCCCTCATTGAATCAGGAGCAGAAGACAGTTTTTTGGACCTAGGACTAGCCAAGCAGCTGGGCCTCAACTTGGAAACGTTGGAGGATCCTATGACTGCATATGCCCTAAATGGACAAAGGATTTCTAAGGTAACAGAGCCGACACAACCCGTAACCCTGATCATTTCTGGAAATCACAGAGAACTCATTCAACTTAAGGTCATTTCCGCCCCTGCTACCCCTTTGGTTCTTGGTTACCCTTGGCTTCGCAACCACAACCCACATATAGATTGGGCTGGAGGTAGAATTATTGAATGGAATCAGTCACCTTTACTGTTTGCAGTCTGCAATGCCACCTGTCTCTGTTCACCCCAAGCCTGTTCCCTGTGCATCTGCTGTAGTAGATTTATCCGGTGTACCTGATGTTTACCACGACCTGAGAGGCCTTCAGCAAGGAAAAGGTTCTCTCTCTCCCTCCTTACCGTCCCTATGATTGTTCCATATATCTGCTTCCTGGGGCTCCATACCAACCAGCAGTCTCTATAACCTGTCCCGGCCAGAGAGAGAAGCCATGGAGAAATATATCAGCGACTCCCTGGCTTCTGGAATAATTCGCCCTTCCTCCTCCCCTCTGGGTGCTGGTTTTTTCTTCATGGACAAAAAAAGATAGACTTTCGTGGTTTAAATAACATCACAGTAAGAAACAAATATCCACTACCCCTGCTAAACTCTGCTTTTGAGCTTCTCCAAGGTGCCACCATTTTCACTAAGCTTGACCTTAGGAATGCATACCACCTGGTTCGTATCCGTCAAGGGGATGAATGGAAGACTGCCTTTAACACCCCCCTTGGTCACTTCGAATATCTTGTCATGCCCTTCGGGCTCACTAATGCCCCAGCTGTCTTTCAGGCCCTAGTCAATGATGTCTTGCGAGATTTTCTCAACCATTTTGTCTTTGTGTACCTTGTCGACATTCTGATCTTTTCCAAGAGCCTGGGGGAACACCAGACCCACGTCCGCCAGGTCCTACAGAGGCTGCTTGAAAACAGGCAACTGTTCATCAAGACAGAGAAATGTGAGTTTCACCAGGAATGGGTCATCTTCCTGGGTTATATCATCAGACAAGGCAGGTTGGAGGCAGATCCAGGAAAGATTCAAGCTGTCACTGAGTGGCCAGTCCCCAAAACTCGAAGGGAGTTGCAAAGGTTCCTGGGTTTCGCCAATTTCTACCGCCGTTTCATCAGGAACTACAGTAAGGTTGCAGCTCCAGTCTCACCTCTATAAAAGTCAAGTTCTCCTGGACCGCTGTTGCCAATGATGCCTTTCCTAAACTCAAGTCTCTGTTCACCTCTGCCCCCATACTCACCCAGCCAGACCCAAGCAAGCAGTTTGTGGTAGAGGTAGATGCGTCAGACATAGGGGTAGGCGCTGTTCTGTCACAGACTGCAGGCCCAAACAATAAACTTCATCCGTATGCCTTCTTCTCTAGCCGTCTTTCCCCAGCAGAGCAAAACTATGATGTGGGCAACAGGGAGGCGCTGAAGGAGCAACCAGACCCAGGTAACGGTCCGCCAATTTGTCCCCAATTCTGTCCGTTCCCAGTTTCTGCAGTGGTTCCACAGCTCCCGTTTCGCCAATCATCCAGGTGCCAACCGCACACTCTCCCTTCTCAGGAGACATTTCTGGTGGCCGACAGTTGATAGGGACACTAAGGAGTTTGTTTCAGCCTGTACAACATGTGCTAGGAGCAAGGCCTCCCATCAAACACCTGCGGGATTGCTCCAGCCCCTTCCTATTCCAAGTCGACCCTGGTCACATATAGCACTGGACTTTGTCACCGGCCTACCTCCCTCACTAGGTAACACAACAATTTTTACTGCTGTTGACCGTTTCTCCAAATGTGCCCAAGCTCCCCTCAGACCTGGAGACCTCCCAATTACTCCCCCAGCATGTCTTCCGTCTGCATGGAATCCCGGCTGACATCGTCTCCGACCGTGGCCCTTCACCTCTCAGGTTTGGAAGAATGTTTTGTTTTGTCATTCTCTTGACAAAAACACAAATCCACGTTTATTTTGAAATAGAGTGCCAAAGAGTCCTAAAACCCGGAAGTAAACTCCTTCCGGTTCCTTCGACAAAAACCAATGCAATTTTTCCATAGGATTTTCTAGGATTTTTCTTTTATTTCAAGCTATTTTCGAAAATCCTATGGAGAAATTGCATTGGTTTTTGTCGAAGGAACCGGAAGTGGTAAAATGCTAACTTACTTCCGGGTTTTAGGACGCGTCACTGTGGCACTCTATGAGCCGTTGCGACTTCCGACTGATTTCGAAAGAGCGGGTCACGTATGGAGAAACCTTTTTCCTTACAGAAGGGATTATACACACTATTCAGCACCACACTCTTTGTATACAAGAAAAGATTATTTTATAACATTTGTTAAAGGAAAAGATAAAATACATGACTGTGGAATTGGGACGATAGATCTAAGTGAACATGCGCCTATCTACCTATCCGTTGACTTTAAGCTGCAACCAAAGAATACATGGAAATTAAATTCAAGTCTACTTAATGATTCTCAATTTAAGGAACAACTCAAAAATGAAATAAACCTCTTCTTAGAATTCAATGACAATGGTGAGGTCAGGGCCGGTTCTGACCAATTTGCTGCCCTAGGCGAGATTTTGGCTGGCACCCCCCACTCCAGCCTGAAAATCGTACAGTAGAAAAGATAAAGATCAATAGAGTATCCAAGGAATACACAATAGAATATATAAAGAATGCATGAAAAATCTCTACAAAAGACCAATACATTACAAAAACAGAAACGTATTGACAAAGGTAATATGAACATGTTTTAATTGGGGGGTGGATGTCACATCCTCTAGGGGGTTCCGAGGGTATACAATGTAAACATTTTAAAGTAAAATCCTTCAATCTGGTGCACTTTGAGCACACAATTACTAGAGACCTGGGGCCTCACGTGGCTTACGCTCTAAAGATGGCGTACGCCAATTTTAAGCAATCTTGGCGATTCATAAAAAACAAACTTGACGGGAGGATGTGCGGTCCTCCACGGACACTCTTACCCATCCGTACACACAAAAACGGGAGATATGAGAAACTGCGACACTGTTGGCAGAAGGAAGAATGGAGAGAAATATATGAAAATAATACCATAAATAAAATGTTACCTCGTGTATCATATATGAATAATACATTTGCAAAAATGGATTAAAGCCAATCTTAAAATGATAAAACAAACGCCTGTTTGAGAATCCTCAGTGCACACAAAAACGTAACTTGGAGAAATAAATAAATACGGATATGTCTTAATGTTATGAAATGTATTCTCATAAATGATGCGGTAAGCAGAAGGACAGAATTACATCTAAACTGATGCCGTTTTGCATTTCTCTAGGTTGTATAGATACGAGCATGGTTTTATATACTATCATGTTTAATCATGTTTTATGCCGATTGCCAAGACTTGATAAGTCGCTCATAAAACACAGGAGGTATGGAAACTAAGAACACCATATATTTGGGAAATTGTACAGCTGATATAACACAACACATTTGTTTTATTTCATTTAAGTGGTGGATAGAGGTGCTTCTGGAGGGTTAAGACGCACAGGCTGCAGTGGAGACGCTGCGCACAGCTGATTAACAGCTGGAACACAAACCACCAAATAAAAAAATAAAAATTCAGATCAAGTCGTCATGACTCCACTCCGGAGGGATTCCCCGATAATTCCTTACAGTTTCTCATCAAGGGGGGTCTCCTGACAAACACACTGACACACTGCCTGTGGAAGGTTATGTGTATTTTGTCATTAACTTTTTTCGGACCACTTATTTATTAGGGCCCGAGCACGTAGCGCTAGGACCCAACGGCGTCCTAGCACGAATTGCGAGGAACCTATTGTTATCCTAGGTATTATTATTATTCCACCCCGGTATCCTGTTTTTGAGGGCCTTAGGATGCTTCAAAAGTTGTATAATTTTGCATGGACGCCAGGACCGGTGAAAAATTTGACATTCTGGAGTCAATGGGTTCAAATTGTCCAACATGCTCGCTAGCGCTACCTATATGTAAATCATTTTGGAAAAAATTACATAGTCGCACCGTAAATCCGTTTGACCTGATATTTTGCACACTTATCCGGGTGGACCTGGGCTGAATTCGAATAGTCCATTTAGCTTAGGAACCTTCCTAACGGAGTGCAATGACCCGGAAGTCCCTCAGTGGCAGCCATGACAAGTGCCGTTCGAATTCTCTAGATGATAGGAAAGGAGGTTTCAAACTTCCTTTATAACCTCCTTTAGCTTAGGAACCACTGGACCTCCCTTTACGAAAGGAGAGGAGAAAATTCTGCCCCACAATGCCTTGCAGCCGCAGCATTTGCCGTCACACAACAGTCGGCCGTTCACGGAAACAACCGATTATGAACGAGAAATGATATCATGAAAGTTACGGTGCTTATTAAGCATTTTAAAACGTAAGTTTTTACTGAAATGATCAAATAAAGTCAACATTTCACAGTCTTTACTGAGCTGTGTGGGGTTTGTTCAACTTTTAAAAGATGTTTGAATGGTGATATACACAGTGATAGATGTTAAGGACTAACGTTTATAATAAATACATTTGTATTGATTTTAAGATCTTTTCATAGTTCATACAATCATACGTATTGGGATCATTTGTATTAATGTGGACCGGAGGGAGAGGGTGACGAGCATAAGTTTCACTTTCCTTTTTTATTTCAATTCCAACTTTGGTCATGAAGAATATGTTTCTCTGTTGTCCACGTTCATAAAGCCTAAAGCAACAGCATCAGAGCACGGTGCAGAGTCTCTAGATGAGTTTACAGTAGTCCGTTGTTCTTATTATACATCCATGTTGTAGTCCGCTGTATAGAGAACTGTAGTTTCCATAGTTTCCCCACAGCAGCAGACGCACATTTATGACGTCCGCTGGCGCATCATAAACACGTCGGATAGTGAAAGTGCAGTCGGATTCTCTAAAGTACCGCAGTCCTTTTGAATTCTCCTATCCACTATCCCTTAACCCCGTGACGTTTCAGACAGAGGTCAAGGGATAGACGATAGGGATAGACGATAGGAGCTGATTTTTTGACTATTCGACCGCAACCCTGCTCTACAAATGGTCCTCTTCAAAAGTTGTATAATTTTGCACGGACGCCAGGACCAGTGAACAATTTGACATTCTGGAGTCAATGGGTTCAAATTATCCAACATGCTCGCTAGCGCCACCTATATATATAAATGATTTTGTGGGTTCAATCTTAGAGGATTGGACTTAAGGTCTCTACACACCAACCTGAGACCAAAGAACGCGAACCGAAGGCGTCCCGACTTTTACGTCAGCTACGTCGGACTTCGTTGGCTTCGTCGGATAAAGCCGCCCGCCTACGAACACACCGCAAATACTTCAGCCGACGAGTGGCAATAACTCTCCTTACCAGCAGGCGGCGGTAGTGTGTATTCGTCATTCAAAAGAGGCAACAACCGGAAGACAGACTGCGTTTTATACACCCAGAGAAGAGAAGAACAGACTTAGTAATATAAGCAGTTGATCAGTTGGTCTTCACTTTCTTCATTCCATGCCGTCATGATAAAAAAGAAACTCTTGCGTCCGGGTGAGATGAAAATGAGGAAGATTAGCCGTCTGTGTGTGCCTTCTTATCGTTTGTTTTGGTCCCTCACTTCCGCTTCACTTCTGATGCACTGATTCGCTAAGTTGAACAGCCAATCAGAGTGATTGATTTGTCCCGACGTTCTTTGGCCTCCCGCCGCCGATTCAACATGTTGAATCGGCGGCGGGAGGAGGCGGGAGGAGGCAGGAGGCTTGAAAATGTGCCGTAAAGAGACGACACACCAACCTGAGTAGTGCGACGCGAATGCCCGACTGCCTCTGACGGCTTCGGACGGCCTCTGACTCCCAAAGTCGGGCCGGTGTGTAGAGGCCTTTAGAGGTTCCCATCTTGAACCTCTAAGCTCCGCCTACTTTGATTTTTTTAATTAGCATAATGTTCAAAACAGTGAAATATTCACTTAAATTTCCATTTTTTGTTTTTCGACACCAAACTTCGTATACAGCATCGGTGGAGGGTCACACACATTACCCTAGGAAATGAGCATGTTCAGTCGATAAATATGGCCGCCATTAATCAAAACGGATTTGCAAAAAGGCGGCGCTTAGAAAGAAATGCTCATAACTCATCAACAATGTATCCAAATATCACAGATTTTGGTGGATAGGTTCAGTCTGTCTTGGGGAATAGGCACACCAAAGCATTCTCATGTTGGACTATAGGGGGCGCCAAAAACACCACAAATGTATAACTCAAGAACGGATGGACGAAAGAATTTTTTTTTTAGGACATACTCTGGGGGTTAGTATGAACTGAGATTTAAAGTGTCGCAACGAATGACGAATGTGGGCGTGGCCTATACATTTTTTTTTTTATTGCGATGGGTTAAAATGAGCTTCGGACGCAAAACTTGGGACACACGTCACAGCCCACGACCTTTTCGAGAATGTAAAAAAAAACGTAATTATTTGTTAAAACAGCTCAGTAGCGCCCCCTATTGTGTGGTAGTCACATATAGTTTCTCCGAACTTCACGCATTTTGGCATAGACATTCCTCATGGAATTGCAGACATGTTTCTAATTGGCTTCCATTAGCCCCGCCCCCCAGAAAGATGGCCATTTTGAACATTTTGCGTTTTTCATGCATTTTAAGCACATTTTTGCGAACTCCTCCTGGGGAAATGATCGGAAAAATTCCAATCCAGGACAAGTTCAGCCCCTATCCAATGTGATGCTAAATTGCGAAGAAAATGTTTGATAGCTCAATCGGGGAGGTCGTAAGCTAACGGAGAATGTACCATTTTTGACGATTACATGTCAAAATTACTCCAAATTACTCCAAACTACTCGCATGTAGTTTTTGCAATATTCACGAAAACCTGTATACATATTGCTCTTATGATTGCGGACATATTTCAAATTTGCTTTTATTAGCCCCGCCCCCCAGGAAGTAGGCCATATTCAACAATGTGCGTTTTTCATGCATTTTAAGCACATTTTCGCGAATTCCTCCTAGGGAAAAATTTGGAAAAATTCAAATCCTGGACAAGTTCAGCCCATATCCAATATGATGCTAAATTACGAAGGAATAGTTGATCGCTCAAACGAGGAGCTCGTAAGCTAACGGAGAATGTACCATTTTTGACGATTTACATGTCGCAAATTACTCCAAATTACTCGCATATAGTTTTTCCGATATTCACGAAATGCTGTATACACATTTCTATTTTGATTGCACACATATTTCAAATTGCCTTCCATTAGCCCTGCCCCGCAGAAAGTCGGCCATTTTGAAAAATGTGCATTTTCCATGCATTTTAAGCACATTTTTGCAAACTCCTCCTAGGGAAATGATCGGAAAAATTTAAATCCAGGAAAAATTCAGCCCATATCCAATTTCATGCTAAATTGCGAAGAAAATAGTTGCTAGCTCAATCGGGGAGGTCGTAAGCTAACGGAGAATGTACCATTTTTGACGATTTACATGTCGCAAATTACTCCAAACTACTCGCATATAGTTTTTCCGATATTCACGAAACGCTGTATACACATTGCTCTTATGATTGTGGACATATTTCAAATTTGCTTTTATTAGCCCCGCCCCCCAGGAAGTTGGCCATGTTCAACAATGTGCATTTTTCATGCATTTTAAGCACATTTTTGCAAACTCCTCCTAGGGAAATTATCAGAAAAATTCCAATCCAGGACAAGTTTAGCTCATATCAAATTTGATGCAACATTGCGAAGGAATAGTCGATCGCTCCAACGTAGGATAACGGAGAATGTACCATTTTTGACCATTTAAATGTCAGATACTACCTTAAGCTACTGAGACCCGCCTGTCTGCCCGGCACATCAACTCTCTCTCTCACTCACACACACACACACACACACACACACACACACACACACACACACACACACACACACACACACACCACACACACACATTGTACACACACACACATTGTACAACAAATACAAACAGCTCCTAAAGCATATCATGTATATCAGGCTACAGCCCTTGTATATTTTATTATGTGAAGCACTATATGGTTTCATGAAAAATATCTACTGTTTATTTGTAGATATCTCCTAAAGCATATAAATAAAGTGTGAAATGTAGGCCTGTTACATATATTATTGAGCGATATATATTATACACACTGTTCTGCTTTCTGCACTGACCTCAGCAGCTGTTCTCACTGTAAACATCGCGTCACAATGAAAGCAGTTGTATTAAAAAAATAAATAGCCTAACATCCAGGGGAGATGTGATTAGTGAGTAAACAAACGGTAAAGGGCAGAAAGTCTGATGCACATTTGATCATCTTAAATAACTTATCACAACGGGAACAGTTTGCAGAGCTGTGCTTCGTTGATATAAGTCCAGCCATGCGTCACCAGGGGCGCGGGAAGGGGGGTGCTGAGGGCGCTGCAGCACCCCTAGCGGCAGGCAGGCGGAGCTCCCCTGTGTGCAAATTTATTTTATTTTTATTTTGTATATATTTATTTCATTTCATTGTGCCTGAGATTATATTTTATATTATATGTTATTATTCAAATGATAATTTAAAACTATATAATAATTAATTTTGCTTCAGGGAAGAAAAATAAAAAGTTTTTTGTTAGTTTTTAGTCGGCTACTTTTAACGTGACGCACATCAACACAAGTCACTGACATGGCGCAAAAACGTATCTCGGAATTTTTTCTCTAAAAACGCAAAATCTGAAAAATCATGTGCATAATCTGTATACTGGTGAATATGATGTTTGTGGTATTTGAATTATTATTTTATGGTTATAGCTGCTGCAGCCGTGCATAATCTGTGGTCAAGATCATGTTTGTGGGATTTGAATTATTATTTTATGGTTATTGCTGCTGCAGCCGTGCATAATCTGTATACTGGTCAATATCATGTTTGTGGTATTTGAATTATTATTTTATGGTTATAGCTTCTGCAGCCGTGCATAATCTTTGTAATATGTAGCCAATACATTCCACATTGTTGGTAAAATAATATTTTACATCTTTGTAGTGTGTGTGCAAGTGCTTTTGTGCGTGCTCTATAGTGCCCGTAAGAGTGTTCACTGGAGTCCATTGTTATGCTGTGTGTCTGTGGTTTTGCCACCCCCCCGTTGGTGCGTAATTAGCACATCGGACAGCACCTCAGCACCCCCACCCAAAATACCTTCCCGCGCCTCTGTGCGTCACGCCTCTTTTAAACATCACTGTTGGCTGAAATCGACTCCGGAGAATACATCAGTGTACCCTCGGTTATAGCTCCTCCAGAGAGACTCCTCTCTCCTCTACATCTTTGTACCCTCGGTTATAGCTCCTCCAGAGAGACTCCTCTCTCCTCTCTCCTCTAAATAAGTGTATCCTCAGTTAAGGCTCCTCCAGACAGACTCCTCTCTCCTCTCTCCTCTACATCTTTGTACCCTCGGTTATAACTCCTCCAGAGAGACTCCTCTCTCCTCTCTCCTCTACATCTTTGTACCCTCGGTTATAGCTCCTCCAGAGAGACTCCTCTCTCCTCTCTATCTTTGTACCCTCGGTTATAGCTCCTCAGAGAGACTCCTCTCTCCTCTCTCCTCTAAATCAGTGTATCCTCGGTTACGGCTCCTCCAGACAGCCTCCTCGATAATCGATCCTCGACGAGCCTTTAGAGAAATTTGTTTTCCTTCGAGACGGCGCACCGACATCCGTTTCTGGGTCGCTGCCGGAGGACCTGGGAGTCTGGGACGCGAAAATGATAGAAATGACAAACGGCTCATTTCGGAGGACTCGCGCGCGTCTGCTTGACGCCGGGACGACCGGCCGCACTCCCCGACAGGCGCACGGACGCGAGGGCCCGCTCATCACTGCGCGCACTTCTGTGACCGCAGTTTTAATTTATTTTGGTGACGATCCCAACTTCATGCTGCTACTCTGGTTTAAACTGCATCTGTGACACTTAAATCTGCCAATGGTCTCCGTATCCCCTGTGTGGGATATGTGACTATGGACTTTGATGTTGAGGGCCACAAAGTTAATCAGAGGGGAGTGTTTATTGTTGATGACGAGTTTTCATCTAACCCCCTTATTATTGGCATGAATGTGGTGCAAGCATGCTGGGATGCTGTCTTCAATAAGCACAATGGCCCAGTGTCTTTCTCCTGTCAGAACCCCAAGTCTCAGAATGCCTGGAGGACAGCCTTCGCTGTGTGTCGCAGGACTGTGGTGACCTCAGAGGACGGTTTCCTGGGTTATGTCTGGCCAGCCAGTCGCCAAGGAGTCACCGTACCAGCCAGGAGTGAAGTGGAAAGCTGGAGTGCAAGGGCGTGACTACCATTGGCTGGTGGAGGCACTACAGGAGCCTGGGGCCATCTCCGCCGCTAGAACTATAGCTGTGGTAAGACAAGGCCGACTCCCCAATCGCATTCGTAATTTGCATGATTTCCCTGTATCCATAGGCCGTTACCAGAAGATAGGCAAGCTGAATGAGTCCGACATCCATTGAGCACGTGACATCAGTCTGACGCCTGGTTCAGATGGGGTGGTGGAGGTCGGGTTGGTGGACGTCTGTGATGGGCTGGAGGAAGAACAGGAATTTGAAGTGCTGAAACTGGCTGATCGGCCCGACCTGTCTCCTGATCACACCTCTTACACCTGGAGAGGGTGTTTGAATGCCTATCGGGACATGGCCTGAAACTTCGGCCAGACAAGTACAAACTCTTTCAGCAACAAGTCAGATTCCTAGGGCATGTAGTTAACCAAGAAGGACTTATGCCAGACCCTGAAAAAGTATCTGCTGTTGTTGATTGGCCTGTCCCCACCACAGCCAAATAACTAAAGGCCTTTTTAGGGCTGGCCGGGTATTATAGGCGTTTTGTCCCCGGGTTTGCTAAGGTTGCACGCCGACTAAACTCGCTCCTGGTTGGTATACCAAATGACAAGCGCCTTGGATCCCGTCACATAAGTTGGTCAGCAGAGGCTCAAACTGCCTTTGACAACTTGAAAAGAACACGGTAACACTTTACAATAAGACTACCTTTATAAAGGGTTTACGAATAGTTTGTAATTCATTTATTAATTAGGTTGTGAACACTTTATAAATCATTAATAAGCTTTTATAAGACATGAGATAAACAGGGCAACTGTGACCGGTTGCTTGCCAAATAGTGAGCCCACATTTATCTGTACTGCTAAGCCTTATATTGGCTACCTAGCTTACTTCTTCTTCATCAGCCAGCATCCTTGGTATCTGAGTTGATTCCCCCCCCATCCATCTTGATGTTTCTTGGCATCTCTTATAACTCATTTATTTATGAGTTACTAACATTTATAACTGCCAAAAGGGAGCCTTATTGTAAAGTGTGAAACAAATCACCATTTATTAACGAGTTACTACCATTCATAACTGGTAAAAGGGAGCCTTATTGTAAAGTGTGAAACAAATCACCATTTACTAATGAGTTACTACCATTCATAACTGGTAAAAGGGAGCCTTATTGTAAAGTGTGAAACAAATCACCATTTACTAATGAGTTACTACCATTCATAACTGGTAAAAGGGAGCCTTATTGTAAAGTGTGAAACAAATCACCATTTACTAATGAGTTACTACCATTCATAACTGGTAAAAGGGAGCCTTATTGTAAAGTGTGAAACAAATGAAGATTTATGAATGAGTTACTACCATGTATAACTACTGAAAGGGTGCGTTGTTTTTAAGTTGAATACACATGTCCATTTATGAATGAGTTATAACATTCACGCTGACCTAATACACATTTTGCACATGAAATGTAAAGTAAGATGCAACAGAACCAAGCAAAACATTGTATTCACAAATTTTATTCAGACTGGAAAGGCTTTGTGAATATCTTTGAACAAGCGTCCAAGCAGTCCATCAGGGTGAGCAGAGCCAAGCCAAGAGGACCATTCGAGAACCTTGAGGTGTTCCTCCAACAAACTCTCTGTGCGGTTTCCTCTCTGTCGACGGACATGTCCTTTGACGGTCGACCAAGCTCTTTCAATGTGTTGGGTATGACTGCCAGTCTGGGGGTTCACAAACCACCTGCTGTGGTTTACGGGGTAGTGGTTGTACCCCATGTTACTCAGCACTCTCCTGTATGCCCTCCACTCATCACTCATGATGCTACTTCCTGACTTGACATGCCGTCTAATCAGAGGGACAAGGTGGCATCTTGAACGTTTCTCCACTAATTTTAAGACTAGTCTGCGCCTTTTGTCTTTGACTCCCACCATCCCGAAGACCCATTTCTTCCTTCTCCAGGTATGTCCGAAGCGTCCACGTGCATACTAACAACAACAAAAAATCATCGTAATTTAAGGATAATTATTCAGCAATGGTCCATATTGATTTTTTATTATTTTTGTAATTCTCTTGTACAAGAAAGTCCAGTCTATAACTGCCGAACATAGGAAATGGGTACAGTACCTTCTCCCAGACCCAAATACTCAAATACAATAGTTTACTTATATTATATTGAAGAGGGTGACAAATACACATTGTGCGCTTGTTTGTGTGTGCATGTCCATGTGCAGATTTGGGGGATAAATGTGCATCTGACAGATAGCTGGTTATTGGGTTAGCATAAAATAGTGGTTGTCTTTGAGTTGCTCACATATAAAACAAACTGGAAAGATAAGGTGTACAAACCTTTCGCTGATGACGGAAGCAGCTCTCATCTATCACAACAAATTATTTGCGACCACCAAGACACTGTCTGCCCTTTCTTCTTTGCCTCTCCATTGCGCAAATACAGACCTCTCGAATGCGCCTTGCCATATTACTCAGTGTTCTGGAGCTGCCAGCAATACCATCATCGATCATATCAATCTGCCTGAGCCTGAGCCCTTGTGAGAATCTGTAGTAGGGAGGAATAATATTTAACACATTGATAAGACCATATGCCATATGTGTACTGTATAAAGTATGTTTAAAAAAAGATCTCATAATGTTATTGTTGATACAAAAGCACTGCATAGCACCTGTAAATGAATTTCATCCAGCTGAAAAGAGAAGATTTGGATTTCTCAAAGAGGGAGCCAGCTCTAATCGTTTTTGAGACTTTCCCATGATTTGCTCTTTTACAGTTCCTGAGAATATATTGAAAAAATTGTAAGAACATATATATTCACATGCCTTATATAATCTTTACAGTAGTAGTAATAATAATAATAATAATGAGAAGAAAGAATCATGATGTTATTGACAATAAGTCTGATTGTGTTCCATTTAATGATGTGGTGTTTGTCAGGCAATTTCACATACCACATGTATTGGTCTTTCTTTGTCACAGATACCATTTTCATCTTGTGGTGGCAATGACTGCATCTGAGGTTCTTCTTCAGAAGGTGTTTCTTCTGCAACCACTGAATTAACTTCAGTGTCTTGCGTTTAGTTTCTTTTCCCTCAATCCGGGACCGCAACTTCTTTCCCAGAGACATCTTGCTGAGGGAGTAAGCTAGACATTACAAGATAGTTCAACAGAATCCAGAGAAACCATACATAACAACTAAAAACATTCAATGTGTACACAGTGAAATTAATTAATGAGTCTTAATAGGGCTGCTCAATTAAAGGTGGGGTATGTAAGTTTGAGAAACCGGCTCGAGATACACTTTTTGTTATATTCCATGGAATGCTCTTAAGATCCCGATAGCAATGAATATCTTAAGTGCTTTGACAAAAAATCCATAAAAAAATGTCATTCTGTGGAAGCCGTAATACTGTAAAAACTACGACCGCCGCCCGGCTAAAATAACTGGATGGCCTGCCTGCCTGTCAGCCTTCCATCTGTGCACAAACTTATCTCGTGCCCTCATTGGTCATGTGCGCGTTCGTGTGTGTTGGAGGAGGGGCTCTATAAGGAAGTGGCAGATTTTCTCCGGTCGTGTATTTTCAAATTCTAGCGATCTCGAGCCGGTTTCTCAAATTTAGGCCCCGGCCCCGCGAGGACGAAACGGGTTGTATCCGCATAGTTTCTCTTGCGTATAGCCCTTTTTTTTTACACGAGGACGTAACTAAACGATAGAAAACGACCCCGCAAACGATAACGGGTCCCAAGGTGGATAGATCTGCAAACGGAACGCTCTGGGGGGTCAAGCGGCTCCGTGTACTCGCCTCTATACGAATCATTTTCTGATAATGATGACGCAATAGCCCCGCCTCTCCCCACCTCTGCTGCTCACCCCCGCGTCAAAGTAAACTGCACACTGAATTCAGATTATTTATCTTTCTCTCGATATGGACATAAACGCGAGTGAAGTCTAATCTGACAGAACGGAGACACGCAGCTCTGCTCACCTGCAGCTCCTCCCGCTGTGATGCAGCGGTGAACGGAGCAAAACACACACTTCAAGTCAGATCATCACCCTTAGCTATTTTAAATACCTCTCAAACTACCTAAACTAGTTATAAATATATATTTTTTTTTTTACTGTCGGCCGGGTCACTCATTACTGGTGCTGCATGAGACAGACACTGACGCTGTCAGAAGAGAGGGAGGAAAAAGTGTATTTTATTATTATATTATTATATAGAGTCGTTATTCATTTGTTTTAAAGCTCAATAAATAACAAAGAAGACCTTTGACCGGCACTTTTATAATTTTGTCCGGTGGATTTAAACTTTAACACACGTTGACCGGCGAAAAACTCAGCCCGGTTCCCTCGGCCCCCACCGCGGAGAATAAACAAAAGGGCAACCATGACAACCATGCTTCTTTGCTGCTTTTGGTGGAGGAAGTTACAGCGCCACGTACAGGCTCGGCATATGTACTGCAGCTTTTCCAGCGGTTGGAGCTAAACGGAGCGGTCTTGTGTGAACAGACACTTTCCGGTGTCTACTGCGTGTGGACGGAAGCCTTTTTTGCGATTGCGATTGCGTTTGCGTATGCGTTTTACCGTATGCGTCCTGGTGGGGCCAGGGCCTTACATACCCTACCTTTAATCGTATTTTAATCGCTATTACGATTTTGGCTTGCAACAATTATGAAAACAACATAATCGAAATAAAACGATTATTTATTTTTTTTTATTTTAATTAAAGGTAGATTTTTTGTCAAAGCACTTAAGATATTCATTGCTATGGGATGTTAAGAGCATTCCATGGAATATAACAAAAAGTGTATCTCGAGCCGGTTTCTCAAACTTACATACCCCACCTTTAATTTGTATTTTTTTGTATTGGTTTTTCAGTTGAATTCTACTTAAAGTTCAGGGTAATCAACTGTTAAAAACATACTGTTCACATTTTTTTTTTCAATAAATGGATGTTTTCAAAGTAAATGGATAATCGTTTTTAATAATCGTGATATCAATTATTGACCCAAATAATCGAGATTATGATTTTTGCCATAATCGAGCAGCCCTAAGTCTTAATACTAAAAGGAAAATGGTTTTAATAACGAGCAGAACTCGAGTGAAGCTGGCCCTGCATTGTGCATGCCAGAGAAGCACAGCACTTTAAAGTCAGAAAAGTAGCCTAATGAAGTCTGCACATTGATTAACTGATCTAAAGGGGTGTAGTCTGCAATCTAAATGGTAAGGAACCTCTATATACCTACATCCTGAATTTAACAGTACATTAAAGAATATCTTAATAATAACTGTCTATACATCCTGAACATTGAACAGTAAATGTATTTAGCTCCCTGCATCTGCTGTGCTATTAAAAAGGGGATCAAACAGACATACCAATGAGAAAGAAAAATTGATATCTTAAAAAAATGCTTACCTAGTTTTGGCTGTCTTCTGGTGGATTTACATTCGGCAAAGAAAAAACCTAGCCAACATAAATGTTGGCGCCAGAGTTAGGGGAAGTAAAAGATCCAACCAGAGCCGATCATATAGAAACATCCAATCACAGAACGTGTTGAAGATATGTGCTGCAGTCCCATCCAAACCACGTGGCTACCACACCTGTTGGAACGTTGGAACACATACGTTTTTTCACTTGCATCATGGATACCCTAGGAGAGAAAGAGTCCCCTTCCGCTGGAACGTCTGCGGCCAGTACAGCCAGTACCCGTCCAAAAAGGTACCCGAAACAGAAACTGGGAAGTTTGGATAAACGTAAGCCAAATAAAACAGATGAGCAAGATGGTAAGTTTTTCACGTCTAACCAGCTAATTAAGCTACTCAGTAGCTAGCTACCGTTACCTTGTTAGCTAGCTACGTACATTTATAAGCTTGCTACATACCTAATCAATTATTAGGTTGTAAACTGGCTAAATCGAGGTAATAATAGGGGGTGTCCTGTATATGATTTATTTCGGTGGCTACGTAATGCCCCTTTCACACCAACGCTTTTTTAGGGATGGCTCGGAGCTAGAGCTTGAAAAGTAAAAGTTTTAAAGTTGTAGGCATTGGTAGTTAACTGTGTACTGTTTTCATGTTATAGTTGTAGTTGAATATATGCTCCTTTGAGTCTTTTGTGCCTGCTATTAGGTAACCTCATATGTGTGCTAGTATGGCTGCTACTAGTCTTATGTGGGTGTAATGTTGATATTTATCTTCAGTATCCTCTGTTTCTTTCTCTTGCAGAACCACACACACACACACACACACACACACACACACACACACACACACATACATCCTTATACAAACACACACACATACATCTTGTGCCCATATCCTTTTATTCACATAACTACAATAAATCCTCTTGGATTGTACATCTTCTCTTTTTTAATCAGATGCACCACAGCGGCTTCTTATATTATTTCTAACCAGTCACCTGGTGACCCTCCAAAACAACTAGTAACATGCAAATGTCACACAAAAAACATTCTCTGGTTTAGATGTATAGTTAGGTTTTGATTTCAGTTGCTACTTACATTCTGAGGTGTAGAGTGTAGAGTGTAAAGAAAGAAAGAAAGAATGCATTGTGATGCATCGAGAATCGTTTTATAATTGAATCGCTGCCCTTTGAATTATGATCGAATCATGAGGCCAGTGAAGATTCACAGTACTTTGGTCAATAAGCTGGTACATTTTAATCATTGTAGTACAGATGTATACATTTGTGCGAAATATTCAACACGTACAAGTACAATTGTCTAGTCTGGAATTCTGTGCAGTGATGTGTTTTAATGATATGTCTAATTTTTTTTTTTTTTCTCGACTAGCACAAACACCAAATCAGATCCTAGGGAGGTACAAATCCATCCTCAAAACACTTAAGAAAACAAAGACCATGACCAGGGCCTTCCACAAACATGGAATTGACCGGAATACTGTGGTGTCGACTTCATCAATCGGCGAGCTAGCAATTGCAGCTCACAATAATTATCAGGAGCTACTCTCCGAAAGGCCCATTGGGGAAACAGTGCTGGCCTTTGCGAAACGGTGTGAGGCTGCGATCCAAGGCGATGTACATGTCAAAGAAACAATTGAAAGTATGAAAGCTGAAGGCGCACTGCTCCCCATTAGGAAAGGCAAACCTGTCTGAGGGCCTACTTTTAAAATGATTTTGGCTTGTTTGTTATTGAAAAAAAAAGCCTTAAAAACAGAAGCAAATCGTTTTCATTTGTTTAGTTAAAGTTAGCATATAGTTTTTATTTCTGTTGTCTTGCTGTGTAAATGTTGTTTTTTCGTGGTGATGTGTTTTACAATAATAAATGGTAGTAACTCATTAGTAAATGGTGATTTGTTTCACACTTTACAATAAGGCTCCCTTTTACCAGTTATGAATGGTAGTAACTCGTAAATAAATGAGTTATAAGAGATGCCAAGACACATCAAGATGGATGGGGGGGGAATCAACTCAGTGAACAACAGATACCAAGGATGCTGACTGATGAAGAAGACGAAGTAAGCTAAGTAGCCAATATAAGGCTTAGTCATCTTGCCAAATAGTGAGCCTGTGTTGATGTGTGAAAACTATGTTAGAACTGGTTTATAAATGGTTCTTAATGATTAATAAAGTGTTTACAACCTAATTAATAACCTCATTATAAGCCCTTTATTAATCCTTTATAAGGGTAGCCTTATTGTAAAGTGGTACCAAGAACACTAACAGAAGCCCCAGTTCTAGCCTATGCTGATTTCTCCCAGCCGTTTGTTGTCTATACAGACGCCAGTCACCAAGGGTTGGGAGCGGTATTGGCTCAAGTCCAGGAAAGTAAGGAGAGGGTGATCGCTTATGCTAGTCGGAGCTTGCACCCAACAGAGCGTAACAATGCTAATTATAGCTCCTTCAAATTGGAACTCCTTGCCTTGAAATGGGCGATTACAGAGAAATTCAAAGATTATCTGACCGGAGCTGAGTTCCTTGTATACACAGACAATAACCCTGTTGCTCATTTACAGTCTGCCAGGTTGGGTGCAGTGGATCAGCACTGGGTAGCGCAGCTCGCATCCTTCAACTTCGAGGTCAAGTACCGTGCTGGGAGGGAGAACATAAATGCAGATGCCCTCTCTCGGTTCCTGACAGCTTGCCCCCCACCAGAACAGTCGTCAACCAGCACTGCAGGTGAGATTACATCGGCAGCAGTGAGCCAGGAAGAAGACCCCCCGGGACAGACTAACGACTGGGTGGTTGAACAACAAGGTGACTCAGAAATTCAGGATGTAAAGAGGTATGTGGAGCAAGGATTCCGCCCTGCTGGACCTGCACACAGCGCCCTTTACGGCTGGCACTGCTACATTGTTAAAACAATACAAGAGACTCTCTGTTCGTGAAGGGGTCCTGTGTCGAAGATTTCTTGACTCTAACACCCATGAGCAAATATTCCAGATTGTGTGCCCAGGTCATAAGCGTCAAGAGGTATGGAGACATCACCACGAGGCCACTGCATATGCTGGAGCAGAGAGGACGTTGGGCTCTCTGAGACGGCGCTTCTTTTGGGTCGACATGGAGAAAGAGGTGCAGGGTTTCCAGTCTGGGTGTGTTGTTTGCAGCCTACAGAAGGACAGGTTAGAACCAAGGGCCCCTTTAAACCCTGTTGTTGTCACTTACCCCTTAGAGGTAGTAGCCCTTGATTTCCTTTCCCTCAGCAGGCCTAGTGACTCGTATCAAAATATTCTGGTTATGACAGACATGTTCACACGCTACACTTGGGCTGTGCCCACTCGGGATCAGACGGCTAAAACTACAGTACGTGCTATTTGGTCCCACATTATTCAGACTTTCGGTTGCCCTTCTCGTTTCCATTCTGACCAAGGTCCACATTTTGAATCTGACCTTATGAAACAGCTCTGTGATTTATATGGGGTCGCTAAAAGCAGGACTACCCCATACCATCCTGCAGGGAATGGACGGGTAGAGCGATTGAATCAGACCCTTCTTGACATGCTCCGTACTATGGAGGCTGAAAAGGTGTAGGTGGCCAGAGTACTTACCAGAGCTGTTGCAAGCCTACAACAACACAACACATAGCACCACAGGGTTTTCCCCTTCCTACCTGATGTTCGACCGGCACTTCAGACTCCCTGTAGATGTTGGGTTAGGTGTCATACAGGAGAAACCAGAGGGTGGGTTGGTAGGCTGGGTCCACGACCATCATCAGAAACTAATGTATGCTTACGACTGCAGAACAGTCAAAACGTCGCTATGACAAAAAAGCAAATGCTACCCCTCTACTGACAGGTGAGCGAGTGTGGGTCCGAAACAGGAATAGACAGGGTCAGGGTAAGCTACATGGTGGGTGGGACCCAGAACCTTACATTATACTATTATATTATAGGGTAAGGCCAGAGAGGGGAGGAAGGGAGAAGGTTTTGCACAGGAACTCTCTCAAACTGTGTATAGGTTATAAGCCCACAGCCCCATTGCCAGAACGAGAGAGACATATGGGGGTGCCTATTCTTTATTGTTTTCCTGCCCCCGAAATGCCTGCTGATGTAGAGGAGGAACCTGTACGTCGGTCGTCAAGGCCTAACATGGGAGTGCCACCAGGACGCTACAGACCATAAGAACTGTTGCAGAGAGTGCCAACTTTTAGCCATGGGGGGATGTGACGGGGTCAGTTTTAATGGGATCTGATGTGTTTTTATATTAAGTATTGCTGTGTTTTAATTGTGTGTGTGCTTGTAGCAATATGTATGTCATTTCCCACTGCCCCTGAACTGAGCACCATGGAACGGCGGCAGCAGCAATCAGTGCGATGCGCAACCGGTGTGCGTGTAAGAGGAGCGCAGGACTTAAGCAGCAGAGCGCAGCACGAGCAACAGAGAAGGCAGGAGGCAACGAGCAGACGGGAAAACACAGGAAGCAACGAGCCCACGGAGATCAGCAGCAACAAGCAAGGCCAGGAAGCAGGAGACGCTAACATCCAGGAAGGACGAGGCGGACTGTCTGTGACGGGCAGAGGCGGGCAGTAAGGAGGATTATCACCAGCGGCTCCATTAAGGGGAAGTGACTTGAGCAACAGAGGGGTGTAATTGCAATTCACCCCTCTTTCAGCTAAGTACCCTTTTGGATCTCTTCAGCCTTTTAACCCTCACTTTTAAATGCCTTTTAAACACTTTTAATTGGAGCATTTTAGTCCTTGCTTTTAGCCCTATTTTATAAACTTTTAGTATAACAACCACGGGACCCTGGATAATCGAGACACACTCCCTAGACTTTTACGTGTGCAGTGAAGTGTTTGTGTGGAGTGGCTTTTTAACTGAGTGTGTCTCACCCAGTGGCTTGATTATATTGTTTTTATCCGCTCAGGGGATCTTGGAGCGCGTCCTCGGGCTACCTGGAGGGACAAGATCGAGACACAAGACCTCTCGAGAGACTTTGGGCTGGGGCATTTTTATTCTATTTTTTTTTTTTTGGTTTACTGTCCTATAGTATACATTGGAATGATTTCAAACCTGTTTTTATTTATCCTAATAATTATAAAGGTGTGCCTTGGAAATATTTGTTTACATCAATTGTGATCAAAAAGTTTGAGACTCACTGAGATAACTTAGACTAAAGTTAACTATCTAAACACTGAGAGTCCTTTACCTCACTGAGCCTCTCAGTCTGACTGGACAAGGCTCTTCTCCATCTTGTTGAAGAAACATCTTCTCATATCCGTTAGCGCAGCTAGCACCAGATGCTAACAACAACAAGCTGAGCTGCGGCTGTGAGCTAAGGGCGCCTGATAAGCCAACATGGGCACTTTCATCAATTACAGCGCCCATCGTACAGAGCAAATGAAAAATGTAACCGGGGTGAAAAGGGTGTTACCTTTACTTAATTATGAATGTTGTTATATCAAGGCCAAAAATTAGGATGAGCGCCAACGGTCAAACGTGTTTTGTTTTCCTCCCAGAGCTACCAGCGCAGCGCCCCCCCAGATCTGGCGCCCTAGGCGACCGCCTATGTCGCCAGACGCAGCATCTTGTAAGAAACAAGGTCTCAGGGCTTGTTAACATTTAACAACCTATTAATGATGCATACCCACTTAACGGGAACAAACTCAGCTAACAGACGATATTAACAATTTGTACCTAAACGAAACACAATTCCAACGCGAAGTCTAAATCAGCACTTAACGAAAACGAGCTAACGCTACATTAGCACATAACTGGTGACGGCAATTTTTCTACTTCCTGCTATCTGCACAAATGACATGTCATATGAAAGCTGAGATTCCTAGAACTAGCAGCCAGGAAAGAGCAAGAAAACCACTTCACTTTACAGAGCCGTAAGTATAAAAATGTCTTACCTTTGCTGTTTTGTGATCAAAAGTTGTGTTCAAGGGCATAAAAACACTGCTGAAGGTTAATCCAATGTCTCTGTGTCACTTTGAAATGATTACTGATAATCCATCATTACATTTATTGTAATAAACGTGGTATATTGGTTAGCCGGCCGGGGCATCTGCTTTAGGGCATGTGTGTGCGTCAGTCTGACTGGCAGCTGGCGCACCATTACGCTTTGTGGCGAAAAAAGGTATAGAGGTCATGGTGAATTTTCCAAAAAGGTCAAAAACAGTTGTATTTGGATGGAATGAATACCTATAGTGATATTTCAATGAAATAAAATGAGTTTTACAGTGTGGTACCTGAGAAAGGTCAAACTGAAAAGTTGCCCCTAATGTATTTGAAGCCTCCTTTATCCCACAACTTCTCTCAGATTTGGCAACTTTTTCTGTCACAATTAATGAACCTGTTGCCAGGGGCGTACATCAGGGCTGCCCACTTAGCCCTCCTCTCTTTTTTAGCGTCTTGAGAAACTCCTGCTAATTGCTCAAAAGTGTATTTTACACAGATGGATAAAAGACACCCTTCCTAATGTTATGCGCGGCAGTGGTTTAGTCTGTAGGGACTCAGACTTTGGACTGAAGGGTCGCCGGTTCACATCCCGATCGGAACAAGCTATAGTTTGACTGGTGAGAGAGAAGCCAGATCACCTCCTGGGCAACTGCTGAGGTGCTCTTGAGCAAGGCACCGAACCCCCAACTGCATGTGTATACTGTCACTGTGTATTGTATGTGAATTTACAACTGCGTGTCCGGTTCCTTGCTCAAGGGCACCACGGCGGGCCCACTCTAAATGAAGAGTATTTCAAATATATATATATATATATATATATATATTAGCCATTCACAACACTATCTTTGAATGAGTACAACATTCTTAAAATACTTCTTACAAAATCTCTTTAGTCTGCTATAATATATTTATGATTACACATCATAGTTTTTTGCAGTATCTCTGTTACCTACCATGGTGGTTTCAGCAATGGAGCCAAAGCTGTTTATGAAAATGTTACAGGACACGTTGACTGGAGGACCTGCAGAGAGAGGGGGGAGATGTTTTGAGTTATTTTTTTCAAAAACACTATATGTACATATTAGCAAACAATTTCCCTATAACACCAATATGTTTGAAAGCATCAAAATGAATATGTTGATCAAATCTCAACCCCAGCCGGAGTCCGGCCCTGATATTACAGAGCCAGCTCACCTTGCCTCGCTCTGTCTACTGCTGTCAATCAGTGTGGCATGTCTCAGCAGCCATGCCCTCAGCTCCACCTCTTTGCTCTTGTTAGGATTTGGCAGGAGCAGGCGGGAGTGAGGTGCTGATGTCACTGCCAAAATGATGCGGGTCGGCTCCGCCCATTTTGGCATTCACAGCTGCTCTGCAGAAAGGGGGAAGAGCCTCATCCCAGCCTTTCATAAAAAGGGCTTCTAGTTGTTTTAAAAAAATATTACGATCACCATGTTTTACCACCTTTCTATGACATAGCAGCATCGCCCCATTGTTTCTACTCATCTCATGTCCTCATATTTGTGCTACTATACATTTGTTTATGTTTTTCCAGCATAAGCACCAACCAAACGATGCTTGCTCTCAAACTGTGTATGAATATATGAGTGAGTTTGTCACTGCTCAATCTGACAGCAAAGATCGCTTACATTACCAAAAGATTATCTAAAAATGTCTCAAAGCACAATAAAAGTATATACTGTAAGTAATGCAAGAACAATAAAGAGGATAACTGGCCTTAGACCTTAATGAAAGGTAAAGTACCTGATTCTGTGAACAATGCCAGTCATGGTATGACAAATTTCGACATGTTGCCATGTCATTTTTAAGTTTGAATATGCTAAAAAGGTTAAGCAAATTTCATATTAAAGGTCCCATGACATGCTTTTCCGGTTATTACCCGTCCCCTTGTGTGTTATGTAGCTTTTTCTGCATGTGAACGGTCTGCAGATTCAAAAACCCTCAAAGTACACCCTGTAGCGAGTAAAACTCTAACACAGAAAATACCTGTCTATGCTGCCCCAGAACGCCTCGTTGAGATTTTTCATTTTCCATTTTTTTCTTCCTGGGTATGGTGACGTAACCATACCCAAATGGACCAATTGGTCCAAATGGACCAATCCGCGGAGCCGTTACATTACCTTCCTCACACACACTCAATCTTTTCTCAGCTGCAGCTCCGCGGATTTCTCAGCCTGAGACGGCGGGACGCGGCGAGGCTGTGAGTCTGTGTGTGTGCTCGGGCTGGTTTCGGGCTGGGTTTCGCTGTGTCTCCCCACGGGTAGGGAGGGGGGGGCAGGAGCTCCAACAAGCCGTTTAGGACAGAGAATGAATACATATACTATACAGAGATGCTGTATGAGAAACCAATGTGAGTTTGGAAATTGAACAATGTAAATCTATTCTAGTAGACCTCAACAATGGAATTATGATCAGTAGAAATGGCCATTTCATGGGACCTTTAAGTTTAAGAACATGTCTCTGTTTAGCAAACTGACAGAGGGGACACCAGTGGCTGCCAAAACTAATCAGCTTCTATGGGTTGCACAATTGATCGATGCATCACAATGGACTCCACTTTGCCCTGTGTGTTCTTGTTGGAAAATACAAACGGACACAAAGATAGCCAAGTATGTACCTTTAAAATTTGGTCTTATCCTGGCATCATATCCAGATGTTCTGCCCATCAGTTTGTCCAGAAAGTCAGAGGGAGACATTGGGACCGGCCGTGTCTTTGCAGCGCTGTCCACTTCCTTACAGTGACCAACACTGTAAGAAAACAAAACACACATGTAACAATAATCATCTGTGACATTTTCTCATCAGGGTGTGTTGGGTATTCTGCTTTGCTACTTGTCAACTGAAGTGAAGCACCATACATCACTGTTGTGACCAGCTTCTATGTTGATGTTATGAACACCCTGAGGATTAAAACAGCATGAGACCACTTTAGAGTCTAAGATTTCCAACCACAGAGTTGAATGATTTTGGAAAGTAGGCTGTAAAAGAGTAAAACTTGTAAGACAAAAATGCAAACAACACCTGGGGCCTCATTTATAAACGTGGCGTACGCTCAAAAGATGGCGTACGCCAATTTCTAAGCAATCTTTGCGATTTATAAAAAACAAACTTGATGGGAAAATGTGCGGTCCTCCACGCAAACTCTGACCCATGCATACGCACAAAAACGGGAGCGATCAGAAACTAAGACACCATTGGCAGAAGGAAGAATGGAGAGAAATATGTGAAAATAATACCATAAATAAAATGTTACCTCATGTATATATGAAGAATTCATTTGCAAGAATTGATTAAAGCCAATCTTAAAATGATTAAACAAACGCCTATTTGCGACTCCTTTTGCACACAAAAACGTAACTTGGAGAAATAAATAAATACGGATATGTTATTGAAAACCACCTCGAATATGTTGTCTTAATGTTATGACATGTATTCTCATAAATGATGCGGTATGCAGAAGGACAGAATTACGTCTAAACTGAGGCTGTTTTGCATTTCTATAGGTTGTATAGATACGAGCATGGTTTTATATACCATCATGTTTTATGCCGATTGCCAAGACTTGATAAGTCGCTCATAAAACACAGGAGGTATGGAAACTAAGAACACCATATATTTGGTAAATTGTACAGCTGATATAACACAACACATTTGTTTTATTTCATTTAAGTGGTGGATAGAGTTGCTTCTGGCGGGTTAAGACGCACAGGCTGCAGTGGAGACGCAGTGCACAGCTGATTGACAGCTGGAACACAAACCACCAAATAAAAAAATAAAAATTCAGATCAAGTCGTCATGACTCCACTCCGGAGGGATTCCCCGATAATTTCTTGCAGTTTCTCATCAAGGGGGGTCTCCTGTCCCCGGCACAAACACACTGACACACTGCCTGTGGAAGGTTATGTGTATTTTGTCATTAACTTTTTTCGGACCACTTATTTATTTATTTTGGTGACGATCCGACCTCCATGCTGCTACTCTGGTTCAAACTGCATCCACCAAACAATATGATTTATCTCCACCTCCCCAAAATAACCAAAATCTGACACGGTGTGAGATGTCTTTTTTAGCTGTTCTGTCGTCATTTCCTGCGATCTTCTTCATGCAGTCTGAATGAATATTAATACGGGGCATTTCTTTTACTATTTATAGGCAAATATGGGCGTTACGTGAAGCTCGCAAAAGCTGCGCCGCATTTCGAGTTGACTGTGATTTATAAAGGGAAACCGGCGTAGGACATGTGTGCACAGTGTTTTATAAATCTGAATATTTTTGTGTGTATTTACTTGCTTTGTCCTACGTACGCCACCTTCCCACGTGAATCCTACGCAAAGTTTTATAAATGAGACCCTTAATATAATAATAGGGATTACCATGATTTTGATTACTCATTGTATGTTTTCGAAAACATGTGATCACACTGGGGTGACAGCGAAAGGAAAATCGACTGGAAGTCATTCATGTCCAATGAGCTTTGGGAGACAAGGAGCATCAGAGAGCAGAGATCAATGACTTTGAGAAAGGAGAAAGTCGAGCAGAGATGAACTTTAAGCAAAGAAGTGCAGACAGGTAGCAACGGCCAATAAAAGGTTCATATGTTGCTCTGCTTAAAAATATGTCTTTTGACTTTATTTCCTTTACATTTGTTTGTTGTATTATACGGTGGCCCTGAAGTGCAAGACACCATAGCATTTCACAAAACACTACAGCATTTCAGAAAACGCCGCAGCATTTCAGAAAACGCAACAGCATTTCAGAAAACGCCGCAGCATTTCAGAAAACGCTGCAGCATTTCAGAAAACGCTGCAGCATTTCAGAAAACACAGCATTTCAGAAAACGCCGCAGCATTTCAGAAAACGCTGCAGCATTTCAGAAAACGCTGCAGCATTTCAGAAAACACAGCATTTCAGAAAACGTCGCAGCATTTCAGAAAACACAGCATTTCACAAAACGCAACAGCATTTCAGAAAACGCCGCAGCATTTCAGAAAACACCACAGTATTTCAGAAAACACCACAGCATTTCACAAAACACCACAGCATTTCAGAAAACACCACAGCATTTCACATTGGACGGAAAGGGTATTCCTTTAGGGAGAACACTTCTTGTTTGTGATTGGACAGAGCCAGCCAGAGAAGCACTGCTGTGATTGGTGGTTTTTGCTGCCAGTCAAGAAGTCCCAACACATCAGCCGTTAGCTGTTAGTACACACTCAGAGCTCACAGCTCCTCATATCTGTTCAGAAACTGGACAAAAGTTAAACAAGTACAAACCACAGATTGTCTCTGTCATGGTGAATACAGTCGCTGCTTTATTTATGTCTGTATGACGTTGTTGTGAGTGTGGACGGAGCAGCTACAGGTTAGTTTAGCCTGATCGATCCGATAAGTTATATGTGAGTGTTTCCCTGCAACAAACAACTTCTTGTTGTGATTAGGTAATATATTATCATCAAAAATAAACGAATAAAAGACATAAATCTGTTCTCATTTTCTTCTTCATCATCTTCTAGATTAGGAGACACTCCTTCGACCTGCCCTCACGGAGAGCTCTGACACAGGGGCAGACACAGGCAGCCTAGTGTAGAGCTGCTGCCCGGCCCATGCCTCAAGACACACACACACACACACACACACACACACACACACACACACACACACACACACACACACACACACACACACACACACACACACACACACACACACACACACACACACACACACACACACACACACACACACACACCAGGGTTTCCGTTAGCCGGTAATTACCGGTTCTATTTCATCCTTACTGACTGATCCTTCTGTCTCGCGCATGCGCAGGTCGAATATTTATATCAACAAAGTCACGTATGACCTCGTATGACCCCGGAAGGCATAAGTTCCGGTGTTGTCAACGAGTTCAGTCCTTTTTTATCTTCTCGCTGCACAGGTTACTACTTTATGAGTAGAAGCCAAGCTAGCTTGTTGAAAATTCGATTCTAGGTCATCGCTACCTGTAGCCTTGTGATCGTCTCGATCGGAGCTGCGGCCTAGAAAAAACACTCGCCCTCCAAAGGCTGCGACGAGCTGTCGCCCTCCCAAGGGAGGGGACCGCGGTGTTCACCGCTCGGACACCAGGAGCTCCGGACCGGTAAGGAGCGGACGCTCCTTCACGTCAGTCGTGAGATCGCTACCATTTATTGCTGATTGTGCTATCTATTATCAAGCTAATGAGATAATTGTGTGCAAGTTAGCCGAGTGCTCTCGCTCAAGCTAATTTGTTACTGCACTAGTGAAGAGAGCGTCTCCGCTCCCCTCTCACTGCACACATTTGGTTCCTGTTCCATCCTCCAGTTAGCTGAGTGCTCTCGCTCAAGGCTAACTCGTTACGGCGCTAGTGAAGAGAGTGTCTTCACTCCCCTCTCACGGCGCATAATTGGTTCCTGTTCCATCCTCCAGTTAGCTGAGTGCTCTCGCTCAAAGTTAACTTGCTACAGCGCTAGTGAAGAGTGTTCCCGCTCCCCTCTCACGGCGCACAATTGGTTCCTGTTCCATGCTCCAGTTAGCTGAGTGCTCTCGCTCAAGGCTAACTCGTTACGGCGCTAGTGAAGAGAGTGTCTTCGCTCCCCTCTCACGGCGCACAATTGGTTCCTGTTCCATCCTCCAGTTAGCTGAGTGCTCTCTCTCAAGGCTAACTCGTTACGGCGCTAGTGAAGAGAGTGTCTTCGCTCCCCTCTCACGGCGCATAATTGGTTCCTGTTCCATCCTCCAGTTAGCTGAGTGCTCTCGCTCAAAGTTAACTTGCTACAGCGCTAGTGAAGAGAGTGTTCCCGCTCCCCTCTCACTGCACACAGTTGGTTTAATACCCGCTCCATCCTTCAGTTAGCAGAGTGCTCTCGCTCAGGCTAACTCGCTACGGCGCTAGTGGAGAGAGTGTTCCCGCTCTCCTCTCAAGGCATATATACCATTAACTGACTTCATTTTTCTCACCCCAGTTAGCAGAGTGCTCACGCTCACGCTAACTACTATTGTGCTCACTCCCCTCCACTGCATAGATTGTTTCCTGGCCCAGTTATTTACAGTCAGCTGAGTGCTCTCGCTCAGACTGACTTAAGCTGCCAGCAGCAATTAGTCTGGAGTTTTTTCATTGGTACTGTCGCTATGTTTAACGGCTGTAACACCTGTATGGCTCCTCTTCAACCAGAGGATGGCCATGACCTTTGCCCCTCTTGTCTTGGCCTCGAGCATCTGAGGGAGGGCCTTTCGGAGGACCCGTGCATGAATTGCACCATCATGCCTCGTGCGGTGAGAGCTGCTAGACTAGCCGAGGTTGAACTACTGACTGAGGGTGGCCTTCCCCCTGTGCAGTCGACCCCAGCCCAACCTACCCATCCTAGGCGTTGGGCCGCAGAGGCTGCGGGTGCCCCGCCCAAGAAGAGGACTAAGCCTGATAGGCTGTCCTCCAGGATGGACCTACTCACTACTGAGCTAGCCCAGATGAAGTCACTCCTCTTGGCTCTCCATTCTGCAGCCCGAAACAGCGCCAGCCAGTGCGTTCTTCAGGCGCACTCTGGCACCCGCCACCTTTACCGTTCCTCCCTCTTGTGAGTATCTGAGGGAGTTACATGCATGCTGGAGGGACACTAAGGCTCTTTCCCGTCTTACGTCCGATGGCCGAGCCCTGGCAGCCATGCAGGATGCGGCAAGAGTCGGCCTTGACCACATGCCGGCTGTTGAGCCTACCATTGCTTCCCTCATAGTTTCCCCTGACGAAGCTCTGAGGTCGGAGGCCAGGTGCCCTCGACCCCAATGTCGGGTCACTGATGACCTGCTCACTAAGGCTTACGATGCAGCGGCGCGCATGGGCCGTATAGGCAATTCCCTCTCTCACCTCATGCTCGCCCTCTCAGCTTCCCTGCAGCAGGATGCTCTCAGCGCTTCCTCTACCAGCCTCAGTGACGCCTCATTACAGGCGTTTGCTCTGATGTCTAGAGAGCTTGGGCGCCTGATGTCCACTCTCGTCCAGACTCGTCGCCAGGTTTGGCTGGCACAGTCACCCTTATCAGAGGCATGTAGGAGGACTCTCCGTGCTGTCCCAGTGGAGCCGGGGGAGCTGTTCGGTTCAGCTGCCGTACAGGTGCTCGAACGGACTGTCCAAGCTAGTCAGACCAGGCAACAGTTCTCAGCTCTTCGCAGAGACATGCCCCCCCCCGGTAGGCCTAGAGGTTCCGCGTCTGCCTCCCGAGGCCGCTCCCATCCACCGGATCCACCATGGGCCTCAGCGTCCCACGAGGGGGCCGGCCCGCTACGGTCCTGTTGACTCGCCCCCAAGGCAGCCTCGGTATCCGGTGCCTAACCGTCGCCCCCCCAGAGCCTCCAGAGGCCGGGGGGCAAGGTACTGAGGGTCTGGGGCCGGCGGTCGGTTATTTCTCCCAGCAGCAGCTCAACTACTGGGTAGCTCAAGCTTCAGACCCCTGGGTGGTTTCCACCTTAACCCAAGGGTACAAGCTTCAGTTCCGATGCCGGCCCCCAGCCTTCAGCCGGGTCAAAATGACCACCATAAGCGACCCGGCAAAGGAGATCGCCCTAAACCAGGAGCTGTCAGTCCTCCTTGCCAAGGGTGCTATCGAGCCTGTGGACCCCATCTCACAGCCCGGGGGCTTCTACTCAACCTACTTCCTGGTAAGGAAGAAAGGCGGAGGACTTCGCCCAATCCTCGATCTGAGGGGACTCAACAAGTTCCTAAGGATTTTACCTTTCCATACGCTGAGCACAGCGGACGTTCTTCGTACCGTTGCCAGGGGGGAATGGTTCACGTCCGTCGACTTGAAGGACGCTTATTTTCATGTGCCTATTGTGCCTCATCACAGGCAGTTTCTTCGCTTTGCCTTCAGAGGCCGTCATTTCCAGTTCAGGGTGCTCCCATTCGGACTCTCCCTCTCCCCAAGGGTGTTCACCAGGTGTGTCGCGGCAGCCCTCTCGCCCCTGCAGTCTCAGGGTATGAAGATTCTGCAATACTTAGACGACTGGTTAATCTGTGCACACTCCCGGTTGCAGTCGACCCAGGACACGGCTCTCCTTCTCTCTCATGTCGCCCGGCTAGGCCTCAAGGTGAACATGGAGAAGAGTTGTCTGAACCCCTCTCAGAGCCTAACCTTCATTGGGGTGGCTCTGGACACAGTCACTATGCGGGCCATCTGCTCAGCGCCTGGACGACATCCTCCAGCTTCTTCCCCTCTTCAAAAGGGGCAGGTCTCTGGCATATATCCTGTTTCTCGCCTCTTGGGCAAGCTGACAGCTGCCTCAGACCCCAAGTTGCAAAGGCACAGAAAAATCAGGGTGTCACAACAGTGCCTCTCCACTCTATCCCCATGGAGGGAGAGGTCGTATATGTCGAGGGGCGTGGCCATGGGCGCCGTCCCTTTCCGCAGAGAGACCGTTACGACGGATGCCAGCCTCTCGGGATGGGGTGCGGTGTGGCAAAACAGGACAGCAGTGGTCTGCTCAGGACTGCACAGAACACATCAACTTGCTAGAGCTGCGAGCTGTGCACCTAGCACTCAGGCACTTCCTGCCATACCTGAGGGGGAGACATGTGCTTTTCCGCTCAGACAACACTACAACGGTGTATCACGTAAACCACCAGGGGGGCACCAAATCTGCACGCTTGCTAGTGGTGTCCCAGGCTCTCCTGACCTGGGCAGCTCCTTGCCTGGCCAGCCTACGGTCAATGTATCTGCCCGGAGAGCAGAACCAAGTCGCCGACTTCCTCTCCCGTCACAAGCCTCCACCGGGGAGTGGCGGCTCCATCCAGAGGTGGTGACCAGCATCTGGGGTCTCTTCGGCAGGGCAGAGGTAGATCTCTTTGCCTCGAAGATGTCGACCCACTGCCCCCTATGGTTTTCCTTGACGGAGAAGACCAGCCCTTTGGGTCAGGACGCCCTGGCTCATTCATGGCCAGGGTGTCTTCTCTATGCCTATCCTCTGATCCTACCAACACTCCTCAGAGTGCTTCATCAGGGCCACAGGCTTCTTCTGGTGGCCCCCTTCTGGCCAGCCAGGACTTGGTTCTCCCTGCTGCACAGACTCTGTTGCGGGACGCCTTGGCGTCTCCCCAACAGGAAGGACCTCTTGTCTCAGCTGGAGGGTCGGATGTGGCACTCCGACCCCTGCCGCCTCCAGCTGTGGGTCTGGCCACTGGAGGGCCCGACCCGCTGCTGAGCGACAGCATAGAGCCTGTCAGGAGGACTATTCTCAATGCTAGGGCACCATCTACTCGTAGGCAGTACGAAAACAGGTGGAAACTGTTTTCTGACTGGTGCTAAGGGCGGAATGAGGACCCAGTACATTGCTCGGTGCCTACTACCCTTGAGTTCCTGCAGTCCCTCCTGGACGACGGCCGGTGTCCCGCTACCGTCAGGGTGTATGTGGCTGCTATATCAACAACACAGTGGGGAGCCATAGGCTGGTATCCCTCTTTTTAAGGGGAGCTCTGAGGCTTCGCCCCCCGAACATCCCAAGGGCTCCTACATGGGACCTGCCCTTGGTGCTGGATGCCCTATGCTCGCCTCCATTTGAACCCTTGTTACAGGCAGAACTGAGGTGGCTCTCAGCTAAGACTGCTTTCCTTCTTGCCATCACCTCAGCAAAGCGTGTAAGCGAGCTTCAGGCCTTGTCCGTGAACAGCTTGTGTCTGAGGTGGAACTCAGATGGCTCAGGTGTCACCTTATGGCCGAACACAGCGTTCCTCCCTAAGGTGCTGGCACGTTCTCATTTTAATCGGCCTATCCAGCTGGCACGGTTTGACCCCATCAGGAGAGGGGGAAGAGAGGTCAAGACTCTTATGCCCGGTGCGGGCCCTTAGAGCTTATGTCCAGACTACCGCAGGCATACGTCAGTCTGAACAGCTCTTTCGGTGTTACGGTGGTCCTAGAAGGGGCTGTGCGCTCTCAATACAGCGCTTGTCCCACTGGATTGTGGACGTCATTGCCCAGGCATACAGGGCGAATGACCGTCCCTTGCCACCCAGAGTAAAATGCCACTCTACCAGGAGTGTCTCCACGTCATGGGCGACCTTGAGAGGTGTGCCCCTGGAGGACATATGTGCCGCGGCCACATGGGCATCCCCGAGCACATTCGCCAGATACTACAGGGTGAATGTGCCGCCCCTCACCCGCTGGGTGTGGTCCTCCTGCAGAGTCCACCTAGGCCATCCCTATAGGGTAGTATTCAGACTTCCTCGTGACTCTGTTGGTAAGTCATCCAGTGCTAAGCACCGCCTCTGGCGGTCAGTAAGATGAATAGAACGATAGTTACGTATGTAACTACGGTTCTATGAATCCTGGATGACCGCCAGAGTTCTTGGTCACTCGGAATCTCGTGTTTCCGCGAGAAGATTCCATAGGACTGAACTCGTTGACAGCACCGGAACTTATGCCTTCCGGGGTCATACGAGGTCACACGTGACTTTGTTGATATAAATATTCGACCTGCGCATGCGCGAGACAGAAGCTATTCAGTGCTAAGCACCGCCTCTGGCGGTCATCCAGGATTCATAGAACCGTAGTTACATACGTAACTTATCGTTTTTAGCTGGTACAATTGATTAAAAACCGGTCAATTCAAAACCTGCCGGTCAAAATGTCCGGTAATAATTAGGGATGCTCCGATCGATCGGCCGCCGGTCATTATCGGCCGATATTCACTCTTAATAGTTTGATCGGTGCTCTCTATAAAGGCCGATCAGGAGAGCTGGATCTGATCGATATGGATATAAACGCGAGTGACGTATAACCGGACGCGAGAGAGAGATCAGATCAGCTGCGGAGTCTGACGGAGGCACGCAGCTCTGCATGATCACCTGAAGCTCCGCCCTCTGTTAAGCGAGCTGCATGAGAAACTGACGGGTTTTCAGGAGAGAGCAATAGTATGAAGCTGCAGCGTCGGAGACTGCAGTCCTGGGACCGTACTCCTAGGACCCTAGTTGTTTTGCAACATCGCCACCTAGCGAATTGGATGCCCGCAAAAGTACAACCAGCGAGTATTGAGTCTCATACACAGCGAGTCTCTTTAGACATTGTAATGCTTGTTATTAACCATCTAAAAATGCATGAAAATATGTTTTTCTTACAGAAATTAAATTATTATTATTAACAACAATTTGTTGTTATTATGTTTTGGTTTTTTAATAACAAATGTATTTTGTATGTCAGATGTAAAAAGATAGTCTTTTATATTTATCAAATTTGACATACAACGTAAATATATATATATAATATATATATATATATATTGTAGTAAAAATGATATAATCTATTTATAATTGTAAATGTATATTGTATGTAGACATACATTTAGATGTTAAATGTTAATGTAGTTTTTGGGAGAAGGGGTGGGGTTAAATACGTGTAAACTCCGTCCCACGCCTTTTCGGATGTGTAATTAGGTAGATCATTTCTTTATATATAATTTGTAAATCAATAATATTTAGTTTATCAATTTGATACTGCTTACGTTTCTAGAGTATCATAATTCTCTTGTTTCATTTCAATATTATTATTATAATTTTTTTATTTTTTTGTATTACACGTTCGAAATAATCAAATCAAACGTGTCTTTGGAGAGGTGCTAGATTACTCAAAAACAAAAACAACTGTTAGTGTGTTTATGCACCTGGCTGCAAAAGATAAACATGCAGTTTGACCGAGAGGCATTTCAGTGCAGAATCCATTTTGATTTATTTAGAAGACGGGCACAATTTCCACACTGAGGATTCTTCACTGGGGTGAGGCGGGGTCTGTTGTTCCCTCAGCCACCAGAAAACAGCTCCAACTGCAGTACCCCGGGAAGCCCTCTTCGGAGTAAAAACCCTCCAAGATTCCTCGCCGTCCACTTCCCCGGTAGCCTGTGCCAACGTCCTTATAAAGATGGTCGCATTGAAAGCACCCGGTTTCATTAAACAAATAAACAAAAAGGCTAACAGTTGGTTTTGCAGCGAGTCATCATAGGCTAACACAGTGGTTCTCAAACTTTTTCTGTCAGGCCCCCCCTTTGGAGAAAAAAAAAAGTCGGGCCCCCCCAACACAAATAGTCAGGCTCAGTGGCGGCGCCAGAGATTTATTTTGGGGGTGCTGTGGGGTAGCTTGACGTTTCATAGAGGGTGCTCAAACATTTAGGGTTTCCCATTAATGTACCGGGCTACAGTGGAACTTTCTACTGCAACATTCCACACGCACATACACAGAGTACCCGCGACTGTTACAATGAAGGCTCGATAATCAGCTCACGCTGATAGGTGTAAGCAGGGGTAAAGTGCTATTTTTATATGTGGTGTGTGGACCTCACATAGGGGGGTCCGGGGGCATGCTCCCCCGGGAAGATTTATTTTTAAATATTGAAGTTAAAAGCATCAATCTGGTGCACTTTGAGAGCAAAATGAAGAGATCTATGGATACCTCTCTCAACACCCATATGAAACAGAACTGTAAACAGATTTACTTTTTCTTTATGGATATTTTACAAATCACCCTTTTAAACTTTATTCTTTTTTTTACTGTCATATAGTATTTCATACCTGTTTTTCATTTATTCTCTTATTTTTTTATAACTATAATGATCATATAAACGTGTGCCTCAGAAATAATTGTTTATATTAATGGTGACCAAAACGTTTGAGACCCGCTGAGATAACTTAGACTAAAGTTAACTATCTAAACACTGAGAGAGTCCTTTAGTTCACTGAGCCTCTCAGTCTGACAGGAGAGAGTCCTTTAGTTCACTGAGCCTCTCAGTCTGACAGGAGAGAGTCCTTTAGTTCACTGAGCCTCTCAGTCTGACAGGAGAGAGTCCTTTAGTTCACTGAGCCTCTCAGTCTGACAGGAGAGAGTCCTTTAGCTCACTGAGCCTCTCAGTCTGACAGGAGAGGACTCTCCTCCACCTTGTTGTGGAAAAAACTCCTTATATCCGTTAGCGTAGCTCGCTAGCACCAGAAGCTAACAACAACGATCTCCGGTACCGGTGCGCTCTCTCTCTCTCGCTCGTGCACGCACACAAAATGGCTCGTTCCACACACACACAGAGCCGAGCTTTAATGAAACACAGAGACCCAGACGTAATAGTACTGTACTGTATCATATTATTTTCGAATCAATCATTTTTCAAATTATGATTTTTTTTTTTATTATCTTTTTTTTTTTTTTTTTTTTAATAACCATTTTCCTCCTGGTCTCTCGCGCCCCCCCTGTCATGCCTCTGCGCCCCCCGCTTTGGGAACCACTGGGCTAACAGATGACTCAATACGCCAGAATAATTGTTAACTTTAAACAAACAACACGATTCACATTACTCACAGTCTTACTGTAATTAGTGATTAAATCAACAACTAAGTTAGGACACCTAGTTTGCCAAAATCACGCTGCAGTTTCATTAAACAAATAATCAAATATGCTAACAGTTTATTTTGCCGAAAGCTATAGCTAACGAATAATTGTTTTTAGTGCCTTTAATACGGTAAGAAGCTATCAAGCTAACAGGTGATTGTTTGTATTGCCTTAAGACTATCATAGTTAACGTTCGCTAATCACACTTCATTTCAAGACACCGGAATTGTTATTAATGTTAAACAAATACAACTTTAAAAGCACTTCACATTACTCACACTCTGTGCGTTGTCGTTCATATTCATGTCTCCTACTCGCTAGGTGGCAGTGTCACGAAAAACTAGGGTCCTAGGTGTGCGGTCCCAGGACTGCGGTCCTGAAACTGCAGTCTCCGACGCTGCAGCTTCATGCTACTCGGAGAGAGAGGGAGGGAGAGGGGAAAAGAGAGGATCCGTTTCTCCCGTATTATTATCCAAAGTTAATGTAAACTTTTGAATAATGTACTTCATCTACTACAAGTAGTTTATTTGAATGTAATAATTATGTTGTTTGTGGATTCATGTATTGAAAAATGAATCTGAACTCTTCGATCTGTTACGATTATGAACTGAAGCAATATAAAAATGAGCTCCATTAACTGAGTTTTAAACATCAGCATATCCGGTCATAGTCCGGTAGTTACCTGCTAACGGAAACTCTGCTACACAATTCTTCTTATTATTATTGAAACATGACCGGTAAGTTTCAAATTTGTCCGGTAAAATAAATTCTGTCCGGACATTTGATCGGCGAAAAAATCCTAGCAGAAACCCTGACACACACACACACACACACACACACACACACACACACACACACACACACACACACACACACACACACACACACACACACACACACACACACACACACACACACACACACACACACACACACACACACACACACACTGTCTGCTGTCTGTGTGAGTCTGCTTAACGATGGGGATGTGTCTTCAAGTAGTGTGTGAGTAATGCTCAACATCATGTGGGTTTTTCTCTCTGAAACAGCAGCACAGTATTCCTGCCTGGCAGTGGATGTTGATGCTCACATCCACTGCCAATGTGTGTAATAGAAGGGATGATATTAGATTAGAAATCACAGTGATTAGATTCCTATTGAGTTTGGTGATCCTTACACTATTATGACAGTGAGTGGTCTCTATTTAAATGCAATGATGTTTGCCCTCAAAGCAAATGGGCTCCATTTAATCAATATTGTTTTAATAATGATAATTATATTTTTTATTATTATTATTTAATATATAAGTATTGACATTTTGCAAGTTAAATTGAACAATAATTACTTTACAGTTTATTTTGCAACAATACAGCAGAGATGGCAAAAGTACACACATCCATCACTCAAGTAGAAAGAAGGGCAGAAAGTTGTACTGACTAAACTTCTTTACTCAAATAAAAGTAAAGAAGTATGGGCTTCGAAATGTACTCAAGTCAACAGTAGCCATAACTAACTGGACCTCACTTTATATTAATAGAAAATTAAAGAACTTCTATTTCAAACTGTAACATTCAACAGTCAACACTGTCATTGTTAGCCAATGAATGTATCCAGGCTGAACAACCACTATTTAGAACACATGCAGAGAAAAACATAGTGTAGTGGGGACAAGGAATAAACAAAATATTTGCCATCACCTAGATGTCTCTGTTTTCAGTCATTTTCTTTCACTTTTTCGTTTTCTTCTTTAGCCAAGTTTCGTTGAAATAGCTTTGTAGGCTAGTGGTGTTGTTTGAGCAGTGACGAGCCGTGACTTTTATACCTAGGCCCTCTGACTCCCCCACCATTTATATAAACACCTATCATGACAAGGCACCCATAGCCAAGTAACAATTCAAAATGAATTCAGTCGGCACGGCGGCCCACATTGAAAATGACTTAGGCCTACCTTTGATGATCAAATCACTTAAACACAAAGTCCATCCTCCTGTCCTTTTGGATGAAGCACTTGATGGCGGGTCATGCAGCTGATCCTTTGCCACTCCAGTTTATCATTGTAACTCAATCTTGAAAATGACTCGGTTAATAATTTCGCAACGATGTCATCACTATCACTGACATGAGCCATCATGAGCGAACTTATGCTAATCAGAAATCTATCGATCATAAATCTATCGATTAGATTTATGATTCGAAAATGATAAAAGTAGGGTAGACATGTGGATATTATCCGGCTGAACAAAACGTGCATTTATCTAACAGGTTCGTTTTCCACAGACCTTATTTCGAGCTATTTTCCAAAACCCTATGGAGAAATCCCATTGCTTTTGTGTCGAGGGAACCCGAGCGCAGCTTACTTCCGGGTTTTAGGACGCGTCACTGCACCACTTTATACACATGCATAAACTTCACAGCGGGCGGAACTTGTCATAAAGTCCGCGAAAATAAAGCCCACCCATTTAGAGGGAGGATATGATTGGTCAATTGTACTGTCATTTGACTTTACTCTCTCGTTGAGTTACTATAGCTGAGCCCTCTGTGAATGTACAGAGGGACCAACAAGCTCTCCCGTCTTCACATAACTCGCAGAGACGGCATTTAACCCTTCACATTCCAACAGAAACTGAACAGGCAGATTTGAAGGATTTATTTATTTGTAAATGTTATTTTAAATACAATTAAATCAAGTTATTTTGGTAAAACTAATGAAAAATATAACTAAAAAAATATAACTTTTTTTTTTAATGTTTTCAAATATTATTTTTTAGAATATCTTAGGCCCTCAGAGAGGGCCTAGAGGGCCCTGACGGCTCGCCACTGGGTTTGAGATAAGTTCACATTGGTTGCTCTTCTTTACAGAAGACCAGGAAATGTTGGATACACCAATAGGCACACACTGACTCTAAATAATAATGAACACGCCACCAAATGCAGATTAAAACTAAAGTAAAATGTAAGAAGTAGAAACGGGCGGTTACGTATTGTAACCCTAGTTCTATAAGCACAGGCGGAGCCCTCTACTGGACTCTATGGGTACTACTCTTATCAATGATACGTGAGCGTTCACACACTGAAGTTGTATAAA
This sequence comes from Dissostichus eleginoides, assembly GCA_031216635.1. NCBI lineage: Eukaryota > Metazoa > Chordata > Actinopteri > Perciformes > Nototheniidae > Dissostichus > Dissostichus eleginoides. The sequence continues at coordinate 399,958 of CM062266.1, read as the reverse complement.
CGTAGAGCCTACCTGAATGCGCTCGCAGGCTCACAGTATATAAGACAGCTACACCTCCTGACTGTCATCCTACACCCTCTTCAGCGAGCGGCATAGGGAAGACAGGGCCCCTAGGTAGAGGGCTCCGCCTGTGCTTAAAGAACTAGGGTTACAATACGTAACCCCCCGTTCTATCTCACACAGGCTCCGCCCTCTACTGGACTCTGTGGGTACAGTGGGTGGAGCCCCGATGAATAAACGCCCTGTCGCTCCACACATCGACCCACCACACTGCCCCTGACCGGCCTTTGGTTACCAGCCATCGCACCCCAACTTCCTATCACCCGGTTGTGACCGTGGAGAAGCCGGAGCTGCAGCTTACTTGGCTGGGTAGAGCCTAATTGGTCTGAATAAGCCCATAGCTCCACCCTGCAGGTGCCAGCGCAAGTGACTACACACTGCGCACCACGTTTCCCAGGTCCTACGGAGCATGGGAAAACGTAAGTGTACTATGTCCTCCACACTCACACGCTTACCTCGTGTAGAGTGTGCACAGACCTCAGCGGGGAGAGTCTTCCAGACCTGTATGGGGCTTACTGTGCACCACGTTTCCCAGGTCCCTAAGGAGCATGGGAAAATGTAAGTGTATGTCCCAGGGGGTCAGATACAGCTTACCGACCCACAGCCCCCCTCTTTTCACCAGTCCTGTGTTGCCCCAGCAAGCACAGACGATGAGAAGGAGCCAGACATGTCCAAGAGATAGAACCTTATGAACGGGCTTGGCGTAGACCAAGATGCCACCGTACATATGTCCTCCACACGCTGTCGAACAAGGCTGTCGACACAGCCACACCACGTGAACAGTGTGCACAGACCCCAGTGTGGAAAGGCTCTCCCCCTGTATGGGGTGGAAGACTAAAGTCGTCTAGCTGTATAACCTTTCAGGGAGGAGAGCTCCAGAGGATCAAACGGTTCTGTAACCAAAGCCTCGAGCACCAATGGAAGTTCTTATTGCGGGGTGGAGAGATGCACCACTGGGCACTGTCTCCTGATCCCCTGCAAAAAACGCTTCATAAGCGGTTGGCTAAAGACTGGTCTGCCGCCAAATCCCTCATGACAGGACGAGATGGCTGCTGCATACACCATGACTGTGGCATGAGCAAGCCCCTTGTGTACCATTAGCTGTAGATAGGATAGAATAATAATAATAATAATAATAATGGGTTTCATTTATAATGCACTTCATATTTGAGTTCAAATCCCGAAGTGCTACAAGCAGTGAGCATGGAACAGTATAAAACAGTACACAACACGGTATAATTTAATAAAAAGCAGTAAAAACAAACAATAAAAAAATAAATAAAATAGTAGTAATAAATTAAATAAAAGGTCTAGGAAAAGGCTTTATTGAACAGATAGGTTTTGAGGCCTTTTTTAAAAGCATCCACGGTCTGTGGTGCTCTCATGTGGTCGGGGAGAGCGTTCCACAGACTGGGAGCAGCCGAGCAGAAAGCCCGGTCTCCCATAGTACGGAGCTTGGTCCTGGGGGGTTTGAGGAGGTTGGCTTTGCTGGAGCGGGAGGTCCGCAAGGAAGTATGAGGGGTGAGGAGTTCCTTGAGGTAGGGAGGGGCAGTTCCATGGATACACTGGTGGTGAGGAGGGAGACCTTGTATTCGATCCTCAGTTCCACGGGGAGCCAGTGTAGTGATTTCAGGATGGGGGTGATATGATCATATTTGCGCACCCTCATCAGGATCCTAGCAGCGCTGTTCTGAATGTACTGGAGCTTCTGGATGCTTTTGTTAGGGATCCCAATGAGGAGTGCATTGCAGTAGTCCAGCCTGGAGGAGACAAAGGCGTGGACTAGCTTTTCGGCGTCAGACAGAGTAAGTGTGGGGCGGAGTTTGGCGATATTCCTGAGGTGATAAAAGGAGTTCTTGCACAGCTGTTTAATGTGAGCCTCAAAGGTCAGATGGGCGTCCATTTTCACACCCAGGTTGGTGACTATTGAGGAGAGGGTAATAGAATAGAAGCCCAATGTACCGGACAGAGGCTCTAGACTCCTTTCCTCGCACCAACATTCAGTCTGCCTGAAGCAGGGACGTCTGTCTGTTCTCTGACAGAGTGGCACGTAGCCTTCCCTCCTTCTCGATGGGGCGTACACCTCTCTCTCGATGGGGGCGTACACCTCGCTCTCGATGGGGGCTGCATCCACTGCTTTTCTTCCAATTGACCACAAACCCCCAACTTGGTTAGGTGTAAGATCAATTGGGCTTTGTGGAACATCTGCCCATTCCCTGGACCTGGCCATGACTATGAGGTCGTTGAGATAAAATAAAACCCTCATGCCATGCCCGCGAAGCGGCTGAAGCGCTGTGGCCACACATTTGCATGGGGACAGGGAGTAGCCGAACGATAGTCTGTTGTACTCGTAGGCTATCCCCTGGAAGGCAAAACGCAAATACTTCCTGTGTTTTGGCTTTCTAGCAATTTCCACATGGTTTGTGAACCAATCGCCCGGCTGTACCAGTTCCAGTGACTGTAGGAATCCCAACCACTTCGTCCTGTAACAGGCTGTGGTGGATCCCGCCCTTGCTGCCTGGATAGTCTGTATAACTTTGTCAGACAGTCCACCCCTTCTCAGCCTGTCCCTCTCAGGAGCCAAGCCTGGAGAGGTTGGCCCAGAGTGGGTAATGCCCCTAATGCACCCACTTCCTGAGACAGCGCCCCCGGAATTGAGGAACTTTCCAGGGCTGGCCCACCATCATCTGTGTCACTTCTGTGTACCACGGCGCCGAGCGGCGACCTGGGGCTACCAGAATGACCGGCAACTGTTCTCATCTCACCCCCTCCAGGAGTGGGGCATGAGACGCAGCGGTGGAAAGGCGTAGAACATGTAAATAGGATAGCCGGAATGTGGGGGGCCTTTAGAGATAAAAACATTCTCTGAGGCCCACAACCACAGGTTCTCCGCTACGCTCAACAAGGCGGCGGAGCTGACTCCATCCTGCCTATTGATGTAAGCCACTGTGGTGCGGTTGTCGCTCCTCACCAGCACATGTTTTCCCTGTACTAAGGGTTTGAAGTGCTTTAGGACCAGTACTACTGCCTGTAGCTCTAGAAGGTTGATGTGCCGAGTTTCTGTCAGAGGCCAGCCACCACCTATAGCTCTCTCTAGGCAGGTCCTCCCCCATCCTGTCACGGATGCATCTGTGAACACCGTGATGTAGGAGGTCACCCGTCCCAGTGGAGTTCCCCTCATCAGATGCTTTGGGGACCCCCATTATCGGAGGTTGCCCTCCACTGAGGGGGGGGTGGTCACCAGACGTCGTTTGTGCCTCTTGGGATCTAAACGAAGGCTGGCAAACCACCTCTGCAGGCGACACAACCCCTGCGGTACCACGAGGTGAGCAGCCGCCATGAGACCCAGAGTCTGCATGAAGGTCAAAGCTGTCACCGTTGCCCCTTGTCGCAGTCTGCAAACTGCCTGAAGCAGGGATGCCTGTCTGCTCTCTGACAGGGTGGCACGTAGTCTGCCTGCATCAAGCAAAATCCCCAAATACTCCACCTGCTGGTGAGGTATTGGACTGCTCTTCTTCCAATTGACTGCAAATCCCAACTTGGTTAGGTTTAGGATCAATTGGGCTGTGTGGAACATCTGCCCATTCCCTGGACCTGGCCATGACTATGAGGTCGTTGAGATAAAATAAAACCCTCATGCCATGGTTGCGAAGCGGCTAAAGCGCTGTGGTCACACATTTGCTGAACCTGCGTGGGGATAGGGAATAGCCGAACGGTAGTCTGTTGTACTCGTAGGCTATCCCCTGGAAGGCAAAACGCAAATACTTTCTGTGCTTTGGAGCAATTTTGTCTTGAAAGTAAGCGTCCCTCAGGTGGATGGTTTGTGAACCAATCGCCCGGCTGCACCAGTTCCAGTAATTGTTTTATGGTTAAAATTTTTGCAGACAATGTGCTGATTCAGGATGCGGAGATCCAGAATGGGTCTGAATTCTCCTGTCTTCTTGGAAACCAGGAAGTACATGGAGTAAAGCCCCTTTTCTCTGTCCTGAGAGTGCACAACAGACACAGCCTGTTTTTGCAACAGGGCCTGAATCTCTGTTGAAAGGAAACCTATCTCCTCCTAGGATGATAGATTTGCCTCTCTTATGCCCCTGAATGGAGGAGGGACGCTGCAGAACTGGAGTGAATAACCCAGTTTCAGTGTCCTGTCCATCCACTCTGTCAGTACACAGCTGAGCTTCCATTCCCCATAAAACTGTGTTAGGGGACATGCAAGCAGCTGTGCAGCCGCAGCTAAGAAGCTGTGGTACTCTCTGGTGGCCCACTCCGCCGCCAAACCTTCCATAACAGGAAGTTTGGCTTATGGCGGGCTGACATAGAAAGGGGCAATTTTCTACTGAGGTCCTTGAACGCACCGCAGCCAGCCTTTCCCTCCTTCTCACCGTAGCACAGCGCTCTCCCCTTTGAGGAAGAGCCAGAGGAAACATACGGCTGAGCTGCGACTTTTCTTCCTCCAAGCGTCTGAAACGCTGTGTGACCGATGAGATCGATCCAAAGAGCCCTTCCTTGGATACTGGGGCCCCAAGGAGATCATCACGATCCTTCCTGGAGAGAGCCGTGAGTCCCACTGTGACCAGGGACATTACACGGCCAGCTGCGGCGGCCACACCATGAATCAGATTATTCATCTGCCCGATGCTGCGGTCCAAATAATCACTCCGATCCTGAGATGGAGAGGCGGGGGCGTCCTGCTGAGGAGTAATCAGCGACACGCCCAACACACCCAGATTATTCGCTGCTGCCGCCATCTGTGCTCCAAGCCGGAATATTTTATCGAAATATTCCAGCGTCTCTCGGTCACGAGGCAGCGGGGGCAGAGGCTTTTTAGCCTCCGCCCATCCTGCTGCCTGTGGGAGCCGGACCCGGAAGTGCCCGACAACGAGAAGTCCTCGTCATCCTCCTCCACGGCAAACGGAGCCATCCGCCCCGCTGGAATGGCGAACGTGAATGGCGAACGTGAATGGCACCGCCTCGGCCATATCCTGGTCCCCAAACACTCGAAGCAGAGGTGGTGGGGATCGGCGCCTGCTATTAAGCCAGGGCACGAAGGACAGGCCCGGGTCTCTAGAAGTGGCGACTCCATGAAGGTACGATAACTTCTTTCTTCTTCTTTAAAACGTTTTACTTTTCTCTGTCAGGTTTTGTCCTGCTCGCTGAAGAGAAAAGGATGACAGTCAGGAGGCGTAGCCGCCTTATATACTGTGAGCTGCACGCGCATTCAGGTAGGCTCGCCCTGATTGGCCGGCTACATTTATACAACTTCAGTGTGTGAACGCTCGCGTATCATTGATGAGAGTAGTACCCATAGAGTCCAGTAGAGGGCAGAGCCTGTGTGAGATAAAACAAAGTATTTGTATTTTATTACTTCCCACCTCTGGATTACACACACCTTTTCAATTATCTTTGCATAACCTTAAAAAATATTAAAATGTTTTTTTTTTTCAATTACCTGATCTTGCAATCTTCCCAAAGAAAAGTGAAAATAAATGTCATGTGTTCTTAATAAATATACATTATCCTCCTTGATTAAGGCCTAAAAGATAATCACGATTATTTTGAGTAATATTGAGAACCCCGATTATTGTCATGATTATTCATTGGTGCAAGTGACAACATACTAATATTACACACATACAGTGGAGGAAATAAGTATTTGATCCCCTGCAGATTTTGTAAGTTTGCCCACTTACAAAGGAATGAACAGTCTATAATTTGAATGGTAGGTTTATTCTAACAGAGAATAAGAATATAAAAAAGAAAATCCAGAAATTGACATTATATGAAAGATAAACATTGATTAGCATTTAACTTGGGAAATAAGTGTTTGATCCCCTTGCAGAATATGTGTTAGTACTTGGTGGAGAAACCCTTGTTGGACACACAGAGGTCAGACGCTTCTTGTAGTTGGTCTCCAGGTCTGTGCACATCTCAGGAAAGATGTTGGTCCACTCCTCTCTGAAGATCCTCTCCAAATCCTGAAGGTTTTGAGGCTGATGCTTGGCATCTGGAGCTTCAGCTCCATCCACAGATTTTCTATGGGATTAAGGTCTGGAGACTGGCTAGGCCCCTCCATCACCTAAATGTGCTTCTTCTTTAGCCCCTCCTGTGTTGCCTTGGTCGTATGTTCAGGGTCATTGTCCAGCTGGAAGACCCATCCATGACCCATTTTCAGTGTCCTGGCTGAGGGAAGGAGGCTATCGGCCATTATGGTGTAGTGTGTTGCCAATAGTTTTCTTGGTGACTGTGGTCTCCGCTGCCTTGTGATCATTAACAAGTTCCTCCCGTGTAGTTCTTGGCTGATCCCTCACCTTTCTCATGATCATCAATACCTTTTCGGGGCGAGATCTTGTGTGGAGCCCCAGACCGAGGGCAACTGATACTCATTTTGTGTTTCTTCCATTTCTGAATAATGGCACCAACAGTTGTCTCCTTCTCACCAAGCTGCTTTCTGATGGTCTTGTAGCCAATCCCAGCCTGGTGCAGGTCTACAATCTGGTCCCTGAGGTCCTTAGACAGCACTTTAGTCTTGTCCATGGTGGAGATGTTGGAATCTGATTGATTGATTCTGTGGACAGGTGTCTTTTATACAGGTAACAAGTTGATATTAGGAGTACTTTCTTAAAGGTAGAGGACTTATGTAACCGGTCTGTGGGAGACAGAATTGTTGTTGGTTGCAAGGGGATCAAATGCTTATTTCCCACAGTTAAATGCAAATCAATTTTTAAGTTTTATATGATGAACGATCATAACCCATCATAATGCACACACCCTCAAAGCATGGTTAACGAGACGGGCTCTGAGCTTCCAAATGGTCGGGTGGTCTGCCGACCCTGCTGCAGACGCCCTCGCTTGAGGACAGCCTCTCTGGGAAGCAGGAGGTCCAGGTGATGGTGGGAGTGGAACATCTGTAACACTGCTGCTGCCTGTCTGTTAGTGAAGGGAGCGCTTGATTTGGAATGCAGCAGGTTTTCTATGAGCTGTGCACGCATTTGAATTACACTTTATTTTGAAAGCATTTTTTGTAAACATATGCATTGTTAAAGAGGCAAGATGCTGATGAGGGAGTAGTGTTGGCCTACGTGCCGGGAATGGCCCAATTTAACCCCTGATGTTATGTTGTTAGTTCATTTTGTCAGAACATTTATACTGCTGGGACTGCAAAACTGGACTCTGACCCAGCCCACAACAATGGCTCGGTTGTGGCTGGTTTCAAATGTAATGTAACCACTGTCAATGAACACACAATTATTCAGTCACAATTGACCAAGCATGGTGAATAAACCAGTCTGAGAAGTGTTGCCAGCACGCAGCCACTGTTTACCTTCATCAGATCTGCTAAAAACCACAGCTGCTGCTACAGTCCGAACTCTACACACATCTGATGCTCGCTTATTATTACATCAAATTCTGCCTCAATGATGAAGGAGACGTCCGGTCACCAGGGCGCATTATTTCCTATTTCAGATTGAGAAATTATTTTTTACACTTTACGCACAGTGGAATGAGTAAGTAAAAACACGGCAAGTGTATGGATGCTTATATGAACTGCAAATGTTATATATTTTTCAAGAAAAAAAGTCCAGAAGTCTTGTTCCAGTGCCCTCCGGCAGCACTACAAAAGGAAACGCAGGAGCCCTCAGCATCCGTGTTACACCGCCTTAATCCTCCTAGTGTGCAACTTAAATGGTGATGTCTAAAGTAAAAAAGCGTAGTCATAATGAATGTGTGATTCTCCAAAACTGACTGATGGCAAGTCCGCCCCTGCCTACTTATAATACGAGCAAATCATTTAAAAAATGAATTACACATAAAAAGGATGACTTCCATAAATGTTTTAAATAATAATAATAATGTAATACTATAATTGAATGCTTCAAAAAGAGCACATAATGTACCTTTGTTTAAATATTTTTCAAGCAGAATCAGAATGTTTTTGAAGATCATTTATCAGTATTTGTGGTGATTTTCTCCAACATAGCTAAACCATGTAAAATATACAGTACTTTAGTACACTTTAAGAATACATATTACTGGTAACACTGCAGAAAGATTTAGAAGATTATTAGATAGAATATTTAATATCCAGGAAGGACACTACTGGCTATCCATATGACAATTGTCCTTTTCTGAATTATATATTATTGAAGAAAAGGACATAAAGACTAGAACTCTTAAAATCCTTTTCTTGTAAATGTGTTTGCTTGAACCGGTTGAAGGCAGGAAACACTCTTGCTTGAATCATCTTGAGTCAGGAGAAACACTACAGAATCAATAAATAAATAAACAGCAATAAAGCAATGGCACCTTCTCCTAACCCCCACCAAATACCCCCCCACCCTTTTTTTTTGGACCACATGCATATTTGATCTCAGCAAAAATAATAGAGAGCAATGGTGATCCAGTGTCTGTTCCTGATGTAACCTCATTCATGATCTCAATGGTAACCACGGCAATAACAGAAACAGGTCCGTTCTCAACAGTCGATTGTCTAATATCATTGGTTATTTAATATTTTACTAGCCTTCAACAAGTTTCCCAAACATCATTCAACAAAAGAGGAGGTCAAGTCTGAGGGACTTCACTTGGCAAATACAAAGTCAGAGCTTTCTCCACAGGGCTGCAGATACATCTGCAAACATTAACATTCTGCTACAGGGAAAACACATCTTTGTATCCAATTACCATTGACTCGGCTGGCACTAAGCACAGAATACAGCGTCTGGCCCTTATAAAAACGTAACACGCAGACAGAGTAAGGGGAGAAAAATGCCTCTAACCCAGAGTGTGCACCTGGGGAACTAGACTAGCTCAGAAGTGTCTACAGTAACGGCCCCTCCACACGGCGGCGTGCGTTGTCGCTTGCCGGCGGGCATGTCTGAAGCTAGACCAACAACCAATCACCTGAATCTCCCGCCCCGGACACACAAGCAGCGGTTTGATTGGCTAGAGCTTGTACTGGCATATGATTCGATTGGCTGACGCTTCCGAGCACCGCGAGAAAAGCTACGCTTTGCTCCCACAATGCAGTTCGGCGAAGCGTGACGTCACCCCTTCAAAATGAATGGGCAGAAGCGTTGAAGCGTCAACGCACGCCGCCGTGTGTAGGGGCCGTAAGAGAGAGAAGCAAAGGCTGTTTTTAGACAGCAGAGATAAGAGCTAAAAAGTGTCATATCATTGCCTTAGAACAGGGCTTTGGTAAACTTTGGACAAAACTGAGTTAATGCCAGCAACTCTCTAACAACAGGGCTGCCAACCTTTGAGTTCAGCTTGGAGTGAGATTTTTTTTTTTGGTGATCCAAAAAAAGAAACGTCCATGTGTACAGTGTTACAAATGTATTGAACAAGGGTTTCCCATTAATGTACCGGGCGCTACAGAATACGCACATACACAGTGTACCCGCAACTCTTACAATGAAGGCTCGATAATCAGCTCACAGCATATAAAATGGCATATAGGTGTAAGCAGAGGTAAAGTGCTATTTTATAAGTGTGGGGGGGACCTCACCTCCTCTAGGGGGGACCGGGGGCATGCTCCGGAATAATATTTATTTTTTAAATATTGAAGTTAAATGCATCAATCTGGTGCACTTTGAGAGCAACATTAAGAGATTTATGGATAGGATACATCTCTCAACACCCGTATGAAACAGAACTGTACACAGATTTTCTTTTTCTTTATGGATATTTTACAAATCACTCCCCTTTTAAACTGTATTCTTGTTTTACTGTCATATAGTATTTCATAACTGTTTTTCATTTACTCTCATAAATGGTGACCAAAACGTTTGAGGCCCACTGAGATAACTAGACTAAAGTTAACTATCTAAACACTCAGAGTCCCTTACCTCACTGAGCTGTAGTTATCTCTCTCAGTCTGACAGGAGAGAGCTCTCCCTCTCCTTGTTTTAGAAACAGCTTCTAATATCCGTTAGCGCAGCTAGCTAACCAGATGCTAACAACAACAATGCAAATAGTGAGTTTGGTAGAAATATACTGTATAATAGTAAAGTTATTGAAGATGATGCCATATTTATTGAAGATTTTACATTATAAATATTCCCCAAAATTATTCAAAAGCATATTCTTCCAAACTCCTTGCTGTAGTATGACACACAGGAGACTATTGATGTGTGTGGTGAGTTTGGTAGTAATAAGCTGTATAATAGTGATTGAATATTATTGTATTCTCTTTTTTCGGAGTTGCACTTTGCAGACGGTCCCTGAGCACTCGTTTCTTCTCCGGCTGCGGATAGAGACCAAATATGTAATGTGTCCAGCTCGGAGGATGGCGCGTATTGGCTTTTTTTGATCAAAATGTGATTCTAGTTCGTTGTCAACCTTACCACGGTTCTTAGGAGACGTAATTTGTGTCTGAATAACGTTTTGTTCATGAGTTATTGATCCGTGAAATCCGAATCTCCCAATATCGTTCCAACTTTACTGAACTAAGCCAGAAGACCGTCTCATTTCGTAAACCGCTCGGTTTGCTGTTCGTTCACTTTATTTTTATATACATTTATTTTGGACGAAAACTTAGCGTGAGGAAAGGCATGTGTGGCGTGAGTGCGTGAGATATGGGTTAATTGCGTGACTCTCATGCTCAATGCGTGAGGGTTGGCAGCCCTGCTGTCACGATTTGGGTGTTGTGTGTTGAGTTTTGGGGTTTGTTCTGTTCTCCCTGTCTCTTGTCTGGTCCTTTTCCCTGTGTTTTCCTCCCTGTCTCTTGTCTGGTCCTTCTCCCTGTGTTTTCCTCCCTGTCTCTTGTTGGTCCTTCTCCTGTGTTTTCCTCCCTGTCTCTTGTCTGGTCCTTCTCCCTGTGTTTTCCTCCCTGTCGTTAGTTTCCCTGGTGTGTCTGATTGTCTGATTGTGTTCACCTGTTGCCCTTGTGTTTCTCCTCCCCTGCCCGGCTGTTTCTCGTCTCGTGATTACCCCTTCCTGTATTTAGTCTTGTCTTTCCCTGTGTTCCCCTGTCGGTTCATTGTTTGTCTTTCCTGTCTCCCTCCATGTTACCTTGCGTTACCTGTGAGTTTCATGCCATGTTTTGTTCTCCAGCTTTGGTAATAAAGCTCGTTTTTTGTTCATAGACCTTTTTCCCTTTTTGTATTCTGCATTGGGTCCTACCTTTTCCGTAACCCTGACAGAATGAACCGACCAATTTTGGACCCAGCAGTTTTTTCCCCTGAAGAGTTGGATCCGCTGATGTACATCCTGAGTACAATTTTACAAGTGGATGAGAGTCTCATCCAGAGCGGCCAAGGAGGCTACCCTGAAGGAGGTACGCCTGGAGGTGGCCAACAAGCCCTGGCTCTGGAGCTTGTTGCCCGAGTGGCTTAAGCTTTTTACAAGCAGCCCTGAGTACCAGCCTCAAGCCTCAAACCCCTTCTTGGGATCCCGCCTTGCCTCAGGAGGTCCACGGAGCCTCCAAAAGGTCTCTAGGAGACGTAAGGCCAGGATTCCAGCCGGTGCCCCAGCAGCCATGGTTCCGGACCCAGTTCCGGTCCCAGCTGCCATGGTTCCGGCCCCAGCAGCCATGGTTCCGGCCCCAGTTCCGGCCCCAGCAGCCATGGTTCCGTGCTCCAGTGCCGGCCCACACAGCCATGGTACCGTGCTCCAGTACCATCCCACACAGCCATGGTTCCGTGTTCCGGTTCCGTGCCCAGCAGCCATGGTCCCTGCTCCAGAACCGGCCCATACGGCCATGGTTCCGGCCCCAGTTCCGTGCCCGGCAGCCATGGTTCCGACTCCAGTGCCGGTCCCAGCAGCCATGGTTCCGGCCCCAGCTCCGGCCCCACCAGCCATGGTTCCGGCTCCAGTATCGGACGCAGCAGCCATGGTCCCGACTCCGGCTCCTCGTCACCTGTTGGCTCTCCGGCCGACGCCAGCTCCCCGTGTCCTGTCGGCGTACCGGCCGACTCCAGCACCTCGTCTCCTGTCGGCGTACCGGCCGACTCCAGCACCTCGCCTCCTGTCGGCGTACCGGCCGACTCCAGCACCTCGCCTCCTGTCGGCGTACCGGCCGACTCCAGCTCCTCGTCTCCGGTTGGCTCTCCGGCCGACGCCAACCCCTCGTGTCCTGTCGGCATACCAGCCGACTCAAGTTCCCTCTCGAGTCCCTTCTCAAGTCTCCTCTCAAGTCCCCTCTCAAGTCTCCTCTCAAGTCCCCTCTCGAGTCCCTTTCCAAGTCCCTTCTCAAGTCCCTTCTCAAGTCCCTTTCCAAGTCCCTTCTCAAGTCCCTTCTCAAGTCCCCTTTCAAGTCCCTTCTCAAGTCCCTTCTCAAGTCCCCTTTCGAGTCCAATCTCAAGTCCCATCTCCAGTCCCTTCTCTAGTCCCAACTCCGGTCCCTACTCAAGTTCCCTCTCTAGTCACCTCTCGAGTCTCCTCTCAAGTCCCTTTTCAAGTTCTCTCTCAAGTCCCTTCTCAAGTCCCCTTTCGAGTCCCTTCTCCAGTCCCTACTCAAGTCCCTTCTCTAGTCCCAACCCCAGTCCCTACTCAAGTTCCCTCTCTAGTCACCTCTCGAGTCTCCTCTCGAGTTCCCTCTCAAGTCCCTTCTCGAGTCTTCTCTCGAGTCTTCTCTCGAGTCTCCTCTCGAGTCCCCTCTCGAGTCTCTTCTCGAGTCCCCTCTCGAGTCCCCTCTCAAGTCTCCTCTCTAGTCCCTTCTCGAGTTCCCTCTCGAGTCCCTTCTCGAGTTCCCTCTCAAGTTCCTTCTCCAGTCCCCTCTCGAGTGACCTCTCGAGTCACCTCTCAAGTCACCTCTCAAGTCTCCTCTCGAGTTCCCTCTCGAGTTTCCTCTCGAGTTCCGTCTCAAGTCCCTACCCAATGTCCTGCTCCGTTGGAGGTTCCGCTGGGGGTCCTGCCAACTCCATGTCCTGTCCCGTTGGAGGTCCCGCCGACTACTCTTCTGCCGGGGGTCCTGCCAACTCCATGTCCTGTCCCGTTGGAGGTCCCGCCGACTACTCTTCTGCCGGGGGTCCTGCCAACTCCATGTCCTGTCCCGTTGGGGTTCCGCCGACTACTCTTCTGCCGGGGTCCTGCCAACCCTATGTCCTGTCCCGTTGGGGTCCCGCCGACTACTCTTCTGCCGGGGGTCCTGCCAACCCTATGTCCTGCCGTTGGAGGTCCCGCCGACTACTGTTCTGCCGGGGTCCTGCCAACTCCATGTCCTGTCCCGTTGGGGGTTCCGCCGACTACTCTTCTGCCGGGGATCCTGCCAACTCCATGTCCTGTCCCGTTGGGGGTTCCGCCGACTACTCTTCTGCCGGGGATCCTGCCAACTCCATGTCCTGTCCCGTTGGGGTTCCGCCGACTACTCTTCTGCCGGGGATCCTGCCAACCCTATGTCCTGTCCCGTTGGGGGTCCCGCCGACTACTCTTCTGCCGGGGTCCTGCCAACCCTATGTCCTGTCCGTTGGGGTCCCGCCGACTACTCTTCTGCCGGGGGTCCTGCCAACCCTATGTCCTGTCCCGTTGGGGTCCCGCCGACTACTCTTCTGCCGGGGGTCCTGCCAACCCTATGTCCTTTGCCGTTGGGGTCCCGCCGACTACTTCTGCCGGGGGTCCTGCCAACCCATGTCCTGTCCCGTTGGGGTTCCGCCGACTACTCTTCTGCCGGGGTCCTGCCAACCCTATGTCCTGTCCCGTTGGGGTCCCGCCGACTACTCTTCTGCCGGGGGTCCTGCCAACCCTATGTCCTGTGCCGTTGGAGGTCCCGCCGACTACTCTTCTGCCGGGGGTCCTGCCAACTCCTTGTCCTGTGTCGTTGGGGGTTCCGCTGAGGGTCCTGCCAACTCCATGTCCTGTGTCGTTGGGGGTTCCGCTGAGGGTCCTGCCAACTCCATGTCCTGTCCTGTTGGAGGTCCCGCCGACACCTGTTCCACTGGGGGTCCTGCCAACTCTGTGTCCTGTCCTGTTGGAGGTTCCGCCGACACCTGTTCCATCGGGGGTCCTGCCAACTCTGTGTCCTGTTCCGTTGGGGGCCCAGTCGACACCAGCCCTTGCTCCATCCGGGGTCCCATTGACACCAGCCCATGTCATGTCCAGGATCCCGTCTACGCCTGTCCGGTCGGCTCCGGTTCCTGTCCGGCCGGCGCCGGGTCCTGCCCGTCCTCCGGAGCTGTCCCGTCGCGCCTTCTTGTTCGCCTCGGGCCCGGCCTCCTGGGTCCCCCAGCCGCGGCCTTCGCCCTCGGGCCCGGCCTCCTGACTCTTCCAGCCGCGGTCTTCGCCCTCGGGCCCGGCCCCCTGACTTCCCCAGCCCTGGCCCGGCCTCCTGACTCTTCCAGCCGCGGCCTTCGCCCTCGGGCCCGGCCCCCTGACTCTTCCAGCCGCTGCCTTCACCCTCATGCCCGGCCCCCTGAGTTCGCCCGCTGTGGCCTTCGCCCCTTTTTGAACTCTGCCTTGCCCCCGGGCCGTCCGCCCGAGACCACCTCCTGTTCCTCTGCCTTGCCCCGGGTCGTCCGCCCGAGACCACCACCTGTTCCTCTGCCTTGCCCCGGGCCGTCCGCCCGAGACCACCTCCTGTTCCTCTGCCTTGCCCCCGGGCGTCCGCCCGAGACCACCTCCTGTTCCTCTGCCTTGCCCCCGGGCGTCCGCCCGAGACCACCTCCTGTCCTCTGCCTTGCCCCCGGGCCGTCCGCCCGAGTACCCTCTGAACTCTGCCTTGCCCCCGGGCCGTCCGCCCGAGTCCCCGTCCTCGACCTCTGCCTTGCCCCCGGGCGTCCGCCCGAGGTACCCTTCTTGAACTCTGCCTTGCCCCCGGGCCGTCCGCCCGAGACCCCTTTCTGGTCCTCTGCCGTGCCTCCGGGCTGTCGGTCCAGACCCGTCCTCCCGACCCCCTCCACCCACCCTTTTGGAAATATGGACTTTGTGTGGGGACGTCTGGAGTCCGTCTGAGGGGGGTGGTTTTGGGGGGTGGGGGGTTATGTCACGATTTGGGTGTTGTGTGTTGAGTTTTGGGGTTTGTTTTGATTGTTCTGTTCTCCCTGTCTCTTGTCTGGTCCTTCTCCCTGTCGTTAGTTTCCCTGGTGTGTCTGATTGTCTGATTGTGTTCACCTGGTGCCCTTGTGTTTCTCCTCCCCTGCCCGGCTGTTTCTCGTCTCGTGATTACCCCTTCCTGTATTTAGTCTTGTCTTTCCCTGTGTTCCCCTGTCGGTTCATTGTTTGTCTTTCCTGTCTCCCTCCATGCAACCTTGCGTTACCTGTGAGTTTCATGCCATGTTTTGTTCTCCAGCTTTGGTAATAAAGCTCGTTTTTTGTTCATAGACCTTTTTCCCTTTTTGTATTCTGCATTTGGGTCCTACCTTTTCCGTAACCCTGACACCTGCTAACAAATACCTTGAAACTTGTACAGGATCTGTTTTCTGTGCTCCTAAAGAAAAGATTGAACATTAAAGTCACACAGTGCTTTAGTGGAGTCTGTATTTACACCCTCGCAGCAAACAAGAAAAACACTCCTTGCTTTTTAAGTGAGGCCAATAAAGGAATGTCGTGACTTCAGCTCGATGTAAACAATGTCCTACATGGCATATTTTAAGTTTTGATTAAACATGCAAATGGTACTACTACTGCGAATGAAATACATATAAAATAACAGGTATACATGGTAAACCTTGTAATTTATTCAAATGAATTTGCCCCACATTTTTTGTTACTGTCTTTGCCCTTACTGGTGCTCTTGTTTGCGAGCATGCTCAGAGACACCGCCATCACTCTAAAGGCCTTTGTCTCATTAGTTTATGTCAATCTTCAACCCAGTCTCACGGCATTTCGTGTTATACTCACAAAATTAATTGAATCTATTGATTCATGTTCACCAACACGATTTTCGCATTTCTTTTTCGTGTCACACAGAACGATTTTAAAAGCAATGTATTTCTATTGGTAGTATGTTTCGTGCCTGCACCACGTCATTTTGTCCGGTCGGGTCTTGGAATATCAGAAGCTGTGTGGTTCATAAAAACATTTTCTTACCCTAAGCCTAACCCTATCCCTTTTATTTTAAATTGTATAATGTCTGAGTTTTTTTGCCGTCCGCGAGGAAAAGAAATGGCTCAGAGCCTCAGAATACTGAAATCTGTATTTTTGTAATCTTTTTTCCCTTCTAATTTGTTATTATTTGGTGCAGGCACGAAACATACTACCAATAGAAATACATTGCTTCTAAAATCGTTCTGTGTCAGAATACTGAAATCTGTATTTTTTATCTGTTTTTCCTTCTAATTTGTTATTATTTACATTCCTTTTAAAATCGTTCTGTGTGACACGAAAAAAAATGCGAAATCGTGTTGGTGAACACGAATCAATAGATTAATTTTGTGACTATAACACGAAATGCCGTGAGACTGTGTTGCAATCTTAGCAGGCTATCCATTTTGCTCCAGCTCTCCCAGGAGCACTCTCTTTGGAAGGCACAGTTAACAGTTGCACTCACGCAGAGTTGTCAGCTCGGAGAATCTTAAATCAGCTGCTAAACTGCTTAGGTTACTGTAGCACTACCTCTCCCCATGTTTTCTCATGCTCTCTCCTCTGAGCAATTCCTTTTTCCTCCTCGTCTTCCTGCCCCCTCTCTGCTATACTCTCCTGCTTTTAAAACACAAGAGAACAATAGGAAAGAATGTAGAGAAACACAGCATAACATTGGATCCTTATCAATAATGGATGAGCTTTTAATCTACATCTACTGTCTCTCTCACACACAAAGGCTATTATATATTCAAAGGCTGAATATATTTAATGTATTGAATATATTTAATATATTTCTTTGCTGATTTAATCTGCTGCTCCTGCTTTAACTAATGTTACTAAATTAATGATAACAAGTGAGCACGATGTTTCATTCATGTTAGACTACAGCAGGTGAGTAGGTAGGTTGTGGTTAAAGATATTCAAACAGCCCATTTTGTTTAAATCTGAAACACAGATAGTGGGTTGTGCTATTGTGGGACTGTGGGTCCCTTATTTCCGACATACATTATAAATGTGATGGGGATCAGGCCACAGCCAAATGTGTCACACATTTGTATGGTTGTGTGTGTTGGCAACACTGCACATACACAGAACTGTAAAGTATTTTTGAGGATATAGATGGGTCGAGGGCACTGAAATGCTAAAGAAGGGTTTGGGCCATTAGCAGAGACAGCAATGAGGGTCATACTGAGACTCAGACTCGGATACGCAATCTTTTTCAATCTAAAATCAAAATACAATGCAGGCACTCAGAAAATGACAGAGCCAATCAGATTTCGGCAGAAAATCAGGATCACTCCAAGTTGGGGAGAACCGCTGATGCAAGCCACGACAGAGAAACAAACAGTAGCCTGGCTAATGACATCAGAAAATGAAAAACTATGACCATTATAATGTGGACATACAACAAGAAACCACCTGCACTCTGCAACAAGATGTTAGAAGAGCCAACCCTGTCTGGGAGACGTATGGTTTGAAGTCCTGATAGAATTATTTATAACTAGCTCTCTGATTATGCAATACAACATATCCATGAAGCCAACATGAAGAGACAGAGATAAGAGGCCTTTTGCATCTGGCCATTCCAGGAGACCTTGGTTTATCCCTACCATTATGTAACACCCTGGCCAGTGCATAGGAACGTAGCGCAGCTACAGGGTGGGATGCTCTGTGTCCTCTCCACTTTCAGGGGAAGGGTCAGACGAAGAAGGATCAGACTCCATCACAAACTCCACATCAGATTCTCCTTCTCAGGTTGTTTCCGTTTCAGAAGAGGAGTCATGCAGCTCGCTGGAAGTTAAGGGCTGCGTGACCAAATACCTAGCATGTCCCACAGACAGGCAAATATAGCTCGATTGTTCAGCAGCTTATTACGACCTATAGTCACGTTTTAAAGTTTAGCACCTCTAGTGGTCGTGTAAGAAACAACAATTTGCGGCATATGCTCCCTTTGATTGCAAACGCTCCGGAGGGTCGTATATTCACAAATAACCCTCTCTGGAAAATCCTAAATTGTAGAATAGTTTGGCCATTAAAATGCTTTTTGATTAGATTTCTAGCGAGAAGTGTATATTGTACTTTTAGAATCCACGTCCAGTGGATGTGTAGGATCTATAGTTTGATAGATATTACGAATATTATTTGAGGTCTCGCCAGGAGAACGTGTATATACTACGTCTTTCCTCAGCGTCCATGTAAAGTTGGCGTCAACCCTCATGGGGTGAAAACAGTATTTCCGGTCTCGAAGTTTTCATAATAAAACCGGAAGTATTCCCCTCACTGTCAAATGATTACACAGTGATATCTGCATTACTCATCCACTAAAAAACATCAGTTTATCCTTGTTAATTACACAACATTGATTGGTTTAAATTGTGTAAAATGCTTTTGTGTTTTTAACCTTCGATTCGGAGAAACAAATAGTTTTTTCGGAGTTTAGGATGGCCAAAGACACTACACTACCCATAATCCTCAGCTATCGTTTGGGACTACAACATCCGCTTTGCTTGACAAACCCCGTGATTAGTCCTCAAGCTCTGTGATTGGATGTTGGAGTGGCTGTGCGCAAGGGTTACGCCGAGCTCTTTGAAATGGAATGAATCCACGGCAGACTATCCAAAACTGGACTCGAACGGGTCAACATGCAATTTATTGTTACTTTGTCAAAGTCAGCTTTATTGTCAAAATTACTACATGTGTTATACATCCAGAAATCCCGAGATATCGTTTCCCGCAGTCCCACAGTGTGACATATATACATAAAACAAAACAAAAAGGGCATAGATAAACAGGGTATACAATTTAAAATGTTAATAGTATATTTACAATGTTCAAAGTACAGTTTCAGTGCAGTAGCAGCGGAGATGGGCAGAAAAGTGACTGGTGCTGGATGAGGGAAGGTTGTGTGTGTGGGGGGGGGGCTAAAGTCCAGGGCTATTTAGGTCAGTGGGGAAAGGTGGGAGGCAGCGTGGAGAGTTCAGGGGAGAGATGTCAGAGAAGGGGAGAGAGGGAGGGAGCGAGGGGAGAGAGTTCAGAATCCTGACCGCCTGGTGGAGGAAGCTGTTCCCCAGCCTGTTGGTTCTCGAGCTGAGGCTGCGGAACCTTCTCCCTGAAGGCAGGAGGCTGAAGAGGCTGTTGGAGGGGTGGGTGGAGTCACCCACAATGCTGAGTGCTTTGCGGGTGAGGCGGGTGTTATATATGTCCTGTAGTGATGGGAGTGAGGCACCGATGATCCTCTGGGCAGAGTTCACAATGCGCTGCAGGCTCTTGCGGTTGGAGGCGGTGCAGCTTCCAAACCACAGCGTGATACAGCTGCTGAGGATGCTCTCAGTGGCGCCTCGGTAAAAAGAAAGCATGATGGGGGGTGATGCTCCGGCTCGCTTGAGCTTCCGGATGAAGTACAGGCGCTGCTGGGCTTTCCTCGCTAGTGCGGTGGTGTTGTTTTCCCAGGTGAGGTCATCAGTGATGGTCACACCAAGGAATTTGGTGCTGGTCACCTGCTCAACAGCAGCGCCGTTGATGGTCAGGGGGAGAGGGGGTCAGTAGTGGGTTCTCCTGAAGTCAACAACTATCTCCTTTGTTTTCTCCAGGTTGAGGAAGAGGTTGTTATTTTGGCACCACAGGGCCAGCTGGTTCACTTCCTTCCTGTAGTTAGTCTCATCGTTGTGGCTGATGAGACCCACCACAGTAGTGTCGTCTGCAAACTTCACGATGTGGTTGGAGCTGAAGTTGGGTTTGCAGTCGTGGGTCAGCAGAGTGAAGAGAAGGGGGCTGAGCACACATCCTTGGGGGGCCCCCGTACTCAGTATGAGGGTGTTTGAGGTGTTGTTGTTGACCCGTACAGCTTCTGGTCTCTCTGTGAGGAAGTCCAGCAACCAGTTGCAGAGAGAGGGGCAGAGGCCCAGGTCTGTAAATGTTTGTACAAGCTGCTGGGGGATGATAGTGTTGAATGCTGAGCTGAAGTCTATAAATAGCATTCTAACATATGAGTCCTTAGTCTTAGTGTCCAGGTGTGTGAGGGCTGGGTGGAGAGCGGAGGAGATTGCATCCTCTGTGGACCGTTTAGCTCGGTAGGCAAACTGAAATGGGTCCAGCGATGGGGGGAGCGTGGATTTGATCTGCTTCATGACCAGCCTTTCGAAGCACTTCATGATGGTAGAAGTTAGTGCGACGGGGCGGTAGTCGTTGAAGCCCGGATGGAGATGACTTCTTTGGCACTGGAATGATGGTGGTTTCCTTGAAGCACGAGGGAACAACAGCCTGGCTCAGGGAGATGTTAAAAATGTCTGTGAGGACATCTGTGAGCTCTTCTGCGCAGTCCCTCAGCACACGACCAGGAATGTTGTCAGGTCCTGCAGCCTTGCGGGGGTTAATCCTCAACAGTGTGCTCCTCACACTGGCTGGTGAAAGACGCAGAGCCTGGTCGTCGGTGGGGGGGGTGGTTTTCTGCGCAGGTGTGTTGTTCTGTGCTTCAAAGCGTGCAAAGAAGCCGTTGAGGTTGTTGAGCAGGGAGGTATGACTGTCACAGGTCTGTGGCGGTAATTCTACTCCACTACAATTCAGAGGTTAACCTGGTATTTTTACTCCACTACATTTATTTGAGTTACTTTGCAGATTCTGATTAATGATGTGAAATACAAACAACCCTTAAATCAGACTTTAGTTACACCTGAGTAAAATTCAGGGAAGGTGATTGTCAAGTGCCAAAATAAACTATGCAATATATTAGACATTAAGTACTTTGTCAGACTTAATATTTATCTGTTGATACCCCCAAATTGTTTTCTTATTCAAAAGAAGACCTTAACTTAAAGTATTCTTTAATGTTTAAATAAAGCCTTATTAGTTTGTCTGTTTTGCACATCCTCCTGTTAATATCTTTGGACGTCCTGCACTAGCTGTTTTATTGTAGAGATCACTACAGTATCTTCTTGATATTTTCTATTCTATATTTCTATCATTGACCTTCTACTTTTCCCCTATTTTGTATGTAGGCTACTCTTAACATTTTATATAACTTTATAAATTATTGATTCGAGAATTATTTCAAATATAACATATTCAACAAAAAAATTCAATAACGTGCTTTAACCACTAGGCGGTGCGGGTTTAAAAACTGTCAAGTTTACAGTGTTAACAAAATAAATTATACTTTCCAGTTTAATTTCCAGTTTAGTTTATGATGGATTTATTTTGATATCCAAACATATATTGTTTTGATATTTGAAACACCAAACATGACCCAGTGGTCTAGTTAATAAAACATAATAATATCAAACATAATTTTACTATTAACTTTATTGTGAAATTAAAACAGAACGGTAAAGAAAAATACAGTTTCAGTCTCTCGATTTGAAGCTTATGCATTGGACCATGAACCTATAGACCTGTAACAGTCAACTGGTGAGGAGTTGGAAAGGTAGTTTCTGAAGATGTTACAAATAACACACAGCATACAATGCCATAATAACTTTGTATTATTGGTGTAGGACACTTATGTATGTATAACATCTGAAGATGTGTAGTTTTATTCATGTTTTCACATAATTTTACAGGATATTGCTATACTATTTCTCATGTTTTACTTCTACACATTAATATCTGATTTGTAAAACATCACAGACAGAAAGGTATATCCCGTCATTTAATGGTAAGCTATTGAAATTCTGAATCCATAGGTGTGTCTCCTATCACCCAAAACCCCTGACTATTCTCTCAACTCAGTATTTACATTCTTATATTCAAAGAAAATCAGTAATATCTTCAAAAACTACAAGTCCTTTTATATCAGCTCTGCACCGTTATGGTGTAAATATAACCTATCTACCAATTAGATCAAATGTAAAAGTCAGCCGAATTAGTGTTGATACTGCAAGGAGACGTACTGTGTGAAGAGAAATGGAAGATGTTGTTTAATTGCTGATATATTTATGATCCACGTCACATATTCAGTTTCGGCGGCATTTCTTCCAGTTTGTCCAGAAGTCTTCTAATCAGGGCTCTATAAATAAAGAACTACGGCAGATGTGTAATATGTAATGCAGCCGAACCGTGTATTACAATGCCGTTATGTGATGACTTCCAAAGAGAAAAGCAAGCACACTCGGAATAAAGTATTATTATTTAATTTTTTTTATGTTTTCGGATTTCACATCGCATAAACACCATATCCCAACGTTCATTGTGGCTAAAACATCCAATCACCGAGCTTCAACGATAGCTGAGGATTATGGGTAGTTAGATGTTTTAGTCTATCAAAACCTCTGAAAGAATAAATGTGTCTCTCAGAATCGAAAGGGGGAAAACCTATGGGAAAAACACAAAATCAGTGTACACAATTTAAACCAATTAACAAGGATAAACTGATGTCTTTTAGTGGATGAGTCCTGCAGATATAGCTTTAAAATGATTTGACAGTGAGGGGAATACGGTTTTATTATGAAAACTTCGAGACCGGAAATACTGTTTTCACCCCGTATGGGTTGACGCTAACTTTACATGGACGCTGCCGTTACACGTTCTCCTGGCGAGACCTCAAATCATCTTCGTAATATCTATCAAACTATAGATCCTACACATCCACTGGACGTGGATTCTAAAAGTACAATATACACTTCTCGCTAGAAATCTAATCAAAAAGCATTTTAATGGCCAAACTATCCTACGACCTATTTGGTCGTAATAAGGGCTTGAACAATCGACCTATTTGGTTGTATGAGTTGGAGGACTTGTTGGAAACAGCACAAATGAAAAACAAAATGCCATGCCAATCCTGAAAATGATTACATATTTGGTATTTTTATTAGGACTGAAGTTACTTTAAGGATTGAACCCAAAAAAGTGGTGGAAAAAATATTTTAATATAATGTTTTTATCAACGTTTTTGGCAGTGGATATTTTTGTCCTGAATGACTATTTAGGGTAGTCAATTTGAATGATACCGAAGGGTTAACAAGAATAGCACAGAATAGGGGCCACCTCGACGCATTCTCACTTTCATGTGTATACCAGCTAACTAGCAGACCAGTGTGTTTGGTTTGATGGCCGACACTGTTTAAAGGGAGTGAGAGGAGAGATGTTTCTGTTAGCCGACTGCAAGCTTTTTCGCTTCGAGGGGCACTTCCACTTCAAATCACTTAACCCTGTAAAGCCCAAATATAGAAAAACATTAGTTGTTTTACCTTTCAGATGTTGTTTTAGGGAGCCTCTGGAGCAGAAATGACAGAGTTTTCAATTTTTTTACGTTTTGGTAAGTTTTTAGGGAAATGTTGTAATATTGCAGCGTTGGCCTTAGGTCGGAGCAGAATTCTACTCACATTGTCTGAATAAATATATTGAACAACTAGTTTCCAGTATTACCCCCCAGATACACCAGAAGAAATCCAAAATCAATTAATATGGTTTAACTCAGAAGTTTTAATAGATGGGAAACCACTACTATGGGAAAGTCTCCTGAGAAAAGGAATTATTTTTATGAATGATTTACTAGATAGCACAGGTCATTTAATTTCATATCAGTGTTTTTGCTGTATGTTTGGTCAGATATGTGATTTCCTTCACTTTAACCAGCTGCTTTCAGCTATTCCAACTAACTGGAAACGTACATTTGAAAAAGATGGAAACCGACAACAGGTCTGTACAGCTCATACAAGAAGTCAGAAATGGCTATCAAAAATAATTTATAATCATTTATAATCACTGTTTACAGAGCAATGGCCTTACTGCTTTTCCTCATGCGGTCTGTTTTCTGGTAAGAGGAATTTAATATTCTGATACCCTGGAAACAATTTTTTAGAACCATATACAAAACAACAATTGATTCCTATTCAAGAATCTTCCAATTTAATATTTTTTACAAGTTTACCGCTACAAAAAAACAACTCAACACTTTTAATATTGAACCGTCACCATTTTGTAGATTCTGTGAGGAGGAAGAGGAAGAGGAAGACCAGATGCATTTTTCTTTTTTTATTGTCCATACGTTGCAAGACTGTGGACTGAGATTCAAAATTGGCTTAAGACACTTTATATTGATTTAGCATTTACTCCCTTTGGTCTTTTGTTTGGCTTTTGGATGAGGACAGTACACAGTTGATGAATACAATTATTCTTCTGGCTAAAATACTTATTTTTAAAACTCAATAAAGGAAAAATCTGAATTTAAGGGTTGTGAAAAGTAAATTAAAAACACAATTTATTTTGGAAAGGATGATTGCCACAAAGAATCAAAGGGTGGCTCAACACACCATGACATGGGAAACAATCAGCTCCAGCGAAGAATGGGATAAAAAGGAACAATAAATATAAATATGCTTGCCATGTTATGGTATGTGCTTTTGATGATATTGGACTGTCAACCTATTTTGTTTAGTTTATGAAATGTTGAAGTGACCTACTGACTGTATTTTATTGTTTCTGTTTATTTTTTGTTAGTTTTTTTGTCTGGGATAGGGATGTCTCCTATTTTGTTATTGTAATTCAACATCTTAACAGAGGACACATTTAGAACTTAGTTATAGTGAATTATCAAAGACATTATTTCTATAAGTGTTTTATTCCATAAGTATGTGAACATAAAAGAAGGGCAATGTCCATTAGGGTGGTCCTTCGCAGGGGCGCGGGAAGGGGGGTGCTGAGGGCGCTGCAGCACCCCCTAGCGGCAGGCAGGCGGTGCGGAGCTCCCCTGTCAGGAAATTTTTATTTTTTTATTTTATATATATTTATTTCATTTCATTGTGCCTGTGATTATATTTTATATGATATGTTATTATTCAAATGATAATTTAAAACTATATAATAAATAATTTTGCTTCAGGGAAGAAAAATAAAAAAGATGTGGAAAAAAAGTTTTTTGTTAGTTTCTAGTCGGCTACTTTTAACGTGACGCACAACAACACAAGTAACTGACACGGCGCAAACGTATCTCGGAATTTTTTCTCTCTAAAAACGCTAAATCTGCAAAATCATGTGCATAATCTGTATACTGGTCAATATCATGTTTGTGGTATTTGAATTATTAATTTATGGTTATTGCTGCTGCAGCTGTGCATAATCTGTGTAATTTGTAGCCAATAAATTCCACATTGTTGGTAAAATAATATTTTACATCTTTGTAAAAAATCTTTTGTGTGCATAGTACATCACTTTTTTGCCCTGGTTCTCAAAGGAGCACCTGGAGATGTTGCTTGGTGCGCATCCTTAAAAAAAAATAAACCGGACCTTTTGAGGGTAGGCTACTTGACTTTATGAACGGGGGGGGGGGGGGGGGGGGGGGGGGGGGGGGGGGGGGGGGGGGGGAGCAGGGTTACTGTGCGGAGCGCATAAAGCAGACCCTTCACGCGATAGCAAGGGGTAGAGCGAGGGATCGCAGATGCTCGCGGACGGATTAAAAAAATAAAACCTAAATGGCTCGCGAATTATACTTTGGCGGCCGTTAATATACCTGGGCGGCCCGCCCAAGTAAAGTCTATGTGTGGGAAACCCTGCTATCTTACCAGTACTTATGCAACTGGCAACTTTTTTCTTTCTTTCTTTCTTTGGCGGGGGATGCGCACCAGTTATGTGCAGCCCTGTATAGTGCCTGTAATAGTGTTCACTGGAGTCCATTGTTTTGCTGTGTGTGTGGTTTTGCCAACCCCCCCCCCGTTGGTGCGTAATTAGCACATCGGACAGCACTCAGCACCCCCACCAAAATTACCTTCCCGCGCCTCTGGTCCTTCGTGAGAGGTACATTTTTTGAATTCATTTATTTTAAGCTCCAACCACCGGAATCCTCCACCCCTCCCTCATCAACCTTGAAGTTTAGCCTCATTAGGGTGGTCCTTCAAATTGAAAGTCGGAAAGTCTAAGCTCCAACCCCCAGAATTCATTCTATTAGAAAACTCTCCTGGTGAATTTTTTCCTCAATCTGACAACATTTACCCCTCCCTCATCGACCTGGGAGCCACGGTGCTGCAACTGAGGCCAGACCCGGCACCCTGGGAGGGCCAGGGAGGGCCAGGCCCTCCCATTTGACATTCTTGCCCTCCCCCAATAAACCCCTTTTATTTTATATATATTTTTTTTAATTTTATTTATATATATTTTTTTTTGTGAACTTTAAGGCTACGATGTATGTGATGTCAGATATAAGTGATATAAGAGTAATAAATGAAAAACAGGTATGACATAATTATGACAGTAAAACAAGAATAGTTTGAAAGGGGAGTGATTATTAAAATATCCATAAAGAAAAAGAAAATCTGCTTCCAGTTCTGTTTCATATGTTGAGATGTTTCCATAGATCTCTTCATGTTGCTCTCAAAGGAGTTTCAGGACCCCACTCCTGGGACCGCACTCCTGGGACCGCACTCCTGGGACCCTAGTTTTTCGTGACACTGCCACCTAGCGAGCAGGAGACTTGAATATGAACGACAACCATAGACTGTATATAAAGACGACAACGCACAGAGTGTGAGTAATGTGAAGTGCTTTTAAAGTTTTATTTGTTTAACATTAATAACAATTCCGGTGTCTTGAAATGAAGTGTGATTAGCTAACGTTAACTGTGATAGTCTTAAGGCAATACAAACAATCACCTGTTAGCTTCTGATAGCTTCTAACCGTATTAAAGGCACTAAAAACAATTATTCGTTAGCTATAGCTTTCGGCAAAATAAACTCTACTAAATAAATCAAAATGGATTCTGCACTGAAATGCCTCTCGGTCAAACTGCATGTTTATCTTTTGCAGCCAGGTGCATAAACACACTAACAGTTGTTTTTGAGTAATCTAGCACCTCTCCAAAGACACGTTTGATTTGATTATTTCGAACGTGTAATACAAAAAAATAAAAAATTATAATAATAATGAAATGAAACAAGAGACTTATGATACTCTAGAAACGTAAGCAGTATCAAATTGATAAACTAAATATTATTGATTTACAAATTATATATAAACAAATGATCTACCTAATTACACATCGGAAAAGGCGTGGGACGGAGTTTACACGTATTTAACCCCACCCCTTCTCCCAAAAACTACATTAACAGTTTTCTTTTGTTTTAACAAAATATACATCTAAATGTATGTCTACATACAATATACATTTACAATTATAAATAGATGATATCATTATTACTACAATATATATATATATATATTTACGTTGTATGTCAAATTAGTTTGTTTGACAAATATAAAAGACTATCTTTTTACATCTGACATACAAAATACATTTGTTATTAAAAAAACAAAAACATAATAACAATGTAATTTCTGTAAGAAAAATATATTTTCATGCATTTTTAGATGGTTAATAACAAGCATTACAATGTCTAAAGAGACTCGCTGTGTATGAGACTCAATACTCGCTGGTTGTACTTTTGCGGGCATCCAATTCGCTAGGTGGCGATGTTGCAAAACAACTAGGGTCCTGGGAGTACGGCCCTAGGAGTGCGGTCCCAGGACTGCGGTCCTGAAACTGCAGTCTCCGACGCTGCAGCTTCATACTTTTGTCTCAAAGTGCACCAGATTGATGCTTTTAACTTCAATATAAAAAAAAAATCACTGTGTGTGTGCGTGTGGGGAGTGTTGCAGTAGAGAATTCAACTGTAGCGCCCGGTACATTGATGGGAAACCCTACATGTTTGAGCAGCCTCTATGAAACGTCAAGCTACCCCACAGCATCCCCAAAAGAAAATCTCTTGCGCCGATACTGGCCGCGGCACATGACGGTTTTGTGTGCCCTCCCATGCAGGGGCGGATCTAGAAAAAATATTTATGGGGTGGCAAGAGGGTGGCAGGAGATTCTGAGGGGTGGCATCCCCTGGCAGAAGTATATGCTGATTTAATCCCAGTCATATCAATCAATGTTAACTTGGAAAGCCACAATATTCATATTTTAACTCAATAACATCAGGATACATTATTGTGGCACATCAGTAAAGCCTTACATATAAATATATAAGGTGGCAGACATTTAATGAATTTTAACTGAATGAGTTTGTTTCACTCTTAGACCAGCAGGGGTACAAAATCTATGCAGACTGCTGCAATAAGTACATTAATTAACTGTCTCGTCGATGTTTGTCTGAATGAATATGATAATATTAACAATCATATTATTCCTATCAGCTGTCAATCACTGTTATGATTCACATATTCATTTATTATTGTTTTAATTGTTTTTTGGAGGAGTTAATGATGAATGTTCCTCAAGATGCTTGCTCAGTAAGTAATTACGATCATGTATCAAAATTCAAAAGATCCAAAGGAACAGTTCAGCGCCCCACGACTTTATTGCAAACAGTTACAACCTTGACTTTACATCAGAAAGAACAAACATTAAAGAAGTGACTAACTGCATCAGTTAGGGTTAAAAAACGTGTATTCAGCTAAAACATAAACATCGCTGCAGTAATTATCCAGTGGAAAGTCCTTACCTGCTGGCCTAGTTCAATCAAAGTGGCTACTTTCTTTAGGTTGGGCAGTGAAGTTTTACACACCGTTGTTTCAGTCTGCAGCTTTATTTCAGTAACTCACAACTCCATCACATGTCTATTCCCGCGCCTGCGCATATAGTACATCACAGTGTAAGCCTGTGTCAGCATGCAGTTTACCAAAGCGCCAACAGGCGTCACTATATAACAGGCATTAACAGATGCCCATATCTGTAACATCTCCTTTCCTTTAGCTGTAAACAACATCAGCATGTCACTTTAAAGTGCAGGTAAGTGCTACATTGTGTAAAGCTAACACTTTAACATTGTCAACCTCCAAGACATGACAACAATTACAATACTGTTTAACCATGCAAGTACCGATACAAAACTACAATCATATCCAACAATAATATCCAATAATATCCAACAATCCTTTTTCCTTCTTTTTTTTTCTTAACAGTCCAACAGACTTAGTGACAATGTTCCCAGTTGTATCACAGGTTCAGTCTCTGCGGCGGCCGTAACAGGCGACCACACCGCGAGTATACAGCTTGGCTCTCTGTACTCACTGGCTTCCCTGGTGTCAAACCCCGCCCTTGCACCGGGACCCCTGGAGAGTGAGGAGGCTCCCCCAAACCTGTGTCATCCTGGACCGGGTTGGTTCTGGCTCCACCTGCAGCCCTCTCTGCGTTGACATTGCCCCGGTCCCTGTGGCTGCTCTGCTCCGGCCCTACCAGCTGTCGCATCCGGGCTGAGCGCTCCGCAACCCGCAGATCCACCCGGTTTCTCCTGTAGAGCGTGCCGTCCACCTCCACTGCGAATGAGCGAGGAGCGACTTTCTGGAGGCATTGACCCAGTTGCCACCGGCCTGTGAGATCTCCTGGAAGAGGCCTCATCCTTATGCGTTCCCCAACATTCAGTTCTGGTAGGTCCCTTGCCGATATGTCGTGGCTGTCCGTAGCGTGCAAATTGAGATTTACAGCGTGTGATGAGAGTGTCAGCTGATAGATCCGGCAGAAGATCAATCTCCCAGAAGTCTGAATAGTGGTCCACTAGGACGATGAAATCTTGGCCAGCGTAAGAGAAGATATCCATGTTCACTGTTTGCCATGGACGTGTTGGGATATCATGCGACATCAATGATTCCTTCTGCTGGGCTTGTGCATATTCATTGCATGCAGAGCAGTTTGCAGCATAGTCTTTTATCTCTGCTCTCATGTTTGGCCAGAACAGCGTATCCCTGGCGCGCCTGTAACATGCCTCCCCCCCGATGTGGCTGGTGTGTATGCGTCTTAACAACTCTGCCCTCAAGGCCTTAGGGATAACAACGCACTGCCCTCTGTATAGCACACTGTTTTGCACGTTGAGCTCATCCCTGAAGGGCCAGTATTCTCGCACCAACAGGGGGGTGTCCTCTTTGAAATCAGGCCATCCCCTGAGGATTACTGATGTCAGAGCTTGTAATACATCGTCCATCTCTGTGTGCTGGGCAATTTGGCAAAACCTGAAGTCAGTAACATCCAGATGCTGTGCCTGATCTAGCTCTGAGTCCTCCGCCTGAAAGCTGTCCATGGAACACACCGCCTGTCGTACATAGGGGGTGTCGGAACCACGACACGGTGGAGTGGCCCTGCTTAGAGTGTCACTGACATACATCTCCGTGCCTGGTTTGTAAACAACATCCAGATTGTACCCCTGGAGCTGCAGTAACATGCCCTGAAGGCGATTAGGTGCACTCATGAGGGGCTTCTTAAAGATGGTGATCAGTGGTTTGTGGTGTGTTTCTGCAGTCATTGTGTCCCTGCCGTATAGGTACTGGTGAAATCTCTGGCATGCAAAAACTATGCTTAAGCACTCTTTCTCTATTTGAGCGTAGTTTTGCTCAGTCTGTGTCAGTGCGCGTGAGGCAAAGGCTATGGGCTGCCCCTTTTGCAGCAAGCAGCACCCCAGTCCATTCATGCTGGCATCACTCTGGATCGTTACAGGCTTTGTGATGTCATAATATTTGAGAACCGGCGTGTTGGTGACCATCCGCTTTATCTCGCGTATTGCATCATCGTGTTTTGGCAGCCAGTTCCATGCCGTGTCCTTATCCAGGAGTCTGCGAAGAGGCTCACAGATCTCCGATAGCCTTGGCAGGAACTTAGCCAGATATGTCACAAACCCGGTCATGCGTTGTACTGCCTTAGCATCCGTGGGCGTCGGCATGTCCAACACTGCTTGAGTTTTCTCTGGGTCGATTTTCAGTCCTTCTGTAGACAGTACATGGCCGTGGAAATGTACAGCTTTGAGCTTGAACTGCAGCTTGCGTTCACTCAATCTGAGCTTCACAGCCCTGCACCTTTGCATGAGAACTCTTAAGTTGGTGTTGTGGTCCTCTTCAGCCTCTGCGTCCGTATCGCCACACCCGACCACCAGGATGTCATCCGCAATAGGCTCGATGCCAGCCAGGCCTGATAGCAGCTCATGTTGCTTGCGCTGATAGATCTCTGGTGCCACTGAGACTCCAAACGGGAGTTTGAGCCATCTCATCCGACCCCATGGGGTCCAGAATGTCGTCAAGCGGCTGCTTTCCTCATCAAGCTTGCACTGGAGAAAGGCCTGTGCCTGCGGCCTCTCAATAAGCCTCATGCGTGACTCCGTCAATTCTGCAAGGCGGCAAATCTCCACAGCTGTTGGCAGCGTTAGGTCCCGTTCACGCAGCAGTCGCCGTCTGGTGCTCTCGCTGGCAATACCGAGTACCAGCCTGTCCCTAATCAGTTCATCTTTCAGGTCACGGTACTCACATGATGATGCTTTTTCCCTCAGCTTTGTTATAAAGCTATCGATCGGCTCGTCCGTTCCTTGTTTGCAGCATCCGAACGTGTATCTCTCATAATTCACATTTTTTGCCGGCTTGAAATAATCCCCCAACGCATCCAAAATTGTTTTGGGGTCTTTTTTTTGTTCCTCGGTCAGCGTGACGTTGTGCATATATATATGCCGGCACTCGTTCCCCATAAGCCGTCTCAGCGTGGCTGCCTGCACCGCATTCGCCTTTTCGGTCAGACCTTTAGCGAGCAAGAAGTCCTCAAATTCTGCTCTAAAAACCTCCCAGTTTTTGGCTATATCACCAGACATATGCATGCCCTCGGGTGCCGGAATACTGTTTGTCGTCATGACGTGAGTTTTCTTGAGCTTTTTAGTCCAAGAAGACCGCTTCTGACACCGTTGTTTCAGTCTGCAGCTTTATTTCAGTAACTCACAACTCCATCACATGTCTATTCCCGCGCCTGCGCATATAGTACATCACAGTGTAAGCCTGTGTCAGCATGCAGTTTACCAAAGCGCCAACAGGCGTCACTATATAACAGGCATTAACAGATGCCCATATCTGTAACAACCGTCTTATTTGACTTTCTCAGGACTTAAAACAGTTTTTTGTGGGCAGACCCCCACAAAGAAAAAATATATATACACTCATACAAGGTCATCATCTTAACCGTTGTTTATGATCATCCGTGAGCAGAGCATCAAGTTGGCATGCCTATTACAGCTGAATGTGGCGATTACCATGTTGTTCAGCAAAACGCCTCATAAATGTATTAAGATCCAAAGCTTTAGTGCGTTTTGATTCAATGCTGAGTGCAGCCAAACCTGACAGTCTCTTCTCTGTCATTGTAGACCGCAAATACCTCCTTCCTTGTTCGAATGCTTCTTGTGTTGCGCCGTCCTGTTCAAATGAAATCGCCGCCAATCATATTGCCACGCTCGCGCCAGGGCCGGGGGAGGGGTTACAAGGCTCGCGTCTTGTGCTGCATTCACTTGCACTCGGACATTAGACATTTTCTCTCGTAAATGTCCGATGAGCCACAACTTTTCTTTTAAAACAAAGCTGCCAACTGGGGTGGAAGCTGGGGTGGCAAGGCTATTTTTTAGGGTGGCACGGAAATCATATGCCCTCCCTGTATATTTGTTCTGGCGCCGGGTCTGACTGAGGCTAAACTTCAAGGTTGATGAGGGAGGGGTAAATGTTGTCAGATTGAGGAAAAAATTCACCAGGAGAGTTTTCTTGACTAATAGAATGAATTCTGGGGGTTGGAGCTTAGACTTTCCGACTTTCAATTTTAAGGACCACCCTAATGTCCATGTGTCAGGTGCACATGCTATTTTGACTATCACACTGACCCAGGTATGTAATATTGCAACAAAGACATAAGCTGCTCAAAATCTAATTTGATGAATGTATTCCACAAAAACTGAATATGTACATGTTCTAGACATTGTAATAATGACAACACATTTTTTTGAGGCATTTTACTTACTTGAATCTGACAAATCCAGTCCAATAAAACAAAGAGATCTTGCTCGTTTGAAGATTCGGAAGTTGTGTGAGTGTATGGCCAGAGGGCAGTGTAAATGTAGTCTTTTTAAAAAAACAAACATTTACTGACTTTTTTAGGATAGCTTAAAGTAATGTTGTAAAATTACAACCGGGGGCCTTACAGCGTTAAGGCTCTTTGGCTTAACTGGAGGCAGAGATGAGCTATCTGACTGGGAAGTCTACCATTTTCCCTCTCGTCTGCTTTCAATGTCTGCATTTAACACAGGCATGCCCAGAAGATCCCGGGAATGGAACCTGAAGCAGACAGCAGCAGCGTCACTGAGAGGCCTGCAGGAATACAGGAAGACAGAGCAGGAAACAGCTTCCCTGGGAGAGATGCCCAATTACTACTGCACATATTTAAAGAATAACTCATAGCTTTCTTATTTAGATACATTTTTCCAAAAAAATGACATGTGTGAATGACAAACATATACATTGATAACATGCATTTAAATAAATATAATCTTGAGTGTAGTATTCCAAATACATTTAATGGTTAGGATGAAGGTACTTGTGTTGTTGACGTGTGTTTTGCTCATTATAATATATTTATAACAGTGTCAGTCTTACTGTGCCTGTCTCAACTCGCCTGTTGTAGCTGCTGAATTGAATTGCAGGTTTCCAAATGATTTAGTAATGCTGAGATGCTTTTGTTGTCAGACAGGTTCTCCAAACACCAAAAACCAATTCCAATCCTTCCGGAGGTGAGAGTATTTTTCTGTAGTGTTGAAGAGATGGGGTACTACCTGCGCCGTGAAGATAGCTGCATAGTCTTTGGCT
Source organism: Dissostichus eleginoides (assembly GCA_031216635.1). Taxonomy (NCBI): domain Eukaryota; kingdom Metazoa; phylum Chordata; class Actinopteri; order Perciformes; family Nototheniidae; genus Dissostichus; species Dissostichus eleginoides. The sequence goes on along the minus strand of CM062266.1, from coordinate 366,370 downwards.
CCTCTCCAACTTTGCCTTTTTTTCATATTATTTCAGTGTTTGTTTACTTTTTGTGCTTTTAACCTGGTCTGCAACATGCGAGCCGACCGCACCAACTCTGCTATACAATATAGCAGAGAGGAACTTCTTCACATCAGAAACTTTGTGGACAACAGCCCAACGTCAGACAATGGGGAATCGCCATGGCTGCCTGTTGCTGTCCTACCTGAGAGACGCAGGAGGAAGACAAAGCGAGGGTCCCGGGTCGGGCTGCTAGTGAGGCTGAGGAAACGCGAAAACCGACTCCCTCTTCCAAGTATTCTTCTGGCTAAACTTCAGTCAATGGAAAATAAACTAGATGAACTCAGAAGCAGGATGGCTTTTCAACGGGACATTAAGAACTGTAACGTGATAATTTTCACGGAGACTTGGCTCAACTCCGCTATCCCGGACTCCGCCATTGTTCCAGACGGATTCACTATATTTTGCCAGGATCGGACTGTTAATTCAGAGAGAAGCAAGGGAAGAGGTGTGTGCATCATGATAAACAATAACTGGTGCACAGATGTGCACCAGTTATTGGTGCACATCTGGTCTGCACATCTGTTCCCCTCATTTAGAGCACCTCATGATCAGATGCCGGGCTTTTCATCTGCCAAGAGAATCTACATCGGTTGTGATTACAGCTGTGTACATTCCGTCACACGCTGACAACAACACAGCATTGGATCCGCTGTTTTGTGTAATCGACAGGACAGAGACTTCGCGGCCAGAGGCGGCTTTCATTGTGGCCGGGGATTTTAACACCGCCAATATGAAGAAAGTTCTGCCGAGATACTATCAACACAGTCTCACAGTCTCACTCCCTGAACGTCCAGGAGCGACGCTTGGTCAGGGTCCGATGGCGTGCAGTTGTGACTCGCCGAGTCTCCTTCAGCTTCATAAACGGACGCAAAGAGCTTTCAACTGATTGCAATGTATTCCCATCGGCGGCGGTATTTGACGCTCAGGGAAGCACCGCATCGGTCCATGTCGGCGGCACTTAAAGGCAATGTGAGCGTCCATTCCCATTGGATAACGGAGGATTTTACACCCGGAAGTAAGTATTCTCTTTACTGTCGATTGATTTTACAGTGATATCTGCACTACTCATCAACTCAAAAACACCAGATTATCCTTGTTAATTACACAACATTGATTGGTTTAAATCAGAGGTATTCAACTAAAATTCAACGAGGTCCAGTTAGGGAAAATCTCCCCATGCAAAGGTCCGGAACATCAAAATGTCTAATTTGCTTTATGAATTAGTGTGATATATATATATTGAAGTAGCTGCAGCTTTATCAACGTCTGCATGTAATCAACAACTGACCGCCAATCAAATAAAGAAAGTACAATTCATTAACAACAATATTTATTGTCAATTCACATTGAACTATACAGATATACAGTAAATACTGTGGATATGTGGAATGTTCCTCTGGCTGCATTTAAAAATAAAATAGGAGAAAATAAATAAAATAGCTTTTGAAAATGTGTGCATCTTAAAAGTGCTTAATTTTAGATAAATAAAATAAAGTGTAGCAGCAGCTTGAGTTTCCCTTTTTCTTTGTTAACCGTTTCACATCATGACTTAACAGTTTCAGCCGATTATAGAACAATATCAGTCTTTACACATCATAACAATTGAACAGTTTTAAAGTTTCTCTTTCTTTCCCTCTTATATTGCAGTCCCTCACTCACTTTTTTTAATTCAGTGCGAGAATTGAGCTCGAGCTTGTCCTGCCAGGAGTTTAAATCTGGGCTGAAATGGTGTCAGGGCCATTCTCATACACACATGCAGGTGCTCATTGGTTAGCCTGGGACGATATTTAGTTTTAATTTTGAACCTGGTGGACTGATCATATTGGGCTCTGAGAGTGCTTATTTGTTGTGACCTCAGTTCTGACTTGAGAGGGAATGTTTGGTCAAACACTTGGTGTTTTGTCTCATAGTGGCGTTTTGGCACTTTTAATGAGCGCCACGGTCTCTGAACAAATGAGACACACTGGTTCTGTGCTCCCAGTGGGCAGGATGAACCCGAATGAGTCCACTCAGGGTTAAAAGCTCTGTTCTCACTGTCCACTTTCCTCTTCTTGGAGAGCGCCATGTGTAATTATTTGTCTCTCCCTGTCTGCCGCTAACTCGCCTGTTCACTCTCCTCTCCGCTTCTCTCCCTGTATCGCTAATTATTCTCTTCACTCACTTTCCTCTCCGCTTCTCTCTGCCGCTCTCTCGTCTCTTCTTCTGTGTTTTTCCCCCTTTATCGCTCACTCGTCTCTTCTTCTGTGTTTCTCTCCCTGTATCGCTCACTCGTCTCTTTCGCCCCCTGTCGGCAGCGGTTAAAATAGAATCGCCCCGTCAAAATTGAATTCCCCTATGAATGTATTGATTATAGGTCCGGGTCCGTATAGGTCGGCGTCTGGGTCCGGATCCGGACCACGGTCCGCCTGTTGCCGACCCCTGGTTTAAATTGTGTACAATTGTTTTTTTGTTTTTCCCCTTCGACTCTGAGAAACAAATAGTTGTATCGGAGTTTAGGATGGCCTAAGACACTAAACTACCCATAATCCTCAGCTATCGTTTGACACTACGCTTTGCTCGACAAACCCCGTGATTAGTCCTCAAGCTCTGTGATTGGATGTTGGAGTGGCAGTGCGCGAGGTTTACGCCGAGCGTCAAACAGCACTTTGAAATGGAAGGAAACCCATCGACGGCACACTATCCAAAACTGGACTCGAACGTTTCCCCCCCCAGAACTACACATGCTGGCTATACTGTATGTGTGTCTCGCAACATGTTCTATGGCGCGTCTCTACTGGGAATTGTAGTTTTAAAAGACTTTTTCGTATTTCCCATAATTAGAAGTTGCCAGTATTAAACTGTATACATCCCTGGAGGTTTAGGGGATGGGAAACACATTGGTGTCTACATACAAGTGATTGGAATATGATATATTAGATCAATAATTTGCAAATTGCAGCCAGATTAATGTTGTGGATGTTGTTTCAAAGTTCAGGTGTTTAATAGTCTTATGGCCTGTGGGATGAAACTGTCTCTGAGTCTGGTGGTTTTAGTCCTGATGCTGCGGTACCGCCTGCCAGACGGCAGCAGACAGAACAGTTTGTGGCTGGGGTGATGGGGGTCTTTTGTAATCCTGAGGGCTTTCTTTAAGGTTAACCTGGTATTTTTACTCCACTAAATTTATTTTAGTTACTTTACAGATTTGGATTAATGATGTGAAATATAAACAACCCTTAAATCAGACTTTAGTTACACCTGAGTAAAATTCAGTGAAGGTGATTTTCAAGTGCCAACAATCAGGAGAGATATTTGGTAGTGGGTGCTTGAAAAGACAAAAAATGTATCTGCAGATCCCTATAAAGCAGCGGTTTTCAAAGTGTGAGGCGCGCCTCCCTGGGGGGGCGCCAGAGAGCTTCAGGGGAGGCGCAGCGTGACAAAAAGAATAACGAGAAAAAGATGAGTAAAGTGTCACTTGCACACTTTTGGCTGTCTGTGGAGACCGAGTTCCCCCAACTCGCCAAAAAGGCTGTGAAAGTGCTCATTCCCTTCACCTCCACCCAGGGGCGGACTGGCCATCTGTGTGTTCTGGAGAATCACAGAACAGCGGGTCGTCAGCGCCGGCACCGCCCTTTATTTTTTATGTTTTTAAACGGCATCATTTAAGTTGCGCTGACAGGCGACAGAGGTCCGTTCAGCGGGCGGTTTCCACACAGCGAGGCTCCCCCCCCGTTGACAGTTCACGACCATCGGCCATCCTAAAACTCCGATACAAATATTTGTTTCTCCGAATCGAAGGGGAAAAATACAAAAGCATTGCACACAATTTAAACCAATCAATGTTGTGTAATTAACAAGGATAATCTGGTGTTTTTGAGTTGATGAGCAGTGCAGATATCACTGCAAAATCAATCGACATTAAAGAGAATACTTACTTCCGGGTGTGAAATCCTCCGTTATCCAATGGGAATGGACGCTCACATTGCCTTTAAGTGCCGCCGACATGGACCGATGCGGTGCTTCCCTGAGCGTCAAATACCGCCGCTGATGGGAATACATTGCAATCAGTTGAAAGCTCTTTGCGTCCGTTTATGAAGCTGAAGGAGACTCGGTGCGTCACAACTGCACGCCATAGGACGCTGACCAAGCATCGCTCCTGGACGTTCAGGGAGTGAGACTGTGTTGACACATCAGCTGCCGGACGCGCGGCGGAAATACACTGGACCATGTTTATTCCCCCTTTCGACATGAATATAAAGCTCTCCCTCGCCCTCTGTTACAACCTTCCTTAAGGCTGGCAACAAAGAGGGAGGCCACACAGAGCTATATGCCAATAAGTTGTTTATTTAACACAGTTAACTTAAAGTACCTCTTAGTAAGTTTGGTATGTAAGAATAAGATTGTCAGTCATGTCAGCAGTGTGAGTGGATGTGTGAAAGTGTGCTGTAGGCATGTTGGATGGTGCCTCAAACCCAAAACAGGAGGAAGGCTGAGGTTGCAGCAGCAGGCCAGGATCAGAGAGTGAACCTTCCAGCTGGGCAGGCCTTTATGCCTCCAGATGGGCGGGCACAAACAGGACGACAATCCCAGTACCTGCCAGAGGAGAGGAAGGAAGGGAACATAGAATGGCAGAAGGGGGAGGGGTCGTCACACCCTCCCTTCGGCAAATTGCACCACATCTCACTGCTGCTGCTGCCTGCTTACAAGCAGAAACTGAAACGGGACAGACCGGTGACACGGAGTATACAGCACTGGAGTGAGGAGTCAGACTCGGCTCTGCAGGACTGCTTTGAATCTACGGAATGGCGTGTGTTTGAGGACAACAAAATCAACACACACACGGACACGGTCATTTGCTACATTGGGAAATGCATCGATGACAGCAGGGCACAGAAAAGGAGCAGGATCTGGAGTAGCATTAGTGTGGGCTAGCCTAAGTGCAGATACTTTTTCGATAAAAAATGTAAGAAACTTATCACAGAGAGTAGTCGATGGCACAATAGAAGAAACATCACAGGGATTAATAATAGAGTTGAGGACATTAAAAAGAACCTGAGGTTTATGGCTGTTTTTGGAGATGAACAGAGAAATGTGCTGTTTTGGCTGCTTTGACTGCCGTCTGGTAGTCGGAAAGGCAAGCACGAAGGATTTCTAGGGAGACATGGAGTTTATCCTTTTTCCATTTTCTCTCTGCACGCCTGCAAGTGCGTCTAAGAGCACGAGTACAGTCATTGAGCCACGGCTCTGAGAGAACTTTGGTGTGTCTAAGCGTAAAAGGAGCAACAGAATCCAGTATTAGGGTACATGTCGAGTCAAACATGGAGATAAGCTCATCAGCACTAAAAGCACAGTTCACCTCTAATTTACAGATCGGAGAAGCATTAAAAACATCAGAAAACTGTGAGGCAGTCAACGGGTTAATTGAACGCAGACGACTCTTATGGCACTGCTCTATTCTATTTTATTGTATTTACTTGCACTATTTCATCTGTTTTATTGTCTTGCACTGTTGAAGGAGCCTGGGACCTAAGACTGGGCCTTATATTTATGTGGAGCTTTATATATGAATAGATGCTTGTGTTCTAATTTCACAAAAACATAAATTAATTAGGGAATTTGACTCATCATCATTTTCAATCTGTGTGAATGACAATTCACTGTTTAGCAACATAACCAAAATCTTAATCCCAGCTCTCCAGATTTGGAATATGTCATCCCCTGCTGCAGGCCCTTTCCCTGTTACCTCAAACACAGGCCATTCTGCTTGGCCAGATTTGAAACTGAATAATGTATTAGTGCATAATGTACACCAATGTAGGATATTATTCATAGGTTTTACAAACTTGCAATCAGAAAGACTGTCCTAGCGAGTACAAACAGTTGATCATCTTTGTCTTCTCAGTGAGAGGATAGATATAGGGAACGATGGCTCTAAGAACATGAAATCTGAGATGCCTGAGAAAAGTGTCATGTATTTTACGTCATGCGATCGGCTCTCGCGATTGGCATTTTTAGAGAGCACCGATCGATCGGCAGAGTGAGTATCGGCCGATATCGATCAGCGGCCGATCGATCGGAGCATCCCTACCAGATACCCCTGAGGTATTCTAAGCATTTCAGTCTAGAGGAGTTCAGTGCAGTGACAGCGTTGGGGTCGACTACTGAATTCAGCCAAATGTTCACTTAGTGTGGAGACTCCCCCCTTAGCCCCCCCACACTTCCTCAACACCAAATACACACAGCTAGGCAGAGCAGCACTTATGTGCTTATGAGCCACATGCTTCCTTCAGCGCTAACAAGTGTTCTTTTGGTTATATTTATCATGCACTGTTCCTTCCTGGTGTAATATGATGGATACTGTATCGATAATAATTTTTTTGTAGAATTTATTAACAACCCTCATTAGCACAGCTTTTTTTTAACAACCTTAATTTGGATTTCAGATTGTGATGGATGCCTCCTCAAATACAGGTGCTGTGTTGCTCCTGTGTACGTTGTTTATTATGTTAAGATATGGTGGAGTAATGTCTGCCTGAGCAGAAAATGTCTCTCCTGCTCTGAGTTTGGTAATCAAGCTTCTCTGTGCTTTGTTAACATAGCAGCTCTGGCTAAGCGCGCATGTGTGCCCGACTAGCCGGCTAGCTAGTGGCCGCCGCTCTGCACTTCTGTCATAGAGGTGGTTATTCTTATTCTTATTCTTTATTAGGATCCCCATTAGCACTAGCATGAGCGTTGGCTGTTCTTCCTGGGGTCCTCACACACACAGTCAAACATACATAAAACAAAACAGCTCATAATTTCATGCAATTTACAATTCATATGAAGAGAAAACACAAATGATCCTCTTATTTTAACCATCTTAAAGCCAAACAAAAAAAATACAAATAATTGTACATAATTATACATAGCCACAGGTGTCACGAACTTGGATACACAAGGTAAAGGACTCAAATGCTCAACCTGGGAGACAGAGGTAAAGTATAAGTAAATACTTTATTTTCAAAAATAGAAAATACAAAAAAAGATCAACACTCTTAAACGAGGTGAAAAAAGGCTCAACAAGGCACAAAAGAAAATCGCTCACCAAGTGAGAACAAATTACAAAGTAAATCAGGAGCATGAATCAGGCTTGAGATAAGATAACTCTGGTACGCAGACTACTGACATGGAGACAGGACAAGACGAACTGACACAAAACAAGGGGAGACTGGGGAATTTAAACAAGAGGTAACTGGGCACAGGTGGAAACAATCAGGGGCGGGGCTGGCGCTGATGAGAGCGGGAGACACACACAAGGGTACGGAGTCAAGGGACCTGGAATGAAACGTAACAGGTGAGTGTCAAAACAAAACAGGAAGTGGGAGACAATACAATAATTGACTAAACAACAACATGAAACATGACTAGACTCAACATTTTGACAGGACACAACAACAGGCACAGCTCAATTGTACTTTATGATACTGAGATGATATTTGAGCAACCTTTTGAAATGTACACGAGAATTTTCCCGAATGATATGGACCGGTAAAGAATTCCAGCTGACAATGGTATATGACTGTTTTCTGTTTCATATTTGATTTAGATTTCTGTAATACGAACCTTTCTTCTATTGCATGTCGAGTTTGATAGTTATGTGGAGCATACTGCGCTATAAACCTATGTGATATATGTGGTAAGTGCTTCACTGTAATGTCTGTGGCAAACATTTAACAAAGCACAAGTGGACCTCTGTCTGACAGTTAACCAGTTAACCACTCAGGTTTTATAGGAGCACTGCAATGCACATTGTGCTGCCTTATTTTGTGCTATTTGTAATTTGTTTAAGTGGTTAGGGGTTACTATATAATAATCAAGCTGCGACAGAACCAATACATCCAGAACCTGTCTAATAACTAATATAAATAAATATCTAGTGGCAAATATTTGTTATATATATATTAATATTATTTTTACAAGTGACACACCCATTGCCATTTTGTATACAACATTATCAATTTGTTTGGACCAAGATAATTTGTGATCCAGGGTTATACCAAGCAGTTTTGTGTCCTTGACCTGTTCAATTTGAATATGGTTTAAATTTAATTGCAATTTGGGTTCACCTTTCAACTGTTGATTTGATCCTAATATTAGAGATTTTGTTTCTCCAACATTAAAGGTGGGGTATGTCATTTTGGAGAAACCAGCTCGAGTGCGCTAGAATTTGAAAGTACACAACCGGAAAAAATCTGCCTCTTCCTTCAGACTTCCTTACAGAGCCCCTCCTCCAACACACACGAACGTGCACATGACCAATGAGGGCACGAGATAAGTTTGTGCACAGATGGAAGGCTGACAGGCAGGTAGGCCATCCAGTTACTTTAGCCGGGCCGGTCTACATCTTGTCCCTGAGGTCCTTAGACAGCTCTTTGGTCTTGCCCATGGTGGAGAGGTTGGAATCTGATTGATTGATTCTGTGGACAGGTGTCTTTTATACAGGTAACAAGTTGATATTAGGAGTGCTTTTTTAAAGGTAGAGGACTTCTGTAACCGGTCTGTGGGAGCCAGAATTCTTGTTGGTTGCAAGGGGATCAAATACTTATTTCCCACAGTTAAATGCAAATAAATGTATATCTCTTATATGATGTACATTTCAGGATATTATTTTTGATATTATGTTTCTCACTGTTAAAATAAACCTACCATTAAAATTATAGTATAATTATGATTTTGTAAGTAGGTAAACTTACAAAATCGGAAAGGGATCAAATAATTATTTCCTCCACTGTATAGTCTGGGAAGTTGGCCTTAAAATTGAACGAAAATAGCGGGAGTATTATGTATAAAAAGATTTCAGAAAATGTTTCCTGGGCTATATTAAATTTATGAAGGCAACATGACATGATAGTTCGAATACATCATTATATTTTTCAAAGTTTAGGATCAAACCTTTCAAATACAATTTTTTTTTTTAATTCATCAAAACTTTGGCATAGATTTCGCTCCAAAGAATTACATTTTAAAGATGTATTCTGTTTGACAGTGCGAGCGGGCCGAAGCTGCAGGCCGTATTAAATCTGACCGTGATTGTCCCCCTGGATGGACTTTGGACATGCCTGCTCTAGAGTGAAACATTTGCGTCTTTGTTGAAGGGAACAAAAAAACAAAAAGTCAGCGTCTCCTGTCCTCAGACTTCTATTGATTTAATTTTTCATATTTTGTTCTTAATCTTTTTGTAACTGTGAGAGGGTCAGTTACGAAAACGAGCATTTCAGAAATGTTTTTAAAAAAAAATGTTAAAACATGCATCAGGTTTGTTAACATGTACATTCTGTGTTACGGTTGGCTTCATAAACCTAGAAATGAAATTTGCATTATTTGTTATAAATGCAAATAATTGAAAAAATAATGAGAAATACTAAATATTTTATCCATAAAATAGTTCATTCATATGAAAATAGCACATACTGAAAACCCCTTGCTTTCTGAATAATCTTTGTCAAATGGTGTGTTAGTGTTACTGTCATTAATAAATATGTTTACACTGAAATAGAGGGTTACAAATGAATCCACATGTTATGTACCTGCATATTGTTGTATTTCAAGAAATACACAACCTTGACACTTCAGAGAGTTAACTCAAATTTGTTTTATTTTTCTTATTTTGAAGTTATTATTTTAAATGAAATATAATGGAAACATTATTGTAACGGTATTTTACTATATATAAGAATCTCCCTTTTTTAAAGCAAGCACTTATTTGGTACACATGTTTTACAGTCACACCAAACTGCTATTTTTGCCATAATCCCCCATTTCTCCCCAAGACTGATTAAAAGCATACATTTTAGACTAAATGCTGAGAAAGAGAAAGTGTCCACTTCATTTTTATGTATATTTTGTAATCCTCAGTCCCTTTTTCATAAATCAAGAAATTAAATAAATGTAATTCTCCATGTTAAGACTTGCAAGGTCGGCAGCTTCTTTGTTCATCTTCTAACAAGAATTATAATACAGGTATGTTTTATTTTTGTTAATATTTGTGTTATGGCCATTACAAGTATATTTTATGCATAGTGATATTTATGTTTTCTCTATTTTGATTAACCATAGGGTGGGTTAGAAATGGCTCTGAAACAACAACAATGGAATGAAAACAAACCAAAATACAGAAAAGGCCAGGCCAGAGGCCGACAATGGCTTGTAATGTGGAGGCAAGAAGAGAAACGGGTCTGTGCTAAGTTGTTATGCAGTATGCAACAATTGCTCATGAAAATTAAATTAAATACTTTCAATTGTCTGAATCAGTGCTCTCTGCAGGACTTTTGAATTAATGTTGGTGTTGCACTCATAGAAACCATAGAAGTGACCATAGAAAATCGCCATCTGCCTTCAGACACAGAAACAACAACCGGAATAAAAACAGAGGGAGAAACAAAGGTTTTGACTTTTTTCATGAATGGATGCAGATCCTGCTCCCGTTGAATAACAAACCATAAGCCGGTTAGATTTTGTCTTTCATCCATGACCCTCTAAGAAGATTTACTCTGGCTTTGATTTCTCAGCTGCCTTTATATCCTCAAAACTTCTGGAAAACCGTATCTGTAACCTTTAGGCAGCATAAAATCTGAATAATTAAGCATGTCAAAGTAAAATTTAGCAGACATTCAAACTAAAAGTGAGCTTTATAACAAAGGAAGTGCTGAGACACATAGGGGGAGAAAAGGAGAAAACACTCGAGACTTCTAACTTTATACACCAGAAAAACACACACACACACACACACACACACACACACACACACACACACACACACAATCTCTTTTTCTCTCCCTCAACCTCAAATATACACTATATAGACAAAAGTATTGGGCCACCTACACATTACACCTGCTTTACACCACTCCATCCGACGCTTGGCATTATGCTTGGTGATGTAAGGCTTCATGCAGCTGTGCGGCCATGAAAACCCATGAAGCTCCCACAGTTTTGGTGCTGATATCAATGCCAGAGCTGGAACTCTGCAAATATTGAGTCAGCAGAGCTTTGGCCACTTTTACCCACTATGCGCCTCAGCACTCGTCGACCCTGCTCTGGAACTTTACGTGGTCTGCCACTTCCTGGCTGAGTTGCTGTGGTTCCTAAATGTTTCCATTTAGAACGACACCATTCTTTCACAAATGTTTGTAAAGGCAGACTGCATGGCTAGGTGCTTGATTGTATACACCTGTGGCAATGGGACTGAATGAAAAACCTGAATTCAATGATTAAGAAGAGTGTCCCAATACCTTTTGTCTATATAGTGCAGGGGTCAGCAACCTTTTTGATATGAACATACCCTCATATCCTTATGAAAACATTCACACCTGAGTTGAAATCACTAATCACCAATGATGATTAAGCACCAATCTTCAGCAATAAACAGTAAATGTCAAAACGGGTGAATTAAATGTAACAAACAGAAACATGAGCACCATGTATGTTCCCATCCATATGAAAGCATCCACATCCGATTTATCACATGACAGGCAGGCAAGTTGAGTTCTCTGACGTGCTCTGGACCTTTAACTGATTAAAAAAGAGCAGCGTACAGCTTCACAGGGACTAAGACTAAGTTAACACCAAGCGGCAAACTCTGGGGCAAAGCCGTGAAGCCAAGTGCCACAAACTGCAGTTCATCTAGTGGCCGGTAATAGGAGACTGCAGAAGGGAGCAATTTAAATTAACACCCATGTTAAAAGGCCCAACTTTAGAGCAGAAATAAACATGTTTCCATTGTGGTTCGAATAACCATATTCTCTATAGTTAGATTCCCCCTTCATGACAACTGTGAGGGGGGTGCATTTTTTCACAACTAATTTGTTTATGTTATATTAAGCCTTAAAGTTATACATAAATTAGGGCGGGGTCACCTTGATTGACAGGTATGTCCAGTGTCTGCTGTTGTTAGCTTCCTGTCTCTCTGCTAGCAGCTCCGTGATGCTACAGGGGCTCAGCCTGCTCAACTTATCCGGGGAACACAACTTGAACTCGGCCATGTTTGTTGTGCTGGTGCCTTGTGGACATTCTTCATGCTTATATCAGACTATTGTGACTCGCTCTGCGGTTAAAACAGACGGTGCATGAATGCGGTTTTGCGGTAAGTGAAATACGAGTACTTTATTTATGTGTTGCTTATGATTTTAGTCCGCTAACGTTAACCTGTTAAGCCCCAAGCCTGTTTTTCAGGTCTCAGGCTCGAAAATGACGTTCCCAGAACAAATGACAATAACTTCACTTCTAAAAGGGATAAATTAATAATCTTTTTTCTCAAAGCAATGATAAACCTGTGAGTTGGATGTAGAAAAGTCAGAATCAATATAGGTTTTTTTTATTTTAAAGTAAATTCAGATTGAACATAGTAAAAAAATTTAAATTATAGTGTCCGTCCAAAAATAAACCATTACTTATAGTGAAAACCACCCTTGAATGATGGGATAGTCAGGGGCGGACTGGGACACAAATTCAGCCCAGGACGTTCAGACGCACCGGCCCACACACCGGCCCGCCGCCCACGCATGCGTGCCACCCTTGTAGCCTACAGATAAATTATACATCTACTATGCTCATATATACTGTTATGGCTAGATTCCCCAGAGTCAAGCCATAACATAAAAGAGATGGATAACAAGACTAAGGTGCAAAATGAAACCTTCCTTTATTTAAGGTTTCTTAAAAATGTCCGTGTCATGTGTGAAGTGTGTCAAAGTGGATATGTAGGAGTCAGTAACGTGAATGTACAATTGGGATTAAGGACAAAGTACAGCAAATGGGTATAGTCAAAAATGGTTGCCTGTGCCTGGCTGTAAACAAAAAGAAGTGCCAATGCACATGCAGCTCAGATATTCAATCAATGCCATGTGGTCTAACCAACAAATGATTCTAATAGTCATTATGAGAGCACTTGTCCAGTATTAAATAACCAACTTCAAGGAATACAACAGGCACATACCCTCTCAGAAACCCCAAAACAAAGAGACTGTTCTACCTTACATCACCAGCAGGTGTCGCAGCAGCTCACTTGTCTCTGCGACCCTGTCAATCACTCCATCAGTGTCCAGAGCCATCAGAATCTCCTTCTCTGTGCACATGAGCATGAATGCCTCCATATGCTCCTGGGTCAGGGTGGTCCTCAGTCGATTCTTCACATATTTCAGTGTGGAGAAGGTCCTCTCACAGGCAACTTGACTGAATGACAGTGTTAGGAGGAACTTGTAGCCCAATCCAATGACATGATAGGCATCAGTCAGCAAGTTGTACTGTGACAAGACATGATGCACACAATAGCACAGTTTTTGCAGTAGTTGCAACTGTTCTCTAGCTCCAGGTCTTCTTCTCTTCCATCCCCCCTCCGGTTGTCCTGACATTGTATGCATCCAAATGGGGCATCTTAAGTCTTTCCCAACAGTTGGCTAGGCTTGACAGCTCAGCCTGCAGTCTTCCAGCAGTGGCTCTTTCATCATACTTCTGCAAGCATTCGCTCAGCTTTTGCAATGCTTCTGTTGGAAGGCCCATTTCCTTTATTTTAGGGAAATTCCGAGGATCAAGACATGCAAAGTCTGCGCAGAGTGGTCCATTTGCAGCATAGCGACTCTGAATGCTCTCTGTGACTGTGTCCAGAATTACATTGTGGACCTTGATCCTGTAGTCTGCCTCAGCGTCTGACACAGGCTCATCTTCAGCCAACTCACCTGGCATGGCCTTCTTTCTCCTGACCCGTTTCTCTGGGAGCACAGCTTGGACCACAACTTCACAGTCCTCCTTCTCCTGCAGCTTGGCATTGGCACTCCACAAATGCATCTGCTGCTCTTTTCACCTCATCAAAACCCCTGACACACTTGTTGAGGCTCTCTTGGGTCCCTATTATTAACCGATGGGCAGTCAGTAAGTCCATGCCGCTGGTTTGGAGATACTTGGAGAGGGGTGACGTGATTTCAAATATTCGGAGAAAGATCTGAGCGGTCAGTATTGTCTCGAACCTTAGGAGAGACTCTGTACCCCCTGGCTTTTGCTCTGACATGTGGCTTCATGGAGTCCTCTTCTTCAATCCTTGTTAATGTTGACACCAAGTCAATAAACAAGGCACGGTCAGGATTGCCAAAACACCCGAATATCTTGCTCAGAGCCTGATCCTTGGCCCACCACCTTGTCTCCCCGATTGGAGACAGCCGTCTGTGTCGTGTGTCTTCACTCACTTCCTCCCACATGTTCATACGCTTGTATGACTCTCTGATGAATACAGCAACATCATTCAGAAGTGAGAAGAGCGATGCACTGGCTATCACAACACCTGTGGTGTCTCCTAGCACAAGGTTCAGGACGTGTGCGTAGCACCAGATGTGCACTTGGTTGGGAGACTCTGCGGAGAGCAAGGTGGAGAACCCCTTGTATTGGCCCTGCATGTTTGCCGCTCCATCGGTTGAGTTTCCCACACAATTCCGAAGATCAATGTCCACCTTTGCCAGAGTTTTCTTCAGTAGCTCTACAAAATATTGTCCAGTTGATGACTCACAGTCAACCACAGCTATGAGCCTCTCGTGGACCACATCTGTCACATACCTGAGGATAACAGCACACTGGTCTGTAGATGTAACATCCTGTGTGGTGTCGATCTGCACAGAAAACATGCCTGCCTCCCTTACTTCCCTAGATATGGTTTCTTGGATTAAGTGGCTGATGACATTGATTCACTGTAGTTTTTGAGAGCAGAGTGACAAAGGACCCTCTGCCTTTAGACCCAGTCTCATGCAGCTTCTTGCTTTTTTCAACACATTGGGTGACATGTTCCTGCAGGCAGACATCGTATTTGCTGAGCAGGATGATTAATTCCAAGAAGTTGCCATGGTCAGCAATTTTCTCCCATGTGTATGCTGCTTCAAATTGTTTGCCTCTAAAGCTTAGACCACGCTTTCCAATGACTCTGACTACTTCTATGACACGTTCCATGACTTGCCGTTTCTTTCTGACATGGTCTCTGTGTAGAGACATTTGTTTGCCACTGAGTAGGCTTGCTACGTCTGCTTTACTAGCCTTCATAAAATATGCCTCTGCACTTTCTCTGTGGACTTGGTTTTTCTCGTGCTCTTCTATTCTTTGATGTACATGCTTCCAAGATGTCATTCCTCCTTTGATGAATGAGCTGTCATTTGCAGATGGCTTTGCATACGCTAAACATACTGTACAGTAGAGTGAGTTGGATTTCTCACAATATGTAAGCCACTTTCTATTGATTCCATCTTTGTTGTTGTAGATATTTTTAACTGTTTGTTTTGGGGGTTGTTGAGGGTGGTATGCGAAAAATGTATTTATATCTTTAGCCTGAGGCCGGGCAAAGTAATCAAAGCTCACTTCATCAGTCTGCATCTCCCTGTCTTTTGGTTCTCCTGTGCTGGACCCTGCAGCTGTCTCCCTTTCCTCAGGATGAACTGTACTTGACCCTGCAGCTGTCTCACTTTCCTCAGGGTCAACTGCATAAGAAGAACATCAGCAATCAATTAAATGACCAATATTATATCAATATCATGCACAGTAATGTCAATCACTAAAATGAATAGCAATAGTGAATTGGCCACAAATCTCTGTGTCCTTATTATTTAATATTAAAATTATTGAATATTAATATTATTTAATATAATTATTTAAAATTATAATATTAATATTATATAATTTAACTTGGAATATCATGAACATATGACTCTATCCTAATGCATCTAACTTTATGCACAATATAATAGTCTGGCCAGCCCTGCAGCCCGTTCTAGGTTCTGATTGGCTCTCTAGGTTGGCATTCTAGCTTCTGACTGGCTGTCCAGGTTGTCAATCACAGCCGTGGGCATTTTATACTAGTCGTAACATTGCTAAACTTTTTTCATGACGGTTTTCTCAGTCAACTAATGCTATTGCTAACAGTAACATAAATTAACACAGCCCTGCACACTGCACCTGCTGTCATTATATGCCGGGTCTGTGGTTCATCATCTTCCTTCTCATTCTCCTCCTCATTACTGCGACTGGGAGCGGGAGCCCTTCTACTAAACAGCTCTGTGATTTTCGAAAATGTTCCAGCTTCTTCCTGTTGCAATTTTCGTTTTTTCATTCTGGCTTTTTCAGCCCCACCCTTTCTTTTTTATTGTTCTCCATCTTGTCTTTCTCAATTTCGATAGCTAACTTACTGATCAATCATCAAACGAAGCTAGGGAGCTTGTCTGATGAGTGGAACTCTGACGCGGGCCTCGCCCTCTTTCCAATTGGAAGAGACGACTCATCTCTCCCGGCCCAGCCCCTTCAGTTCATCTATTAGCCTACTTTCAAAAACATAAGATTGACAAGTTTGACAACCTATCAATAGCCCCGTTTACATGGAATGTTTTTCCGGTCGTATCCGATCACTAAATAAAGCGATCCACGTTCACTCGTATACATGGGCCAAGCATTAAGCTGATTACAATTTCACCGGTACCGAAGTGGGCCGATCGGAGTGGGGCAGTGGGCCGCGTCGAGTGGTCCGACCGGCCCACTTCGGTACCGGGCTACCGGCCCATCGGGATTCGTCCCGAACGTCCCGATGGCCAGTCCGCCCCTGGGGATAGTAGACTAAAAGCTTTAGGAATCCAAACTATAACATATAACAAGTACCTGTATCAAGATTGAATTGAACAAGTGACATTTTACTTTTTTAGAGAGGTTTAGCAAAAGAAAATCCACCTCTTTTGGGTCATTTGGGTGGAAAATGGGTGTATTTGCCGTTTCTCTGGAACCCATTGGTCGATTTTGATGATTGACATCTCTTTTGAACCGTTAGAGCCAATCGAATTGAAGGGGAATTTCCACATACACACACACGTTACCATTGAAAGTCAGAGCTATGCGCATGCAGTTTGCCCAAAGCGAAACCTATCTTACGCTCTGAAATCTGAAAACTGAAAACTAGGTTTATTGCTGATGGATTATCAGAAATCATTTCAAAGTGACACAGACACATTGGATTAACCTATGGATTAACCTTCAGCAGCGTTTTTATCGTTTTAATGCCATTGAAGACAACTTTTGATCAGAAAACAACAAAGGTAAGACATATTGCCGTGTTGGCTACCTAATGCTACGTGGTGTGATGTCTTTGTCAGCTTCTCATGTCGCGAGTTCGGATCGGTCAGTAATGATACCAATACCTGTCGAATCTGGGGAATCTCAGCTTGCTAATCGATATCTTGTTTGTGCAGATACGATAAGTAATAAGGGTATTTTAACGTGAGTTCTGTGCTAAGTGTGTTAGCATTTTTTCGCTCAGGGCTAATTCAGAGCCTTTGTTATTACCCTTATGTTTCGTTTTGCTAAAAATGGTTAATATTGTCTGATAGCTGAGTTTCTTCCCGTTAAGTGGGTATGACACATTAATAGATTTTTAAATGTTAAGGAGCCCTCAGACGCTGTTTCTTGCAGATGTTCCGACTTATAGTCCAGAAAATACGGTAGTTGTGTTACCAAATTGGAATAAATAAACACTGCTTACTATTTACAGGGTTCGTATGGGTGCTGGAAATCCTTGAAAATGCTTGAAATTTAATGTGGTGTTTTCAAGGTTTGAAAAGTGCTTGAATTTTGGATAAAGTGGTTGAAATTGTACTTGCTTTACTTTTATAATAAATTGCTGTCTGAGTGAATAGTTCGCTTTTTCCGATAAAAAAAGAGAAAGAAGTCGGAAAAAGCTTAATTACTTTTCATAAAAAGACAGCTCCACTCCAGCCTTCCCGCGCTATGCGCGTGACCTGCCAGTTTGTTTTGATGTGTGTCCAGGGCATTCTGATGACAGACAGTAATACAGATGTAGCACTTCATTTCAGACGCCTACCCGTGCGGGTCCGTGATATGCACGGGGCGGGCCCCTGCTGAAAAGGAAAACCCCCCCGCAGGACTTGATACGCCCCCTTGATAAATACATTTAATTATAATGAAACCAGCTGCAATGGATCATGGATCCACCAGGGGGAGCAGTGATTAAAAAGCTGCCACAGTGGAACTCATGTGAAATACAAAATAAACAGCTGATAGATCTACAGTAGAGGTATCTGATATACTGTAGCGGATATTTGTTAAGATCCATATGTCACGGATAGGATCATATTATGTGCTAAATAAGAGACATGTAATCATTTACAAAACATCACCATGTTTTATTTAACAAAATAATGTTGTTTAATCCACGTTGGCGTACTACACAAAACATCACCATGTTTTATTTAACAAAATAATGTTGTTTAATCCACGTTGGCGTACTACACAAAACCATCGCTATGTTTTTTCATCAGGAAATGCAGACCGGCTCATACAAACGATTTTTAATCATCATCCTCACGATCATTTAATGTATCATATGTTCGCCGAATTGACATGAAAGCACTAATAAATGTAGTTTAATCCACGTGAGTTTACAACTACAAAAATAATCGGTTTGTTTTTATATCACATCCGACGGGAGGAAATGCAGCCCGGCTCTCGATTTGTAATCCTAATTTAATCATCATCTTCACCACGATCATTTATCTCCCCACGGGCAAACAATAATATGTACAGTGTTAATAGTTTACTGTATTATTAGTGTTTAATATTACTGCTATAACAATCACACATTGAGATACTAATACTGAGATTAGGAAAACACACAGCTGATCACCTAAATCCTAGGGTCACCAGACGTCCAAGGTCAAATAAAACCAACGGTCTGATTTTAACATTGTGCAACGAATTGTTAAAATCAGACCGTTGTTTTTTTTTAAACAGTCTGAATGAAACGGCAGCTCTCACACCTAATGGCCCATCAGCCACAGCTCTCTCCCCACCCCCCCCCCCCCCTGATCTTTCTTCTCCAGCAGTTAAGTTAACTGTAGGTTAATCTGAGTGACAAGCTTACAGTTAGTGAAGTAACACTTTTTTTTTGTGAGTCACGACCTGGCTGTTTCATTCTAACATAACGCTCCAAATGTTACTGTTTCCACTCGGACTTCAATACAGCTACACCATTGTTTGGTTTCCATGGTAACGCGTCTCTTTAGTAGCGCGCGCAACTGAAAGTAAAATAAAATGTTCATAGTAATTTAATAAATCCTTCCAACACACATTGTTAAAACAGTTCTGTTTCATATGAGTGTTGAGAGCTGTATCCATAAATCTCTTAATTTTGCCCTCAAAGTGCACCAGATTGATGCATTTAACTTCAATTTAAAGAAAAACATCTTCTGTTGTAACAACAATAACATTATAAATAGTAACATAGCTGAACATGGTATTGCACATTTAGCTTTGAGTGTTACTGACCTGAGATGTTTTTATTACATGAATTAAGGTGACTGAGGCTTTTTAACATAGACCATTTATTTTATCAGTGTAATATCTGCATTTTCACAGTGTTTACAAAAACATTGACCATACCGTTCACCAGCCCCCACCCCCCTCTAAGTGACAAGCTGAGAAGTCAACAACTGTCAGGGAACATACTGTTACCCAGCAGAAATTCAGATTCATTTTTCAATAAATGATTCCACAAATTACAAACAACATAATTATTACATTCAAACAAACTACTTATAGTAGATGAAGTACATTATTCAAAAGCTTACATTAACTTTGGATAATAACACGGGAGAAACAGATCCTCTCTTTTCCTCTCTCCCTCTCTCTCTCTTCAGGTGATCAGAGCTGCTTGTCTCCGTCAGACTCTGAAAACTGACAGCATAATTGTATTTATGGCCCGGGACCATACTTGCCAACCCTCCCGATTTTCGGTTTCCATGGTAGCGCCAGAGTTCCCGTTAGCCGGTAATTACCGGACTATGACCGGTAAAATATGCTGAAGACCGGCAAATCTAAATCTCTCCGGTCAAAATGTCCGGTCAAAATAATTTTCCCTTAGCGCAATACCGCATCAGTTGCGCCATTTATGTGACAGACAAGCATAGTATGTGACAGACAAGAATAGTCAATTCTAATGTCTAACACTTAATGTGGAGAAAGAGATGTCCTGTATGGGTTGATTGTGCGTTGATCTGTTGGTAATGCCTGGGGGTTCCGGTGGGCATGTAAACAAATGCATAAATGCTGCGCTATACTTTGTGGCCTCGCCCGGTTGCATAGCGACGCTTATTGTTTAGGTGTCTTTTAATAAGCAGGTAGTCATATCATTAGCTAGAACTAGCTAGATCTGATCGATATGGACATAAACGCGAGTAGAGATCAGCTGCTGCTAACGAGTCGACACGCAGCTCTGCATGATCACCTGCAGCGGTGAGCGGAACAAAACACACACTTCAGGTTAGAATATCACACGTAGCTATTTTACCTCTCAAACTACCTAAACTAGTTATAGTTTTACTGTGGGTCACTCATTACTGGATCCGTGAGCTGCATGATACTGACGGGCTGTCAGGAGAGGGGGAGAGCGCTCCGTTTATTATTCCCGTGTTATTGTAAATTACTGTACACGTTTGAATAGTTAATTAATATTAATAAACTATAATTAGTTTGTTTAATATCGAATCATATCAATTTGTTTTAAAGCTCAATAAATAACAAAGAAGACCTTTGACCGGCACTTTTCTAACAGTGTACTTCTCTTTCCCGCACTACAGTGACAGACCATGGGGCTGGGTCAGCCACTAACATATTCATATTTCTCTTCTCAAAAAGAGAAATATGAACGTTAGTTTTTAACTGAAATGATCAAATAAAGTCAACATTTCACAGTGTTTACAAACACCCCCCCCCCCCCCCCTATGTTGCCTACTGCATGTTGCGAACTCTTTGTTTAAAACTAATTGGCCATCGGGATGTGTGGAGGTCACATTCCGATGGGCTATCGGAATTACTGTGATCTCCCAACCCCCCACGTGATCTCTCTTCTCCAGCAGTCTGTAACAATGAACAAGACTTAACGTAGTAATAATAATTAATTATATTTATTCCGTTTGGGTGTACGATTTTTGACTTTGTTTAGAGCAGTGATCTTCTCTTCCTCTCTGCAGCAGAGAGCTAAGCGCTGTCAGACCGGACTAACCCTAACCCTGAAAAGTATTATCATCTGAAAGTAAAATGAATCATTATGTTAAATACATATAAGTATTTTTACAACTTGTATTTAGAAATACTCCGTTGTAATTATTGATGCATAAATGTGTTCATCCATTCAATGTGGCATCTGCTATAATGGGGTTAATGTATGATATTACTTAATAATACAATACATTATAATATATGATATGATAATTACATTTTAATTTTATTCATTTCTTATTTCATAGTTTCTCATTATTATTATTTTTATCGCTGATCTTATTTTTGATTTTATTAATCTGTGTGAATCTGTGCTATCCTGTTTTTCACTCTCACACTGTTGCTGTTTGAACAACTGAATTTCCCCACGGGATTAATAAAGGTCCATCTTATCTTATCTATCTTAATGTATAAGTTGATTTACTTCGATCTACTGTACTTGTAAAAACACCACAACAATATTACAAAAAATATACTGCATAAAGCAAACTATTGTAAAGGTAAAAGTATGAGCATAAAAAATAAAGAAGTGTAAACATTTACATTATTATGATTATTTAATATATAAAGACTATATATTATTGAATTACAATTAAGATAATAAGATTAGATATACTTTATTTGATCTAAAATATTGATGTTTTTTCGTTATAATAGCCTGTGAAAACCATAACAAATAAGTGATTAAATGCTACAGTATTCAGCAAACACAACTGCAGAGCTGCAAACATTGCAAACAGACTAAGGTCTACAACACCAAGTTGTCTTTGTGTATTTGTGAATGAATCGCCATCTCATGGTTAAATCCTGTAATTGAACAAATGGGGAAATTTGGCAACGCCCTCTAGCAATTTGGCAACGCCCCCAGCCACTGGGATCCGCTGGGTTTTTGGTTGGGACACACCCATTGGAGTCCTATCTGGAGTGCTACATCTGTAGATGACATTATGCCAGGAAGTTGCCGTTTCAACGAGCGTTGGCTAGCAGAAAACATATACAAGCTTATTTGTCTGATTGTTTTATATTGGTCCCCCAGGTTATATGGGATGCCGAGTTTACTTACAGATGGGCCACTAATTTAGAAATATTAAACTTTGTTTTCTTTTTCTTAAATGTATCATCCTTCTGTAGAATGCTATTACGAAACACACATTTGTTTGTTTGTAGCATAGAGAACATCTGATTTAATGTGAGGTAGTGAAATAATCATTTGAGTATAAGTATGTATATATCAATATGTAATTTACCACAGCTGTAAGCTGCTTGCAAAGCTTGAAAATGAAGCTTAAAAGTGCTTGAAAAGTGCTTGAATTTCGCTTTGAAAAAGGTGTAAGAACCCTGTATTTATTTGATTATCATTACACATGAGAAACCGACTAATTGTGGCTGTAGAACGTGAACATGTAACTTAATGCCTGCATTTAAGGACGATGAATAGCCTACTCAATGCTTTAGGGATGATTTGTTAGAAATATTAGATCAGACGTTATGTGTGCTTCAGTTCAAATTAAGCTTATTCATTGCATTTTATTTGTTCTTCCAAAGTTACAGTAAAATAAAAAGGACCCTGACTCGGACAATACACAATCCAACATGTTCAACAGAAGAGAATAAGTTATATTGTTTGTACACATGGTTCTTTACACATATATCTGTTTGTTTAAAGTGTCCAGGTGATGCAGACAGGCTGGACAGAGAGTGAGAGACAGAACTGGACTCCTCACAGCAGTGAACTTCAGCACAGGTACAAATACTCTTTTCATACTGTACAAAGAATCAAGAAAGATATTGGTTTAAATAAATGAAGTATTGACTTTAATACACTGATATACATTCCATTAAACAATACTAAATACTAGATCACCTACACATCAGTGAAGTTGAGGGGTTTTTCCATGCAAAAGGTTACATTTAGATGTTAACAAGCAATATGACTTTGTCAGCTTTCTAATTGAATGTATTGAAGCCAAAGATATTTGACACATAGTGAGAACTGCTACTATTTATCTCTCAATATTGTCTGTAAAGAAATCTGCCGTGGAAAAAGTGATTCTTTCAGTGAGACAACAGAGCAAGCTTCTACAGTTGCACTACGTTTTGATAACAGTTAAATATTATTTTGATAATAAATATTTCAATGTTGATGAACTTCATACTGTTCATTCATAATCTGATTGTCTTTGTAGCTCACTGTTGAAATAAAAAAACATTACAATTAAAAAATAATTATATCTACAGCCCCTAAACACACAAACACACCTCTTTCATAAATAACACACCTGTTCTGCAATAATGTTTTATGTTTCCTGTAATTGTTGTTAGGAAAGGACATGCCTGAGAGACACGATTCAGCATGTTCTCCTTCTCTGAGGGTCAAGAAGAACATCCAAGAGGAAAATGAAAAGCTGATGTTATGAGATTTTAAGACCAGTACAGGACATTCACTAAGAAACTACTTTTATTGTGAAAACAAAGATCTGCACACTGAATAGTTTTAAACTCTAACAGGACCATCATTTGTTTGTGACGCTGCACCTCAGAGAAGGTGTGGTTATAGGCTTATAAAGTGTGGCGAAAAACACAGTCAGCTGATCGAATGCACCACATTCCACATCTACACTCCATCAGCTGATTATTTCTATTTGCCTCACTTTATGAGCTTCACATCACTTGTGCCTTGTACCGCAGAGTTTGCAACGTCACAAATAAATGGGGCCAATCTTCAGTCAGATGTGAATGTGTAATCTAACATTTTCAGTAAGAATAATGGACAAAAGGAGTGCAAATACAAATACAATTTATTGAAATGTGAACCAAAAAGCACATAATAGACAGAAGGTGTAAACCTATTAAATGTATAAGTAAACACATTTAGTCAAATAAAGTGAAAGACTAGGCCTGTGCAGGTTGTATCAGCTATGCCCAGTATGTCCTCCTCCATCAGGCCTGGTCCTCCTCCATCAGGCCTGGTCCTCCTCGCAGAAGAACAACCCTCAGTCCTCCAAACCAATAGACAGGACATCCATCACACTGATGTTTCCCCCTGAAGTCTCTGCAGCTCTCTGGACACCACGCTGTCTCAATCCGTCCACGCTGATTATGAGAGGGGGAAAATGAAAATAATAAATGCTTTAGACAATAAGAAATATAAAGTTAACTGTAGAGTTGCTCAGTTTTTTTAGATTGTCAATACTATTACTGTATAACTTATATCTCAGGTTAAGAGGCACCTTCAAATAAAGATTGGTCTAAATACATTTAGTTGATTTTGTCTTTTGAATTGTTTGTATAAAGTCCAGGATCTAGAACAGTTACTTATAGTTTTAATGATACAGTCTGGTTATAATGCTGTTTGGAGGAGGCATCACAGGTAAGAGCACTGACTAGCTACCATCACATGTATCTTAGCTTGATTTAAATGTATTAAACGTATAATTAAGTGACAGCAAAATATAAATAACTAATATCATGCAAACATATTAATATTTGCTTGATTCCAGTGTTGAATTCAGCACAATTGTATACAAACGTTAAGGGATTTTAAGATTCTGAAGTATTATGCTAAAAACTCAATAACTTGGATTATTATTTATAGTTTGCTGAATAGTTTCATGTGCGCTTACCTTAGAAACGTAAAATGCAACGGCAGTGTGCAGACGGGGAGCAACAGACGTAGGTTAGCCGGCTAGCATCGCAGAGCAGCGAGCCCTGCTGAGCATGTTAGCTTAGCTTGTTAGCCTCAGCTAGCTCTGGAGCTTCGAGCTCGGTGGCAGCAGGTCCAGCCTCGGCTTCGCCTCTTTGCCCTTATTTGGAGTTAGACTCTGATGTCACTGTCGAGACGGCAGCGGCCGACTCCGCCTACTTTAGGCTTCTCAGCAACTCTGCAGAATCCTATGGGTGACGTCACGGACACTACGTCCATTTATATTTAGAGAACCGTAGTGACGTGTCCTAAAACCCGGAAGTAAGTTAGCATTTTTACCACTTCCGGTTCCTTCGTCAAAAAGCAATGCAATTTCTCCATAGGGTTTTGGAAAATAGCTCCAAATAAGGTCTGTGTTTGACACAAAATTAAGAGATAGATCACGTTTTGTTCTACCACATTAAATACATCAGCAGTGACCCCGCTGGTGATTTCTGAAGAGTTTACGTGTCGGAAAAACGATGGTTGTTAACAAGTGGCATTAGTGGACTACAGAAATGGTCGAGGCCGTTGTACGTCATTACGCCGATTACGTAAACACTCCCGCTAAATTTCTTGCCCCTGTGTTCTGCTTGAAAGAGAGTATATGCCTATCTTAAGTATCTGTAGTATCTTTAGTATCTATATCTTTATCTGACCATCATCATTTATAGTCGTTTTTGGCACCGTAGTTTTACACATTATAGAATAGTTAATTTCCAGTGTTTTCCAATTTTACTCGGCAGTTTGTTTCGTTAGCTAACGTTAGCTAAAGCTAGCGCTATGGTTTGTTGCTTTGCTCCGGGTTGCAGCCCACAGGTCTTCAAGCAAGCGCAAGCGCGCGAAAGTCAGTTGAGGCGATCTTAAGTTGGTGTGACGTTGAGTAGTGCGACCCTGCCGTTCTAGCTTGTAGTTCCTTTATAGCATAACGTTAGCATTTTGCTTCTGGCGACTAGATTTATGATTCGAAAATTATAAAAGTAGCGTAGATATGTGGAGATTATCTGGCTGAACAAAACGTGATCCCTCTCTTAAATGTGTTTCAACCACAGACCTTATTTTGAGCTATTTTCCAAAACCCTATGGAGAAATTGCATTGTTTTTTGACGATGGAACCGGAAGAAGTTTACTTCCGGGTTTTAGGACGCGTCACTGCGGTTCTCTATACAGTCTATGGTTAACCAACCCACTCTCTTCAGTCTGCGTACAAATGACACGACTTTACACATTGGAAATGCGTGCAATAGATACGCAGAAGTCCGATTTTGCGTGCATATGATACGCTAACCATTCCCATTGAGATCTGAGGCCGAGTTTTGCGTGCATATTATACGCCACGTTTCTTGCCTGCAGCACTTGTTTTTGTCCGGTCGGGTCTTGGAAGACCGGAAGCTGTGTGGTTCATAAAAACATGTTCTTACTCAATACCAAGCCACGATTATTGTTTTTATTTTAAATCGTATATGTCTGACTTTTTGTGCCGTCTGTGAGGAAAAGAAATGGGCTCAGAGCTTCAGAATAATGAAATCTGTATTTTTAAAAATCTTTTTTTCCTTCTAATTTGTTATTCTTTTCTAAATAACACACCGTTATTTACTCAACAATAACACACAATTATCCTTGTTTTTATTTATTCGTTTAATTCATAATCTCGGGCTTTTTAGCCGTTCCTCAGGAACTGAATTTCAAAATAAAGTCACCGGAAACAGACGTAGGCCTATAAGGGACATTTCGAGCATCATTGCGATACACACCACAAACCCACTGAACTGATTACCCAAGATCCTCAGCTAGAAGCTCGGTGATTGGATTGTTTAGCCGCAATGCACGCTGGGATATGGTGTTAATGCGATATGAAATCCGAAAAACATTTTTAAAAAGAAAATAATACTTTATTCCGAGTGTGCTTGCTTTTCTCTTTGGAAGTCATCACATAACGGCATTGTAATACACGGTTCGGCTGCATTAAATATTACACATCTGCCGTAGTTCTTTATTTATAGAGCCCTGATTAGAAGACTTCTGGACAAACTGGAAGAAATGCCGCCGAAACTGAATATGTGACGTGGATCATAAATATATCAGCAATTAAACAACATCTTCATTTCTTTCACACAATACGTCTCCTTGCAGTATCAACACTAATTCGGCTGACTTTTATATTTGATCCAATTGGTAGATAGGTTATATTTACACCATAACGGTGCACAGCTGATAGAAAAGGACTTGTAGTTTTTAAAGATATTACTGATTTTCTTTGAATATAAGAATGTAAATACTGAGTTCAGAGAATAGTCAGGGGTTTTGGGTGATGGGAGACCCATCTATGGAATCAATTTCAATAGCTTACCATTAAATGACAGATATACCTTTCTGTCTGTGATGTTTTACAAATCAGATATTAATGTGTAGAAGTAAAACATGAGAAATAGTTTAGCAATATCCTGTAAAATGATGTGAAAACATGAATAAAACTACACATCTTCAGATGTTATACATACATAAGTGTCCTACACTAATAATACAAAGTTATTATTAGTATGCTGTGTGTACCTTGTGTGCACCGCCTAGTGGTTAAAGCACGTTATTGAATTATTTTTGTTGAATAATGTTATTTGATGAAAAAAATATTAAGAGTACATACTCTGCATACTATAGGGGGAAAGTAGAAGGTCAATGATAGAAATATAGAATATAAAAAATCAAGAAGATACTGTAAGTGATCTCTACAATAAAACAGTTTAGTGCCGGATGTACAAAGATATTAATATGAGGATGTGCAAAACAGACAAACTAATTAACCTTTATTTAAACATTAAAGAATACTTTAGGTTAAGGTCTTCTTTTAAATAAGAAAAAAGCTTTTGGGATATCTACACATAAATATTAAGCCTGACAAAGTACTTAACGTCTAATATATTGCTTTCCTGCCTATGTTGAAGCACTTATTTTAACTGATATTATACACATTAATTATACTCTTATGTATGTAGATAGTATAAGAAATGTGCAGAATTTGACAGTTTAATGGTGGAGGTATACACACATATTGATAGATGTCTTGTAATGCACTGTTGAGGAAGCTGTGACCCAAGTTTTTCATTCATTGCATAACTTCAACATAGTTCAGGTGTAACTAAAGTCTGCTTTAAGGGTTGTTTATATTTCACATCATTAATCAGAATCTGCAAAGTAACTCAAATAAATGTAGTGGAGTAAAAATACCAGGTTAACCTCTGAATTGTAGTGGAGTAGAATTACAAAGTAACAATGAGCTGTCATGTGGGTATATATTAATGCTGCCCATTATGGACACAAGCGATTTTCACCCATTTATTAATTACATGTTTTAAATGTGTACACACCAATGTGTTTCCTATCGCCTAAACCTCCGGGGATGTACACAGTTTAACACTGGCAACTTCTAATTGTGGGAAAAACGAAAACGTCTTTTAAAACTACAATTCCCAGTAGAGACCGCTATAGAACATGTTGCGAAACCCATGTGCGAAACACAATAGCCAGCATGTGTAGTTCTGGGGGGGCGTTCGAGTCCAGATAGTCTGCCGTGGTTTAGTTCGATTTCAAAGAGCTGTTTGACGCTCGGCGTAACCTTGGCGCACTGCCACTCCAACATCCAATCCCAGAGCTTGAAGATGAATCACGGGGTTTGTCAAGCAACGGGACTGTAGTCCCAAACGATAGCTGAGGATTATGGGTAGTGTAGTGTCTTTGGCCATCCTAAACTCTGAAATGTTTTTCGGATATCATATCGCATTAACACCATATCCCAAAGTGCATTGCGGCTAAGGATCTTGGGTAATCAGTTCAGTGGGTTGTGGTTGTCGTGTGTATCGCAATGATTCTCGAAATGTCCCTTATAGGCCTACGTCTGTTTCCGGTGACTTTATTTACGGCTAAAAAGCCCAAGATTATAGAATTAAACGAATAAATAAAAACAAGGATAATTGTGTGTTATTGTTGAGTAAATAACAGTGTGTTATTTAGAAAAGAATAACAAATTAGAAGGAAAAAAAGATTAAAAAAATACAGATTTCATTTTTCTGAAGCTCTGAGCCCCATTTCTTTTCCTCACAGACGGCAAAAAAAGTCCGACATTATACGATTTAAAATAAAAACAATAATCGTGGCTTGGTATTGAGTAAGAACATGTTTTTATGAACCACACAGCTTCCGGTCTACCAAGACCCGACCGGACAAAAACAAGTGCTGCAGGCAAGAAACGTGGCGTATAATATGCACGCAAAACTCGGCCTCAGATCTCAATGGGAATGGTTAGCGTATCATATGCACGCAAAATCGGACTTCTGCGTATCTATTGCACGCATTTCCAATGTGTAAAGTCGTGTCATTTGTACGCAGACTGAAGAGAGTGGGTTGGGTTAACACAAGCACTGTAAAACTGAAAGAAAAGAGAGAAACCTGCTACCGCGTAAAGGCGCAGTAAATGTGCAATTATCACTCAGGAACCCGACAGGTGAAGTTTGAGCTCACCTGGCGTGTTCTAAGATTTTAACAGATAAGTGACAGTTTAACTTTACTGACTTAACGTGCGATACTAACAAAACAATACAATCAATGCGGGTAAATATATAAATAAAACCACAAGCGGTAACACTGATTGGCACAGTTAAAACACGGCGGACTTGGTGGTCCGTCACAACAGTAGCATGTAATGCAAACAAAAGATCAACATGAAGTTGGGATAACACACACTAATAACCTATATCTGCCAAGACACGAAACCTCTTACGTGGAAGCATTCTTGGTATTCGTGCGTAAAGTCCATTCACTGTGCGGCGGAGATTTCTTTCACTCGGCTCGGGCACTGATGGAGCCAGGGCCGGCCCTGACCAATTTGCTGCCCTAGGCAAGATTTTAGCTGGCGCCCACACAGAAGCTTTATACATTTTTTTGAGTTTGTATTATTTTAAATAAACAAAAATACAAAATTAAAACCTAAATACAAAGCAAGTAACATAAAATGAATTATAAATACAATACAAATAAGGTGACAAATTAGAGCAGACACAAAAAATTATAATATATTCTAAATATAGTAAACTACAGTATAAATAACCTAATATAGGCCTACAGTATAATTGATGCTGCTGCTGCAGTGCTGGGCTGAGACAACTGACAACTGACAACAAGGAGTGGATGATCTTTTGTATCTATTTCAAACAGATATAAATGATAACCAAAGATCCAGTACTGCTTGTCTCATCCATCATACGCCAAAACACAATGCACACAAACCTCCATCAAAGGCGGGACACACTAGTTACATAAAGAGTGAGTCTGGAGCATCTACATGTGATCTGTGACTCAAAACCATGAATCAATCCGAACCGTGAGTCTTTCCATCCGCTGCGCCCCCTAGTGATGGCCATGATACGGCTTTCAAGAGACAATGAAATGCAGTTTTGCTTCTAACCAAAATTGCAAAAATAAATGAATATTGGTAAATATGAGTTCACTAACATATATAGTGTTAATATAGAAAAAACTAAATAGACCATATTAACTGTATTGACATTTAGGCCTATCTTGATAAACCGCTTACTGTAACATTAATAATTAAGGTTGACTTATTGACAATTTATGTATATCAGGGTTTTGTCTAAACCAGGTAACAACCGGGCTACTTTCGGTGTGCGCCCCTTATACTAAAATGCCGATTTCCCCATAACATTTTAAAGTGATGCCAGAAAACAATTTCTGTTCGTCCAAAAACTGTATAATTTCAAAAATATTAAATTGTGTCAAATAGGCCGTCCGTCGCCATAGACAGCTTTGTTTTTGGGCATGAATGAAAGTAAACAGAAGTAAACTATGCTTGGAATATAGCCTATGTTCAGAAGTCAGGATAAGCCTGTTTCCCATTTATTTGAAACCCAAATATGATAGATGAAATAATATGCGAGATATCGCGAAACTGTTGCATTCAACACCTAGCACGCTGACTATCTGCACAGGCCAGGCTCAGCCAAGTGATGAAGCAGAAATACAAACCATGATGGCAGCAAGGACTCACTTTAGGAGCAATGAAGGAACAGAGTTGTCTCTTTTTGTAATAAAGGAGGCTGCTTATCTTCATCCTCTGCTCCTTGGTAGAGCCTATGTGATAGTAGTAACAGTGACAGTTAGTCACTGGTGTGGAGGACAGTGTTATAATTGTAGCACTATCAGGAATAGCTCAGTACATAGTGTGGGTGGTAGAGAGACAGGATGAGAGAGAGACGGTCGATGCGCTCAGAAAAGCCAGACAGCTGTTGGGTTATCCAAAGAGGTAACTGACCAGTGGCAGTTATTTAGGGCAGTTCGTCAGTGCACATGCAAACATCATATCCTAAATATGTGCATAACTGGCATAAGCCTCACAGACAGGTTATTTATGTCCATGTAAACACACTCATTGTATCTCAATTTTCTTGCTTTTGCTTTGAGTATAGCTATTGGGAACAACTACAAATGCCTGTACACATGGTCAGCATTATGCTCTTTTAAGCATACCCAGGCCATACAACCACAAATGTATAAAGAGAACTTAAAGGTGGGGTAGGTAATTTTTGAGAAACCAGCTCGAGTGCGCTAGAATTTGAAAATACACAACCGGAAAAAATCTGCCACTTCCTTACAGAGCCCCTCCTCCAACAAACACGAACGCGCACATGACCAATGAGGGCACGAGATAAGTTTGTGCACACATGGAAGGCTGACAGGCAGGTAGGCCATCCAGTTATTTTAGCCGGGCCGGCTAAAATGATTGGTCGTGCTTTTTACAGCGCCACTGATTCCACAGATGAATTTTTTTTATGTATTTATTGTCAAAGCATTTAATATATTCATTGCTATCGGGATGTTAAGAGCATTCCATGGAATATAACAAAAAGTCTTTCTGAAATAAATTACATACCCCACCTTTAACACAGCCTTGAAGGCAAGGTCTGGTTCCATCCACTGGGCCCATAGAGCTACTGAGTGTGGACTGGTAGCTGGAGAGGTGCCAGTTAACCTCCTGGGCCCTGCCGAGGCAGCAAACACCCAACTGCTCCCTGGAGCCTGACAACCTGGCAGCCTCTTCGCTCTGCATCTCTCTATAGATGCATGTGTTTGTGCATATTCACACCTATGGGTCAGATGCATGTGTTTATTTGTAATGTGTGTGTATACAATGGAGCGGACAACTGAATTTCCCCTTGGGGTTTAATAAAGAATCCTCTTTAAAAAAAAATATCTTATCCAAATGTAAGTTGATGAAAAAATATTTATTGGCCCAGTCATCACTTGACTGGAACAGAAGTTGCAAAACCATAGTTTGGGCACTACAAAAATATGCCTGAACACCCGGGGCACGTCATGGGGGCCTTGCTAACAACCACAGTATTCAACTACAACACAGCGAGCATGCCTAATTTACATTTCACGAATAAAATAAACATGTCAAAATTAAAAGATAGGTAAAGTAAATTGAAGTATTTCACTGATTAAGACATTTGGACAAAAATAAATGAGAACAAATGCAACAATTTGTATACTTTAAACGTAAGATGTAGTCTAGTCTTTTACTAAGGTTTTACTGTCTGTGTGAACTTTGATAAACTATTGATATTACCAAATTATTTGTCCATTTCAAATCATTCAGAAACAATGTAGGTTCATAAAGAAACCATAAGCCATGTCATTTATATTGCCAAAATGTAGCCTTGGCCTTACCTGAGAAACATTCCTAGTTTGCAGGCGAGCAGAAAGCCCGCCACAGAGAGCCTCTTCTTCCTCATGTCGGTCCGGAGGCGCGAACCTCTGCTCTCCTCTCGGCTCGTGAGGCTTTCAGCACCACGAATAGAGCTCTAGCTCCAGCTGTTCTCAAACAACACGCGGAGGGCAACTGATACAAAACATACCATAGTAACAAGAACTCTCCAAACTCAATGTGTTCGGTTAACTAGGACGAAAACAGCAGTGAAGCTAGGCATTCTTCAGAACACATTTAACTGGAGAAGAGAATGCGGACGCCAGCTGTTCAAGCGCTGCTCTGGGCTCGCTGTGTGCCCTCAGAGCGCGGGGACAGAGGTCCGCCCGCCACTCCGGTTCGGCATGACTGGCAGACAGCTCAACCAATCGGCTCCAGTGTTGTTACAGTTCCAGCTGAATCTCATCTGAAATTAAAAGCCCAGCGAGCTGCATCAAATGTAACACCCACCCATGCATTATTATGCCCTTTTACTGTGTGTGTGTGTGTGTGTGTGTGTGTGTGTGTGTGTGTGTGTGTGTGTGTGTGTGTGTTTGTCCCATTATAGCTCAGCATCCTGCCATCCTCCCCGTTTTCTTTCCCTTTTTCTTCTCCTCTCTGTTTCTTTCTCCATCTGTCTCCTGCTCTACGTTATTCTGCTCTGTTAGGCAGGATCGCATAGAGTCGCATGTGGTTGTGATTCCCGGCTGTAAATTAGCCTATGATGATGACAGTTTGCCATATGTGGCCAAACTTGGCGTGGGTAGAGTGGAGATGCTGATTAAAGTTCTGATTTACATCAAGAGCAGCCTGAGGCAAGCGTGAATAGCATTCAGTCCTCACTAGGGTGTTCATGTGCTGGCTCTGTTCCAGCACTTTCATATTTATTACACTATGACGAAGTGTTGACTTTAAACCGTAAGGATTTTGACATTTATATTAGGTGAACAAGGTGAGGCCCAATGTGATTAAACCCCCCTTGCAAGTATTTATATTAAGAGCTACAATTTGTACACACTTAATCGGTTAGAATTTTAATCAGCAGCTCCTAAATTGTTTATAGGGTCAAAATAAGTAAACATACACATAACAGACTTTTTACAGGAGCAGTTCTTTGTTTTATTCTACATCTGTATAATTTCCTGAAAAAATAACACAAAAGCTGATGTCATGTCACCAGTAATGTGATGTTGAACCTGAGGCAACTAATACAATTGTAATAGTTATTTATACAAACAAATAAAATCAAAATAAAGTATCTACATATATTATGAGCAAGTAAAAAAGTTTGTAAATTCGTGTTTACACTTCTGTTTAATATTATTTGAAGATCTTTTTGATATCTAAAACATGTTGAATGAAGCATTTATCGAGAACGAATTTCCACGATATATTTGTGTGAGCTGATCGGGGGGTTATGTGTAAATGTATAATCTGTTAATGTGAAACACCTTCAACAAATGCAAAAAAAATACCTGAAAAAAAGAAATCATGCAAATACAAAAAAAGTAATAATATCAAATATATTTACATTTCTTTCTTAAATTCTAAACACTGATTATTGAGACAAACTTTCTGTTTGTATTACTGGGCTATTTTCAAATAGCACAGGATGGCCTGACCCTAACTTCAGGGTTAACTCTGAGTTAGTGAGGTAACTCGAGGGTTAACTCTGAGTTTCCGGTCCTATGACGCAGGTTCACTTCTTATGCTGAACACCTAACCTGCCCCGGAGCAGGTTATGTTCCAGATAAGAGATCAACTCAGTGAAAGCACCGCCTGCTGACCAATCAGAGCTCAGTGTGCAGAGTTTAAAGCTATCAAGTCATATTACAGGAAAAAGGAAATACAGTTTAGCTGCCGTTTGCAGGGAAGAGGTCCAAAAATCACCGACTGTGTGAATACGAAAATTAATAGAATATCACCTCAGAGCAATCTGACTATTATCACATTTGCGTTAAGCAAGCTTACTTAAATATCACATCATAATATATCATATATTTCCTTATCTGTGTCAGCTTCTCGAGCCGTATCTTACGGAAGACGATTAGGGCCACATGAAAAAAAAATGTGGGGGATGTGAAACATTTTTTATTTATTTTTTTTCTGAGAAAAAAGTCAGAATTCTGTTTGTTTTATAGGTTATATAGAAGGAAAACCTCATTCACTTCCTGAAATGGCTGCAGCACCAGGAGGCAGCGGGACGTGTAACTCTGAGAAGTGCAGCACCAGCTGTCTCTTTTACGCACCGCCTTCACTGTTTTTACCTTCATTAGAACAGCTAAAGAGCTGCTACGTTTTAACCAGTGGCGAACCGTGTCTATCACAACTGGACCTTCTGTAGACACACACACACACACACACACAGACACCCCCGCCGTTATAATGTCCGTCTTTTCACTGAATTGTCGTCTTGAAAAGGGTACTCACAACAATTCCGCAACAACATCATCTTCACCTGTTGCACTTGCCATTTCAACGTTAAAAACAATAAAACGGCATGAATTGCTTCGTCGCATTCATCTAGATCAGGGGTCACCAACCTTTTTTAGGATGAGAGCTACTTTCACAAAATAAAACAAGTCGTGAGCTACTTTTACTCCTATTTTTTGTTTTTTGCAGTGTATATATTTAGCACATTTTAACATTATGATATGCTGACCTTTAACCTTTGTGTGCAGTTTGGGTCTATGGGACCTGTTTTCAGTGTTTACTAAAAGAAAATGTATGCTATTTAATTCTTTTAACCTGCTTTATTTGGGGGTGGACCTCACCTCCTCTAGGGGGGACCTCACCTCCTCTAGGGGGGTCCGGGGGCATGCGCCCCCAGGAAGATTTTTTTTTTAAATGTTGAAGTGAAATGCATCAATCTGGAGCACTTTGAGCACAACATGAATTTATTGATACAGCTCTCAACACTCAGATGAAAGGGAGCTGTATACTTTTCAATGATCCAAACATCTTTAGAATATGATCACAACCAATAACAAATCATTTAAACTTGTTTATTCTTATCTTATTTTACATAGTTAGTATTCTTTCTTTCTATTTATGCATATTTTACTAATCACTCCCCTTTTAAACTTTGTTTTACTGTCCTATAGTACACATGGAATGATTTCTTACTTTATCTATATTAAATAGATAAAGGTGTGCTCTCCCTAGCTCTCTCGCTCTCTCTCTCTGTCTCTCTCGCTCTCTCTCTCTCTCTCTCTCTCTCGCTCTCTCTCTCTCTGTCTCGCTCTCTCGCTCTCTCTCTCTCTGTCTCGCTTGCTCGCTCTCTCTCTCTGTCTCTCGCTCTCTCTCTCTCTCGCTCTCTCTCTCTCTGTCTCGCTCGCTCGCTCTCTCTCTCGCTCTCTCCCTTTGTCTCGCTCGCTCACAGAGGCCGTGTGCTCCTCCGTGGCGATGACGGCTTGCGTTAAAAAATAAATAATAAACATATTTGTAAAGTGGGGGGACACAAACGGGATTTTGAAAAGTGGGGGGGACATGTCCCCCCTGTCCCCAGTGGAAATTACGCCAGGCGTGTGTGTGCGTCAAGTGCAATAAATATATATGCAAGTTGCAACACACACAGAGTAAAACTCTGCCCCTCATGTGCTGTATAGGCTGGCACGACTAGGCTGTTCAATGGGGCTGATGTGTTGTGTAGAATCTGCCAGAAGGAAAATCACGGTCACACTCCTTATGAAGCGGGGAGGTGCCACTCCACATTGCTTTTTTTCCCGACTGCAACGCTTCTCCCGCAAATCAAGCAAGAACGTGATTGGTCGATATTCATTGTGGGGTGGGGGGAGGAGGGGTGTTAGATAGATATAGAGTTGTAGTAAGTAGATAGAGTTCGCTATGATTGAGGTTTCGTTCATGCATAGGGTAGATTCTTTTAATTACATTTCTTTTTTTGTTTTGTATTTTTTACATTTTGGATTTGCTTGGCGAGCTATTTTTAGAACATGGGCGACTCACGTTGCCCCTCCGGGCGACAAAGTGCCCACGGGCACTGTTGGCTACCCCTGATCTAGATCCTCTGTCTCGAGCCAGTTAACTACCGGGCCTTCGAGAGTACCCTGGAACCGAGGGAAACTCTGAAAGAATACGCCCATTGGCTACAAATCAATATATGATTGGTTGATCAAACTGTCAGTCCAAACGTCCGCTCTCATTCAGTGCAACGGCCAGGACATTCTATCAAGGATATAGAATACCTTGGTTGAAGGATATTCTACCCAGAGACCCAGAACAAGATCTGATTGGTTGCTTTCTTTTCTAACACAAAACCACTGAAATGCGTAGTGCATGGTCCGAGTAGGACAAACAAATCAACGTAACACTGTAATATTACAGATCAACAACACAGATACGATTCTCATTTATTCATTTTATATACATTTTATTACATTTTATTTATATAATTAAATCGATTTTTTGTTTGTTTTATCTGAGTGTTCCAGGGTATTCTCTGAATACCTTGAAGGCCCTGACGGTTCACCACTGGTTTTAACCACACACCTCTACATACACACACACTTCTACACATACAACCACACCTCTACACACATTGAACTGCCCGATTATTCCCCCTATTACTCGTTTTATGAAGGAGAAGTCCAGTCACCAGGGTGTATGATGTGAGTCTGTTTGTGCTCTGCTGAGCTCGCTCTGTGTGTGTGTTTTGAGTATTTTCTTTCCTTCTATAAAACAGCTGTGGGCAGCAGATACTGTGAGAGTCACGGGCATGAATTCATAGATCAAGGCAGACTGGTTTACAGACTCTCCTGTTTTGCCAATCCGGTGCTTAAACAAATAGCTCTACACCCCTGGCCGGAATGTCCTTAAAATGAAGTCCGAGTCCGAATGTATGCACTGTCATTTCCCCACATAAACATAACAGTCTGCAATGAAATGGTTGTCTCCTGTGTGCTCCACTTCCTCCTTGGCACACCGGTAACTTTCTCGAACAAAATAAATAAAAGTCAAAAATATATATTCTTTTGTGTTTATTTTTTAGTGTCTCCAAAACATTTCAGAATTCTGAGATTAAAGTCAGAATTCTGAACAAAAAAACATTTTTCAAATCCTCCAAATTTCTTTTTCTTGTGGCCCTAATCCTCTTCCGTACTATCTGGCTGTGCAACACTTACAGTGTCACATACTGTATGCAGAAGTATTATTTAAAACCACACATTAAGTTGACGAAACACTCAAATGTAATTAAATTCAGATCCACTCGTGTCTTAGACGGGGCAGTGATATCATAAAACTGTTAATGTACGCATTCAAACACTTTTTTTTTACCAGCTGTTCTGTATTCACCTTGCAGGTGCAGCTATGTTGCGTTTATCCTGGATTAAGTGTTTAAGTCATTGATTGTTGAGGTATAACATATGTATATTGTATGACTCCATATTACTGTGTATCATATTGTTTATGTAAGTAGCTGCGACTACTACTGTGTTCATTGGGTAGCGCTGTGGCGCATGATTGTGATGTCACTACCTGGGGTATAAGACAGTTAGAGTCACGCCCCTTCTCTCTCAGTTCTGATGTCTCTTGACCTGTGTGCACCAAATAAACAACGCCGAGTTGAATGGCTAAATTGAAATGTGAGAATAGTCACCTTTCCACTGCAGATAGACAAAAGGTATAAGTCTACTAACATGGATGTTTAAAGTTTAACTTCTTCATATTTGTCTAACATGATAGTTTACTTTTCATTCATGAAGTTTGATGCTCCGCTGTCAGTACACTTTTCCGTGTTTGTGTGTTTCCATGTTTGTGTGTTTCGCTCTCAGCCGGACAGAGAAACCCGGGGTTGATTTACTGAGTTGATAACCAGCGTCGTAGGACCGTTTAACGAGATCGCGTTTGTTAGGGTTAGTTAAGCCAGATAACTAAAACATATCCAGGGTCTGTTGAACTGGACTGGCCGCATCCATCTTCTGGAGACTTGTTAAGCGCATTGTGTGGTAGTTGAAAGTGTATGTAGAACATTGTTTATTTAATTGTTTGATTGTATATTTTGTAGTTTTATTCGAGGATGTAAAACTGCCTCTGCACCGCTAGGCCTAAGCCAGGGGTAACCACAGTTTTTTGGCTTGTGAGCTACTTTTGAAATGACCAGCTTACCAAGGTCTACCAACCAAAAATAAAATCCCAAATTGCAAGCGGCTGAATAACAACAGCTTTAACACATTTTATTTATACATGGAATAACAACAACAACTCTATTTGGGTTCTTGAACAGACTCAACACATAAAAGCAAGCAGGCTAAGAAACCACTCTCCATGGTCCTGAAATAATGCTGCGAAACAAAACGCAATTCAATATATTTAGATGGGTTCCCACTAAGGATGGGAACGATTAATCGAATATTCGAATATTCAAAATTATTCAGGTATTCAAAGTATTTGTTTTTTGGGTGCGGTGCCTAAGTTGATTACATATTATCAAATGGAATAATTCAATGTATACGACAGCGCCATAGCTAAATGTGTTAGGTCTAAAGGTGTGTTTTGCTCCGCTCACCGGTCCCTCACAGTGGGCAGAGCTGTGAGGGACCGGAGGTTATACTTCACTCGCGTTTATGTCCAAATCCATCAGAAAACCAAGTTATGTTTTAAGCATGAAAGCTGTAGGCCTATAGCTGTCAACTGTTTAAACTGTGATCACCAGTTCAATACATTTGACAAATTTGACTTGGTTTCTATACTTATTTGAACATGGATTTATTTATTTTTCAAAATTAAAAGATCTTTTTTTTTTATAGGATATGTACATTTCGGTTAATGGGTTAACCGTTTTTTTGTGGGTCGAATATTCGAATATACATTTGCTTTCAAATTCCCATCCCTAGTCCCTACCATATTCTGATGACTTGCACTGAATGGAGTCTGTAAAGGTTGCATAATCATGACAGTAACTGCTGATGGCTAGTCTCAAGCAGGCCTCCAAATGTTCATCAGTCAAGGTGGAACGGTATTTCGACTTGACTATCTTCATTTGGGAAAAGGCTGACATGCATAAAGTGGTCGAGCCGAAGAGTGAGGTCAGTGAGGTGGCACATTTTCTGACGTTTGGATACTTTTCAACTCTGAATAAGTTCCAAAACTGTCCTGCATGGGCACGCGACTTCAACTGAATGTTGGCCTGCAGCGACAACATCTCATCCTACAGCGCAGACGGGTTCAGATGAAACACTGCTCCGATGTTTTGGGCCAGCGAATCAATCTCATGGTCTTCACTAAACAGATAGCACATGAATGTGGCGATTGGCTCGAGCAAAGCGAAGTCTCGAAGGCGTTTCTCGAAGTCAGATGTAATGTTATTTACTTGCTCTCTGTGGATCGCACTGTCCTTCCCTTGCTTCTCCAGCTCAGAGGCGATGTTTTGGAAGTTGGCCAAATATTTGCGCTGCAGCGTTGAACACAGCAGATGCAGTCTTCGTTTGAAGGCATTAACTGAGCTGATCATGTCAACCACAGTTCGGTCTTTCCCTTGTAGCTCCAAGTTCAGCTCATTGAACATGTTTGTAATGTCTGTTAAAAACGCCAGCTCTAACAGCCACTCCTCGACATCAAGACGTCTGTACTCCGCGAGGTTAGTGCCATGGAGAAATTCCTTTATCTCCGGTAGAAGCACTCGAAATCTCTGGAGAAAATTGCCCCTACTCAGCCATCTTACATCGGTGTGTAGTAAGAGGTCAGTGTGAACACAGTCGGCATCCTCCAGATATGCACGAAACAGCGGTCTTTGAAGAGGTCTTGCCCGAATAGAACAGGCAACTTTAAGTGACACATCCATGACCTCTTTCATGTTCAGCATTTTTGCACAAAGTGCGTGCTGGTGTATGATGCAGTGATAATTAAGAAAGTCAGGGAATGTGTCATCCTCTCTATAT
Organism: Dissostichus eleginoides; assembly: GCA_031216635.1. Taxonomy (NCBI): domain Eukaryota; kingdom Metazoa; phylum Chordata; class Actinopteri; order Perciformes; family Nototheniidae; genus Dissostichus; species Dissostichus eleginoides. The sequence continues at coordinate 325,932 of CM062266.1, read as the reverse complement.
TTTGCGATGAAGCCATTACAACGGCCCACCATCGCAGGCGCACCATCCGTTGTGATGGAACTCAACTGAGACAGAGTTTAGTTTTGTCAACAAAGTTTTTGAATGTCCGAAAAATATCTTCGCCCGAGTGTGTTCCTTCATTGGCAGAATTGTCAGTAGATCCTCTTTCGTCGTCATGTTTGTGAACACCATCCTGATAAAAACGCACAATTGCGCAGTATCGCTCACGTCAGTGGGCTCGTCTAGTTGGAGTGAGAGACACCCGCAGTCTTCTATGTCCTTTCTGAGTTGCTGGGTCAAATCCTCAGCCATGACCTCACAGCGACGTGTGACTGTGCTTTGTGATAATTGAACGGCCTTGATAGCGTTTATTATTTCTGTATTGTTTTTGTAATCCCGAAACAAGGCGTCAGCTGCTTCTACAAAGGCTTCTTCCACCATCTTGAAATGATTTTTATGTTTTATTATAGCGTGACTCATTCGTAAAGATGCTTCAGTGGCTGCGTTTGCGGTGGATGACAGCTTTAAGAAAAGTGACTGCTGTTCAGCTAATTTTGATTGAAGTTCCCTCACTTTTCTCTTTCTCAACTCACTTTCTGTATTCAAAATACACTTTGAATGTGACATCACAATAAAATAATCTTCCTCCCATTCTGTGTGGAAGTGATATGTTTTTTGTTTTTGCTCGGTCCCACACTCATTTGGTTGTAGCTTTGTCTCTTTAACTTAATTTGAGTTTTGAGTCAACCCTGGCCTAAGCTAACGGCTAATGTTAATGACAAGGTAATACTAAACTGTTAGCATATTAGCTCAATGTTAGCTTAGCGCTGTTAGCATTTTTGCTAACCTCTTGATTCCTCTTCACTTGTAAAAACTGACAGTTCGTTAGCTTTGTCAGCTTCGTTAGCAAATCTAACTAGCCTAGCATTAGCATATAAACGGTCTTTATTTTGTGTTTCTGTATATTTGTCATGTAACACACTTGTATACTTATATCATAAAAACTGTAATGTAAACAAGTCAAATTTCTTGTATGTTACAATTTTACAAAATATTAAAGAGCTTCAAGTAATCTTCAATACAGAATGCCGTTCTCCTGGAGTTATTTGAGTTCATGTTTATGCTGGCTGAATAGCTAGATCCAGGAACATCTACTGAGATCAGTACACATGCACTGGTTACTGCTCTCACATTTTTGGCCTGTAGTATAAACCCAGCACCAGAACAACTATGGTTAAAGTGACATGGATCTCTACTGTAGGAGTGAAGGGGCTAGAGATGGATGAGTCCTGACTCATCAAGACAGGCTTTCACTAAAAAATGTTATTCTTTAGCCTACGTTAGTTTGCTCAACCCACTCTCTTCAGTCTGCGTACAAATGACACGACTTTACAGATTGGAAATGCGTGCAATAGATACGCAGAAGTCCGATTTTGCGTGCATATGATACGCTAACCATTCCCATTGAGATCTGAGGCCGAGTTATACGCCACGTTTCTTGCCTGCAGCACTTGTTTTTGTCCGGTCGGGTCTTGGTAGACCGGAAGCTGTGTGGTTCATAAAAACATGTTCTTACAATACCAAGCCACGATTATGTTTTTATTTTTAAATCGTATAATGTCGGACTTTTTTTGCCGTCCGTGAGGAAAGGAAATGGGGCTCAGAGCTTCAGAATAATGAAATCTGTATTTTTAAATCTTTTTTTCCTTCTAATTTGTTATTTTTTTCTAAATAACACAGTTATTTACTCACAATAACACACAATTATCCTTGTTTTTATTTATTTGTTTAATTCTATAATCTCTGGCTTTTTTGCCGTCCCTCAGGAACTGAATTTCAAAATAAAGTCACCGGAAACAGACGTAGGTCTATATATGGGACATTATAGACCCTCAAATGCCGTGAGACTGGGTTGTCAGGGCAGGGTTGTCTCACTGCGGTGCGCTCGGCTCGGAGGCCAGGCAGCCGATTCTATCACTTTACAGATTAAATATTATCATTATATCTGAGACAATGGGAGGTAAGGGCAATCTGAACAAAAAAAGCCTCGGACTACTGCTGTCGGCTGCACAGAGGCATAAAAAAGCAGGGAGGAGTGTGGGGGGTGCAGGCACCAGCATGACCCTCATTATTGGAGATACCTACACTCTGCACTGCTGTCATTTATGCCTCCATCCTTCATCATCCTCTCACTAATGTGCAAGACATGAATTAAACATCAGGGTCTAGGTCTTACCGTGCATCATGTTGAAACTTTTAACATTGCTGTCAACTGTTCCTGCATTCAAGCGCTTATTGCCTCCTGCTCTTTTTCTCTCCCCCGCGCTTCCAGATGTTCTATCCTGCTTTGACCCATGTACCCATATACTGCAATCAAACCTTAACTTATTCAGCCAAAGTGAATTTATTTTTACTTTATGTCTGTTCCAACAATATCTCTATATGTAAAGCATTTCTCTGTTTTTGCTGTAACGGGTAGTTTCAGTTTTCTACACTTATGTACATTTGATCCTTTTAATGGGTCCTTATGGTTTTCCATTTTCTTGCAAATTTTCCTTTTTTTTAAATGCGTCCTTTTATTTCATAGCACTGTAAAATAACAGGCAAGTTTGATTTACATTTACATGTAAACATTTCACAGTACACTATCTATATTCCCCACTCCCTCCCTCCTCTACCCGTACATGCCCATATAGGCAAAACCAGGTCAGGATCTCTCTATGGTGCACCTGTAGAAGGTCAGGATGCTCTCTATGGTGCACATGTAGAAGGTCAGGATCTCTCTATGGTGCACCTGTAGAAGGTCAGGATCTCTCTATGGTGCACCTGTAGAAGGTCAGGATCTCTCTATGGTGCACCTGTTGAGGTCAGGATGCTCTCTATGGTGCACCTGTAGAAGGTTAGGATGCTCTATGGTGCACCTGTAGAAGGTCAGGATGCTCTCTATGGTGCACCTGTTGAAGGTCAGGATACTCTCTATGGTGCACCTGTAGAAGGTCAGGATGCTCTATGGTGCACCTGTAGAAGGTCAGGATACTCTCTATGGTGCACCTGTAGAAGGTCAGGATCCTCTCTATGGTGCACCTGTAGAAGGTCAGGATGCTCTCTATGGTGCACCTGTAGCAGGTCAGGATGCTCTCTATGGTGCACATGTAGAAGGTTAGGATGCTCTATGGTGCACCTGTAGAAGGTCAGGATCCTCTCTATGGTGCACCTGTTGAAGGTCAGGATACTCTCTATGGTGCACCTGTAGAAGGTCAGGATACTCTCTATGGTGCACCTGTAGAAGGTCAGGATCTCTATGGTGCACCTGTAGAAGGTCAGGATCCTCTCTATGGTGCACCTGTAGAAGGTTAGGATGCTCTATGGTGCACCTGTAGAAGGTCAGGATACTCTCTATGGTGCACCTGTAGAAGGTCAGGATACTCTCTATGGTGCACCTGTAGAAGGTCAGGATCCTCTCTATGGTGCACCTGTAGAAGGTCAGGATCCTCTCTATGGTGCACCTGAAGAAGGTTAGGATGCTCTATGGTGCACCTGTAGAAGGTCAGGATCCTCTCTATGGTGCACCTGTAGAAGGTCAGGATGCTCTCTATGGTGCACCTGTAGAAGGTCAGGATACTCTCTATGGTGCACCTGTAGAAGGTCAGGATACTCTCTATGGTGCACCTGTAGAAGGTCAGGATCCTCTGTATGGTGCACCTGTAGAAGGTCAGGATCCTCTCTATGGTGCACCTGTAGAAGGTCAGGATACTCTCTATGGTGCACCTGTAGAAGGTCAGGATCCTCTCTATGGCGCACCTGTTGAAGGTCAGGATACTCTCTATGGTGCACCTGTAGAAGGTCAGGATGCTCTCTATGGTGCACCTGTAGAAGGTTAGGATGCTCTATGGTGCACCTGTAGAAGGTCAGGATACTCTCTATGGTGCACCTGTAGAAGGTTAGGATGCTCTATGGTGCACCTGTAGAAGGTCAGGATACTCTCTATGGTGCACCTGTAGAAGGTCAGGATCCTCTCTATGGTGCACCTGTAGAAGGTTAGGATGCTCTCTACACTCTTAGCCCGGCTTAGTTGACAAATGTATTTAGTTTCCTATCCATCTGAACATGATTTAAGTGGGGGGTGGACCTAACATCCTCTTGGGGGGTCCGGGGGCATGCTCGCCCGGGAAGATTTGGTGCACTTTGAGAGCAAAATTAAGAGATCTATGGATACATCTCAGTGTTTCCCCTGGGTTTACTGCTTTGGGGGGGGGGGGGGAACCTCCGGCTTCCGGGCCGTATACGGTCCGCGAGACCTTTTGATACGGCCCTCGAGGTAATTTATAAACACACGCAACATTTTTTTTTTTTAAGAAATCTAGACCGCAAAATAATTAAACAAGCGAGTGCATGTCTCCTTGAACACAACACAAGCCTAACGTGTCATCACGTGGTATATGTCTCGTCTGACAGGGGTGTAGTTCTGCCGGTGAGAGGCATTGGGATATATATTTTTTAAATCCTCTGGAGCAGAGAGAGGAGCTGTGGATTATTGTCATTGATTAATGCATCAGTGTTTCTTAGGGTCAAAAACACTAAACTCACAACTTAAAATGAAAGCGTTTAGTTTAATTAATAAAAGAGCACATGTTAAATGTGAAAAGTGACAGACGATATAGATTAGTTGCAATTTGGTGCTCTATATATAAATATTAAAATTAATTATAATTTTTTTTTTTAAACACCTTGAATTTCAGGGGGGACGCAGGGCTCCGTTGGCGGGGCGCAGCGCCCCTCCAAGACAATGGTAGGGGAAACACTGCATCTCTCAACATCCATATGAAACAGAACTGTAAACAGATTTCTTTTTCTTTATGGATATTTTACAAATCACTCCCCTTTCAAACTGTATTCTTGTTTATTAATAACAACTTTTTTTTACTGTCATATAGTATTTTATACCTCTTTACTTTATTCTCTTATTTTTTATAACTATAATGATCATATAAAGATGTGCCTTTACCTAACTGGTTGGAGAAAAAGCTTCTTATATTCGTTAGCATAGCTAGCTAACCAGATGCTAATAACAACAAAGTTATTGACTGTATGATAATAATAATAATAATAATGGCTTTAATTTATAAAGCACTTCATATTTGAATTCAAATCCCGAAGTGCTAATCAGTATTAGTATCAGTCTGATCAGTATGACAGATGAACAGATTACACTGGGCTTTCAACTAAAGCATGTGCAGTGGCGCCTCCAGAAATTTTTCATAAGGGTGGCCAAATGGGGCCAATGAAAATCTTGGGGGGGCACACCAAAACCAACAATTGAATTGTTGTAAAAGAATAGACTAGATGAAAACAATGGCAAAGAGAATCACCTACTGATATACTTTGGTTTCTTATTATTACATTTTCTGATACTATTCATCTGAAGTGAATATAATACGGATAGTTAACATTTAACTTCAAACAACATTTAAAAGAACCTTGTTTTGTGTTGTGTATTAATTGTTTGTTTTTATATATGCTAGTTGTTCTTTCCTTTTAAAAAGACAAATACAGCTTAATTTAAATAAGTTCCTTTATTGTAAGGCACAAAATGTTCAGCATTCTCAACACATACAATACACAACAGCAACACAACATGTTCTTCAGGTGCTCAATACAGTTTTATTCGCCTGTTGCTGTGTTTTTTGGCAAATGCATCCACAAAATCATCAAGATTTAAGGCCGGCTGGGCAGTAATAAATTACTAGTAACACAGTACTATAATATCATCAATATAGTACTTTTTTAGAATGATGAGCCCAATATTACTCTCTAGCCTAGGCATCCATTTCATTATCAGGGTCACAGTCATTCACCTGGTGGTCCAGGAACAGCTGCTTTTGATTGTTCTGTCTCCCTTCTTTGACCAGTTCCTGGCCTGCTGCTGTCTGGTGTTGTGCACCCTTATCATGCTCTTCCTCCTCCTCTCCCTCCTCTTTCTCCTCTTCTTCCTTCTTCTCCTCCTCCTCCTCCTTTTTCTCCTCTTCTTCCTCCTCCTCCTCCTCTTCCTCACTAGCCCTATGCTGCTGCTCCCCTGTCAGCTTTGTCTCTCCTTTACTCATCTTCTTCTTAAAATAAGAAGAGATGTCTGTTGACTTTCTCTTCATTTTCTGCAAATTGACATTACACACAGCAGTGATTAATAGTAGCCTACGCTTACATTACACCAGCCCAGCATACCGACATCAGCTAACAAAAGCAAGCTAAAGCTAAAGCAAGCTAAACTAACGCTAACTATGATAGCCGCCAAAGTGGCGAGTAAGACTGAGTGTGTTTACAGACAAATTATACCTGAAGTCAAGCCAGCCTTTACTGAATAAGTACTCCCACAGCTCCTTTTTATTAACAACGAACGTATACGACTTACCTTCTAGAAGTCTGGTGGATTTTTGTCAACTCCAGTCCAGTCAGTAGAAAGAAACACACGTTTTGCTGCAACCTGCTGCTGTCTGTGCCCGCGAATCTCAGAGTGGTGCGCACGCGAGTATCAGTGTGACGGCCCGTCCACACGGCGGCGTGCGTTGCTTCAACGCTTCTGCCCATTCATTTTGAATGGGGTGACGTCACGCTTTGCCGAACTGCATTGTGGTTCTGTCGCTTCGCTTTGCTCGCGTTGCTCGCTTCAAAAGTAGAGCAATGTTCTACTTTTGAAGCTTCGACGGAAGCCAGTTGTTGTGTTCAAAATTCCAGGAAAGACAGACGACTTCTAAGTTTAACTAATGAAGCTCAGCGCAAGTTCAACCAGGAAGACCTTCTTTACTCATTCATTCACTATTTCCACGTTACTACTCTCTCTCCTCTCAATAAGTGATCGGGGGCGTCACTCCCCAGCTTAACCAATCACTTCGCTCTATTCTCACAAGCCTATCATAGCGCTCCGCTAAACCCTTTAAATCTGCTCTCCCCTCTTACAGCTCTCATTCCAGGTGAATCGGCGCAACACACAGACGGCAATTGTCCAACTAACCTCTTAAATTCTCAAGATGTACGATTCAGAGTATTCAGTATTGAACTCCTCCATCACTACTCCCCAGCCAGAGCCTTAAGGTCGGCTGACCAGCTGTTGCTGATAGTGCCCAAGACCAGGCTCAAAACCAGAGGGCACCGAGCATTCGCAGCAGCAGGCCCCAGGCTCTGGAACACTCTGCCCCTCCATGGGAGGTCGGCCCAGACCCTGGGGGTTTTTAAAGACCCAGTGAAGTGTGCGCCGGTGCATGATCTGTTATGCTAATACGTATAGTAATGACCAAAATTGTCTATTGGAACCCATATCAAAGATGTTGGAATAGCAACGAATTTGACGAGTTTTGAATTTTCCGCTGGGAAATCCGCAGTCGACCTCCGCCTTCGTGGGCTGGCTTGCGATCTACTGCGTGACGTCAGAAGATGGGCCCAGCCGAAGTCTTTACATTCACCACCGTTCATTTTGTCTCTGTTTCAAAGTCGAATTTACCAACGTTTTTGAGCGAGTATTTTATTGGAAAGTGTTTCGCAGTCGACTGGAAGTGATTGCCAATCGAGAAAACCTGACAATGGAGGCGACAGTGACGAAAAAGGGAGGAAAAACACACGGGAAGCGATGCATTGCCGCTGGCTGTGGTAATGTCAATTCTGCCGAAGTGGCGATGTTTCTGTTCCCAAAAGATGAAGGTGAGTGGCTGGTGTCATTGTTTCGTAGATTCGTAGATTGTTTATGAAAAATAAAGGCCACTGTGTTTGTGTTACTAACAAGACTATCATGGCGGCGGCAGAGCTCAAGTCGAGTTTCTCCGCCTGGAGATATTCTCACTATTTCACTTTTGTCGAGCACAAAGAAAAGAACGTTTTAGTTAAATGTAAGTTGTGTCTTGGCGGGTCAAAGATCCTATCGACTGCCCAAAACAGCAATTAAAATCTGTTGAAACATCTGCAGAAACAACATGCTGGGACGAAGCTAGTAGCTAAGACCACAGACCCAGACTCATCCGACGCCACTCCACCTCCACCTAAGCAACAGCGGCTGGATTGGCACTTTGAAACATATCTTTGTGTTTGTGTTTGTATAGACCACATTGCTTAGCAGAGTTCAGTGATGCAAATGCATGTCAAGTTGATCAACAGGTTGTATTATTCTCCGATGCAATAACAGTACTGAAATGAAGGCTACAGTATAAGGGCATTAATGGATGCCCTTTTTTAAGTAACTAAAAAGTGACTTTTCACAGTAACGCATTACTTTTTGGTGTAAGTAGTAATTGTAACTAGTTACTGGTTTTCAGTAACTAGCACAACACTGCATGTGAACATGAATGTTGCATCATGCTATGAACAGATGAATGTATGATCAGGTGATGGCCAATCCTGTGTGTAGATCTACTCTAGATCTATGACAAAATATTGTCCTCAACTAAATTGACTTCCATGGCCACTTTCCTCATCTATCCTGTCCGAAAAGCTGTCAAAATCACTCATTTCTCTCGCACCAGTATCACTTTCCGAAGTCTCCGCCATGTTTACAATCACAACTGGGCCCATCTTGTGACGTCACAGCCGCTATCGTCTGCAGCAGCGGTAGGCTCAGACGGCCGTTCACGGGATGAAAAATTTGCGATGTTTATCTCGTCCCTCGCACTTCCTAAAAAATTATTTTAGCCATGAACAGGTACAATTATATGTAAGAAATGAAACTGCCATTTCATTTTGGCGCAAAAAAATGCACTTCACGGGCACTTTAAATCAACACTTAAAACTCACTTATTCTCTCTGGCCTTCTAGCCTTTTCTTATCAAGCTCCACCTTTGTGGAATCAGCTTCCAGTTTGTGTTCGGGCGGCTGACAGCCTTTCCGTTTTAAGAGTACGCTAAAGACCTTCCAGAGTGCAACGATGTGGATACGCTGTGTCTCTTCACCTACATTTTTGTTCTTGCTCTTTCACTTAAATCCTAAAAACTTGGATCATATATTTAAAACTAAGGTTATTACTACTACTCATTCCTCTAAATCTTTTCTCTCTCTACTTCTCATACTCTCTACTTCTGTAATCTATTCTTTCTATTCTCTCTTTATCCAAAAACCTTTTCCCTCTCTGACCTCTCGAGGTTTTATTAGAGGGAAACAGGTTTGCAGAGAGGCTTATTCAAGCCGGGGAGTGTTATGACCGTATTCACAGTTTACCTCCTTACCTCTCATCAATCCCAACTAAGGCACCAGTGGGGACCTTGCCTTGTTCTTCTTTCTTCCTTCAGTCTGTCTGTGTCTGTGTATTCTCATGTTCCGATTAATCCCAGCTTCCCCCAAATCTGTGTTTTGTGTCTACATCTACGCCGGGCCCCGGAGCCGTGTCTGATCCGGTCTGCTGTGGTCGTGTGCCCTGGATCCTCTATCCTGAGTTCCGGATTAAATCGTGGACTGCGGGTCGTGGCTGGGCGTGTCTCTGCGGTCCTGCCTGGGTCTCGTCATGCTGCGTTCCGGATTAAATCGTGGACTTCGGGTCGTGGCTGGGCGTGTCTCTGCGGTCCTGCCTGGGTCTCGTCATGCTGCGTTCCGCATTAAATCGTGGACTTCGGGTCGTGGCTGGGCGTGTCTCTGCGGTCCTGCCTGGGTCTCGTCATGCTGCTTCCCTGATGGCTCCCACAGGATTGTTTTTGACATCTTCGTGGATTCATCTTCTTATTATAGACACATGCATTTCCAAACATTTGGTCTACCTACGCTGTAAAATGTATTATCTCTTCGATTTACACACGGCATCTATTGCACGTCTGTCCGTCCTGGGAGAGGGATCCCTCCTCTGTTGCTCTCCCTGAGGTTTCTCCCATTTTTTCCCTTTAAACTGTGGGTTTTTTCTCTGGAAGTTTTTCCTTGTACGATGTGAGGGTCTAAGGACAGGGGGGGTCATTTTTCTCATACTGCTATTCTGCACTAAACTGTGCTGTTGTATTTGCTGTAAAATGTTTTTACTGTAGGGTACTTTTTTATTATATGTACAGCACTTTGGCTCGACCAAAAATCGTTAAATAATGTGTTATATAAATAAAACCTGATTTGATTTTTGATTTGATTCAGACCACGACCAGCTTCCAGCAGGATTTTGATCCGGGCCCGACACGCTGCCCGAGATCGCATCGACTTCCTCAAGCTGCCGCTCGGTATCCCGTAGCTCACCTGCAGCAGTGGCAGATCTCCTCCTTTCCCAACTGCAGCAGCAGGGCATTACTCCAGCTCCATGCCTATCTCTTCACCAGCTCTGCAAGCTCGCGGATCAAGCTACAAGCGGGGTTCCCCAGCTCGAGTCAGCGGCTCCAGCCGGCAACCCCCCAGACCCGGACGCGGGAGGATAAAGGATAAGCCGGGCCCCACGAAACTTCCTGGTCTCGCTCTAAACGCTCACCATTATGGGAAGCAGCCGCCCCCGGGTAATGGCTCGATCAACACCCTAGTGTGTAGTCAGTATCACAGAGAGCCGGGACCCTTTAATAAGCCCCAGCAGACTGCCTGCACTGTCAGAAGTCTTGCTCCATGCAATAGTCAGTATCACAGGGGGCGGCAGCTCACCCTATCCTATTTTCCTTCCCTCTCCCTGCTCATTCCTGTCTAACCCTTGCTTGTTTCCCAGTTTAGACCTGTCGCATCATGTAAGGTAAGTACATGCCCACATTCAGCGCAGCACTACTGTCATATCACTCACGGATATACAACAACAAAACAAAAAAGAAAAACTCTTAAGGACGCACACTGCACATCCTTTGTTTTGGGGGGAATCTCGCAGGGTAAGCAAGTCGCGGTCCCGGGCCCACTCACTTACAGTAGCGACTCTTCCCTGCACGAGATCATCCGCCATAGCGGCACACTCAGATTTCCACTATTGCTTACACATTCATTATCATACTCGTTGGATCTAACACTAGCTTCCCTCCTCGTTCTCATTTCAGACGATAGAAAAACAGTCTCAAGTAATCAAGCATATCAGCATCTATGACCCATCTTGGCCTAACTAAACTGCTAATTAATCTAGACCTATATCATGGGTCATGTTTCAGTATTTACCTAAGCGTATGTCATTTTATGCCGTGCATCTTGCACTTCATTCATAGTCTTGGTTTCATGCTCAAATGGCTTGCTGATTATGATATTCATGCATCACTGTACTCAAGCTAACAGCTCACGTGCATTACGCTGCCTACATCTCCCCCATTCGCCCGGACATCGGCTCGTGCTGGCAATCCAAGATCTCTCAAGCTTAACTATGGTAAATATGCATATAACTGGTGGTGGTGTCTTAATAGCATATCAGCACGTATATCACTTATCATGTTCCTATCTGAATTCTAATTGTATCATTCAATCTAAGATCACAGGCACGTTTACTCTTGCAGGTCATGACGTGTCACATGTTTTATTTCAAGTCACGTTCCCATGTCACCCATGTTCTGACCGGAGGGTCTCCGGCTCGTGTGAGCCAGGTCGTGATCATCCGCTCATTTTTATTTTCATGTTTGACCGGAAGGGTCTCAGGCTTGTGAGCCAGGATGTGACATCCACGCTTTTTATTTTACGTTTGACCGGAAGGGTCTCAGACTCGTGCGAGCCAGGATGTGACATCCACACATTTTTATTTCATGTTTGACTGGGAGGGTCTCAGGCTCGTGCGAGCCAGGATGTGACCATCCATGCATTATCGCACGCACTGCGTTCTCATGTCCACTCTTAATCCTACGCTATTCAATAACATGTCTTCTCCGTCCCTGTATAATTCTCTCATTATATCCATAGATCACCGCAGCTAGCCCGTAAGGTAAGAAACCCAGTACACCTAATTTCATTATATTTCATTTCTTTTGGGGATTTCATCGGATCGGTTCTCCCCTCCCGAATGATACTCCTGCACAACGGGGCCTAATCGCCAAAACTCCTTTACATTCATTCGTGTATTTCTGGCAATAAATATGTGTTCTCACATCAAAACTGTCTCTCCTGATTGAAATGAAGCTCAGCGCAAGTTCAACCAGGAAGACCTTCTTTACTCATTCATTCACTATTTCCACATTACTACTCTCTTCTCCTCTCAATAAGTGATAGGGGGCGTCACTCCCCAGCTTAACCAATCACTTCGCTCTATTCTCACAAGCCTATCATAGCGCTCCGCTAAACCCTTTAAATCTGCTCTCCCCTCTTACAGCTCTCATTCCAGGTGAATCGGCGCAACCCTCCTCCAACCCCTTTCACCTCCTGTCCATCCGAACCCAGGGTCAAGCTAAGCCACTCCCCTTCAGACCGAACCCAACTATCCATTCACCACCACCAGTGTCTAGACCCCGGGGGATTTCATCGGAGCGGTTCTCCCCTCCCGAATGATACTCCTTCACAACGGGGCCTAATCGCCAAAACTCCTTTACATTCATTCGTGTATTTCTGGCAATAAATATGTGTTCTCACATCAAAACTGTCTCTCCTGATTGAATTCATTATGAGAGAGCAAAAGATATATATCACTTGGCCAAGGACTCCGTCACGTCATAGCAATCACAGACAGCAAAGCTGTAATCTGTCAGCACATTTCCGGACAAGAACATCGAACCTCGTGCGACAAAACATTTTATTACACAGGGCGTTGCCCGTACATTTATGATTGGTCAAGACTAGATGAAGAGATACCGCGGTTTAGACTTGGTTCTCTTTGGTTGGTGCACAGACTCAGACAAGAGTCTCTTGGCAACACGATCCTCCAATCATCATTCGGCCGGCTGGCGAAGTCCCTCCCTACTCTGTCTCTATCATACGTAATTTATTTTCGCTAACGTTTCTTCAGATATAGTGGAAAACCATAATGTTGCTTCCTAGCTCTGCGTGGGAGCGCGGCTCCCATACAAAGTCAAGGCCGGTGCGATGTGCTGTTCTGACTACCTCTTTGTATTCTCTCAGTCTCTGCACCTGACCTTGCTACTTTCAATATTGCAAGCTAAACACTTTCTCATGTGAGTTTTCCCTTCGTTCCTATCCTCCCCATCAAAACTTGGGGAGGGGGGGGGGGGTGATTGTGTCTATTTATTCCAAAGTCACAGCAACATAAAATGAGCACAATAAGCAAATAATGTAATAATAAGAATCAGTCTTGTAATGTTATATAAAAATAGACTCCACACAGTACAAGCTCTAGCCAATCAAACCGCGTGCTTTTGTGTCCAGGGCGGGAGATTCATGTGATTGGTTGTTGGTCGAGTTTCAGACACGCCCACCGGCAAGCTTCAACGCACACCGCCGTGTGGACGCTGCGTTACCATGGTAGCAGTGGGAGAGGGAGGGGCTGCAGTATGAGCGACGCGTTGGAAGCTCAAATCAAGCGACTCGCTGGCATGTGTATTTGTTGTTAAATATCAGATAAACTACTACGCATACGTGACTGGCGAGCCGGTGTGTGTGGTGGGGTGGCCAGTGGGGGGGCCAACAAATATATCAGGGTGTCCATGTTTCCATGTTGTGACATTACATTCTTGAATGTTTATGTGTTTAAAAAGAAAAAAGTTTTAGGTTAAAGGACCCATGTCATGCTTTTCCGGTTATTACCCGTCACCTTGTGTGTTATGTAGGTTTTTATGCATGTAAACGGTCTGCAGAGTCACAAACCCTCAAAGTACACCCTGTAGGGAGTAAAACTCTAACATAGAAAATTCCTCCCCAAAACGCCTCGTTGGAGATTTCTCAGTTTCTTTCTTTGCTCCACGGATGGGACCGTTTGGTTCCGGGTACGAGCTGACGTCAGCTCGTACCCGGAACCAAATGGACCAATCCGTGGAGCCGTTACGTTACGTCCGCGGAGCCGTTACGTTAAGCCTCTGCTGATTGGTCCAAATTGACCAATCCACGGACTTCCTCACACACACACTCAGTGCAGGCAGCTCTGCTGATTTCTCATCCCTGGCTGCAGGCTGATAACAGACAGTTGGGATCTCTCTGAAATTCTCTCTGCAGACCCATTCTCACAGCGTTTATCAACCTTTTTCTTACTCAATATCAAGCCACACTTATTGTCTTTACTTCGGCTGTGAGTTTGTGTGTGCTCAGGATGAGTTTGGCTGTGTTTCGCTGTGTATCGCTAAACAAGGAAACCACACCTCCACGGAGCTCAGCGCGATTCACAACGTCCCGACCAATCAGAGCACACTGTGCTCACAGGGAGGGGGGGGCAAGAGCTGCAACGAGCCGTTTAGTGGAGAGAGTGAATACTGCTGAATACACATGCTTTACAGAGATGCTGTATGAGAAACCAATGTGAGTTTGGAAAAATGCACAGTATAAATCTATTTTAGTATACCTCAACAATGGAATTATGATCAGTGGAAATGGCCATGACATGGGCCCTTTAATGACGGTTTTAGAGTGTATTGGTACATTTATTTTAATATGTTGGAAGTGTGTCACAAAGAAACTTGTACTTTAAGAGGACATTCAATGTTCATTTCAGTATTTAGTGTCTCTACTGGGACATGTCTCCATGCTTTATGCTGTATGAATGCTTGTTGTTTGTATGTTGTCTCCTCCTGAGTGTGTACATCTCTTGTTGGTTTTTGTATTTTTGATGGCACCTTCAACAAAGGAGTAGCTCTACTCATCTCATTGTACCTGTATAATGACAATAAAGTATTCCATTCTTCTTTAATGTTCAAAAAGCTCTTTATTTTTCTCATACTGCCTGTGCTGCAGCACCTCTTTTCACCCTCTGTCCTATTTGTAAAATTAAATGTTATAATTCATGTTTTGTTTTGTACTGTATATTTATTTGTTCTACTTCAAAAATGAAAATGTAAGTGCAATTGCTGCCTTGAAAACATGAGTCAACATAACTTGAATTTGTGAATTGAAAATAAATATAGTTACAAGTTCTCCTTGCTTAGAATTGGGAGATAAGATAAGGTAGAATCTAAAGTTGATTTGAATAGATAATGAACATTTCTTGATTCGCTAATGTAGAATTGTAAGTTTCTTTAACTCAAAGTATTAAGTTATAACAATGGATGATCATTAATAAAACAACTTGTATAACTTAACTTAGTGAGTTGAAACAAAGTACATTTTTACTTTAAGTCAACTCATGTATATAAGGCATGAATGAACATTGAACTTATGTTTTTAAGTTAAAACACCCTATTTATTTTTACAGTGTTGTAGTTTGGAGTGTACTGTTGGTTGGTTTGCGTATTTATGAACAGCCTTTTTCAGTTTTGTGTGAAATTTTTTGTAGATTTTGAAGTGTTATTTATTTTAATACCACAAAAATAATTCAAAGGACTTATTGTTGAGCTAAAATAAACACATTATTATAGCAATTTTAACTAGTAGAAAACATGCACATTGTGGCATAGTTTCCTTTGTTTTTGTCTGCTCTTCTGCGTAATGAATACTAAAGAAGACCATTGTCTCTGTGTTAACCAGAGGTGTGGACTCGAGTCACATGACTTGGACTCGAGTCAGTCTCGAGTCACCAATTTGATGACTTTGGACTCGACTTGACAAAATCACAAAACACTTGCGACTCGACTTGGACTTGAACACCAATGACTCGGGACTTGACTTGGACTTGAGCCTTCTGACTTGAGGTGACTTGATCATTTAATTCAGGGGTCTCCAACACGCCGATCGCGAGATGCCGCCAGAAGAGCAGACTCCCGTCGGGGAGAACAGAATCTTCAGCCGCTCAACTATTGCTGTGAATCCATGCAGGCAGGGGCGGGACTTTATTTAGCTGAGCCACCATGCGGCCAATCATATGCGAGGACACACTAGGATCATACCATTATGTGAAAGAAGGGTGGGGGGCAGACGCTCCAAAGACAGCAGGTGTAGTGGTACAGGCCAGCTACAGAGCGACAGGGAGACGGGGAGCCGGATTTAAATGCAAGCGCGTCGGAAAAAGTCAAGAAATTAGCGAAAACCGAAAAAAGAAGCAGCATCTGGCTGCATTTCAATGATATTGGAGAAAGCAGAGCTGAGTGCAGGATTTGTAAAATGAAAATTACCTTCAGAGCAGGTTTTTTTGGTAACCACTCAGGATTTATTGTCAGAGGTGGGAGAAGTTCAGATCAGAGAACTTCTGATTCAGAGTGTAGGAATACTCGGTTACAATAAAAAGTCCTGCATTCAAAATGTTACTCAAGTAAAAGTACAAAAGTATTAGCATCAAAATATACTAAAGTACCACCTGCAGAGGGATCTAGATTCAGGTGTTCTTTTCCCCATAGAGACCGCCTCGCTGTACATTATCCCTTGCATAAAGATAGATTGTGGGTCCCTTATAACATGTTGTACACAGTGGAAATAAACATTCTGGTTACCTTAACATCAGGGATCTTATACATGAAACTCCTTCTGAATCAAACCGTCACGGTAGCCTTACCTTACTGATCCGTCTTAAAATAGAAGAAAACACGTTACTTTACCAGCAGAGAGAAAATGGATTATTAAATCATTAATGTGACTAATAAAGAGCAGTTTGATTATTAAGTATTATTCTGTTGATCGATGTCATTACATTTGGTGAAAAGCACATAAGGACTTGTTTAAGACTCGTTTTGTCAAAGTTTAGGACTTGGACTTGACTTGGACTTGAGCGCAAAGACTTGAGACTTGACTCGGACTTGAGCGCAAAGACTTGAGACTTGACTCGGACTTGAGCGCAAAGACTTGAGACTTGACTCGGACTTGCAAAACAATGACTTGGTCCCACCTCTGGTGTTAACTGATTATTTTGTAGAATTATGTTGAGTATTAAACAATTGCGTGAGTGTGAGGGTATTAAAATAAATTGGTCGGTAAGTCAGAGATGTGCAACTATATTTAACTTTTTGTTTTAAAACATTTTTTCATAAATGATTATGGGAAGTGCCCTTTTTCTCACTTGAACTCCTGCCCCCCAAAATGTCTGGGCACGTCTCTGTGACTCGATGAGCATACAAAACTGTTAAGATGATGACCTTGTATGCGTGTGTTTTCTTTTTTTTCTTTGTGGGGGTCTGCCCCCAAAAAACAGTTTTAAGTCCTGAGAAAGTCAAATAAGACGGTGTGTTAAAGTACACTGCCCAGCCAACAGAAAGTAACCACTCTGATTGAACTAGCCAGTAGGTAAGGGCATTCTACGGAGCCCCGGAGGGTTCATAGAGAGAAAAATAAATAAAACGAGGCCACGTTTTTTTAATTTGTGTGCACGAGATGTAATTCGTGGCCTCAATTTAAATAAAACGAGGCCACGCTTTATTAATTTGTGCGCACGATATACTTTCTTATGGTTAGACACATCGAACTGCCCGATTATTACACCATATTATTAGTTTTATGAAGAAGATGTCCGGTCGCCAGGGCGTGTGTGTGTGTTTGTGTGTGTGTGTTGTGTGTGTGTGTGTGTGTGTGTGTGTGTGTGTGTGTGTGTGTGTGGGCATTTGTTTTCAGAAGATTATTATCGTTCCGGTGCACTCCGACAGCACGTAGCACTGGCCTACATCGAGATTAAGATTAAACAAACTTCTTTCACTTGGGAATACACAGATGGAGTTAGCCAGACACACACACACACACACACCACACACACACACACACACACATACACCGAACACACACACACCACACACACACACACACACATCGAACACACACACACACACACACACACACACACACACACACACATACACCGAACACACACACCCACACAGAGCTGAGTTGAGCAGAGCACAAACACACACACATCATGTAGCATTTCACGTTTCCATAGCAACAACAACTTCCTGTCAACAGCGTAAACTCGCCTTCAAAATAAAAGCATCTAAATAAAACAGGAAGTTAACCTAAATTACATTTAAGACATATACAACTACAACGAGAGTAACAAAAACAATGTAATATCCTTTTCAGTTTCACAGAACACAAATTGGGTTATTTACACATCATGCGCCCTGGTGACCGGACATCTCCTTCATACAATGAGTAATAGGGGGAATAATCGGGCAGTTCGATGTGTGTTGAGGTGTGTGTGTGTGTGTGTGTGTGTGTGTGTTGTGTGTGTGTGGCTAAAACGTAGCAGCCTCGATCTCTATTCAGCTGTTCTAATGAAGGTAAACACAGTGAAGGCGCTGCGTAAAAGACACAGCTCTCTGCGCGCAGATAGCAGATACTGTGAGAGTCACGGACATGAATTCATAGATCAAGGCAGACTGGTTCACAGACTCTCCTGTTTTGCCAATCCGGTGCTTAAACAAATCGCTCTACACCTCTGGCCGAAATGTCCCTAAAATGAAGTCCGAGTTTGAAATATATCTCAAATAATGTATGAACTGCCATTTCCCCACATAAACATAACAGTCTGCAATGAAACGGTTGTCTCCTGTGCGCTCCACTTCCTACTTGGCGCACCGGTAACTTTCTGGTGCGAACGAGAAAGTATCTTGTACGAATGAGAAAGTATATCGTGCGCACAAATTAATAAAGTGTGGCCTCGTTTGATTTAAATCGAGGCCACGAATTACATCTCGTGCGCACAAATTAATAAAACGTGGCCTTGTTTTATTTATTTTTCTCTCTATGAACCCTCCAGGGCTCCGTAGCATTCCACTGGATAATTACTGCAGCGATGTGTATGTTTTAGCTGAATACACGTGTTTTAACCCTAACTGATGCAGTTAGTCACTTCTTTAATGTTTGTTCTTTCTGATGTAAAGTCAAGGTTGTAACTGTTTGCAATAAAGTTGTGGGGCGCTGAACTGTTCCTTTGATTCTTTTGAATTTTGATATATGATCGTAATTACTTGTCTTTCAAATTTGAAGGAGGGTGAGCAAGCATCTTGAGGAACATTCATCATTAACTCCTCCAAAAAATATAGTTTGTTTAATAATAACACTGAATATGTGAATCATAACAGTGATTGACAGCTGATAGGAATAATATGATTGTTAATATTATCATAATTCATGTACTTATTGCAGCAGTCTGCATAGATTTGGTACCCCTGCTGGTCTAAGAGTGAAAGAAACTCATTCAGTTATTGTTCAGTTCAAATTCATTTAATGATGTCTGCCACCTTATGTATTTCTACGTCTTTACTGATGTTCCACAATAATGTCACCTAATGTTATTGAGTTAAAATATCAATATTGTGGCTTTCCAAGTTAACATTGATTGATATGATTGCGATTAAATCAGCATATACTTCTGCCAGGGGATGCCACCCCTCAAAATCTCCTGCCACCCTCTTGCCACCCCATGAATATTTTTCTAGATCCGCCCCTGTCTGTAGGAAAACTGCAGGGGGTCCAGAGCGTCAGGGAGGGAGGAGGTGATGAAGGTTTTGACTAACCGCTCTAAGCACTTCATGATGATGGAGGTGAGTGCTACTGGGCGGTAGTCGTTGAGGCTGGTGGTTTTAGTCTTTTTGGGGACATGAACGAAGATGTCTGTGAACACCTCTGCCAGCTGAACTGCACACACCCTGAGAACACGGCCAGGGATGCCATCAGGTCCAGGAGCCTTGTGTGGATTAACCCTTTTGAAGGATTTACACACATCTGCCCTGTTTAAAACAAGAGGGCAGGGCTCCTGGGCCTTTTGTACCTACACAGCCTGGTTGCTACTCAAAACGATCATAAAAAGAGTTCAGTTCTTCTGGGAGAGACGCACACACAGACATCCTCCCAGCACTAGAGATGGGTGAGTCCTGATTCATCCGAATCATTAACCCGGATCCTAGTAATGAGCTGGTCGTGACGAGTCTCCCCTCTCGATTAACTCGAGTCCTTTGAGTCCTACACCTGGTGACGTACAAATTAAAACTATAAATTGCGTCACTCGCTACTCTCCTTATAACATGTACAATCACATTACAACGTACCCCAGTCTATCTGCCTAGCCTTTAGCAAGTAGGATAGCTGCCAGAAGTTATCGTTTGGCTCAGGGTAGTGGACGCGGATCAGTGAAACTTCCTGCAGACTCGTGCGGACTCAGAGCCGTAACCGTAGCAGATCCAGAGATCCAGAGATCCAGAGATCCAGAGATCCAGGCAGACTCATCATGCACGAGTCAACAGCAGACTCAGATTCGCAAATCCTGACTCACTGAATCATGGGAACTTCCTTCACTTCCTGCAGACTCATGGGGACTCAGAGCCGTAACCGTATAGCAGATCCAGAGATCCAGACTCGTCATGCACGAGCATAGCCGCGGGAACTGGGAAGTCATTTTACTTGTAGGGGTGCGGACAAAAGTGGGGAGAGATTTCAACAACAGTAACATGAAGTTTTTCAAATGTACACCATTCGCAGCCCCGCCTCCAGCACCCCTACTTCCTGCGGCTATTGTGCACGAGTCAACAGCAGACTCAGAGATTCGCAAATCCTGACTCACTGTGCAAAACATAGCAGACTCGTGCGGACTCAGAGCCGTAACCGTAGCAGATCCAGAGATCCAGCAGACTCGTCGTCATGCACGAGTCAACAGCAGACTCAGATTCGCCAAATCGCAAAATAACCCTTTTTTTTTGTGATCAACATTTTTTATTAAAGCAAAAGACACTGTGTAGCGGAGGTTAATGTAACGTTAGTTTAATATGCTCGTGAAATGCAACAACTTTTCGGTTTCACCGGTAGGATTTCTACGCTCTTGGTGATGCTGACTCATATCACTCAAAGGACTCGTATGATCCGGATCTCTTCAATGACTGACTCAGAAGACTCACAGTCCGTAAAAGGATCTGGATTTGCCATCTCTACCCTGCGCCACCCGCTGCCCTTTGTAGTCAATCATTATCCTTAGCCCCGCCCACATGTGTCAGAGCCTTTGAAGTCAGACTCTACTTTCTCTTTGCACTACTAATAGCTTTCCGGAGCGCGTACCTTGAATTCCTGTACTCTTCCAAGTCTCCACCTCTGAGTCTTACTACTCTCTCCAGCGCTGTATACTCTGTGTCCCCGGCCTGTCCCGTTTCAGTTTCTGCTTGTAAGCAGGCAGCAGCAGCAGTGAGATGTGGTCAGATTTGCCGAAGGGAGGGCGAGGGAAAGCTTTATATCCATGTCGGAAAGGAGAATAAACATGGTCAAGTGTATTTCCGCCGCGCGTCGGGCAGCTGATGTGTTGGTAGTACTTCAGTAGGACTTACTTCATTTTGACAGAGTTAAAATCCACAATGAAGGCAATGAAGTTTCTGTCCTGTCTTTAACTCCCAACAGCTCGTCCAGCGCTGTGTTGTTGTCAGCGTGCGGCGGAACATACACTGCTGTAAGCACAACAGATTCCCTCGGCAGGTAAAAAGGCCTATAAGGCCTAAAAAGGCTGCTTTAAATGAGGAGAACAGTCCGAAGAAATAATCCCCACATCCGAGCACCAGTCATTGTTCACCATAAAGCACACACCTCTGTAAGAAATTAAAATCAATATTGAATGACATAATTTAGTTTAAACACACAGTAAGCTTAAAACTGTTTTATTCTGAAAACAGTTCTGTTTAAAGTTTATTTTGAAAAGCTGTATTGAAAGACGATGTCGTTGACAACAGTGACCACTTCCGGTTTTACGTTAACAACGATTACAGCCGTTAAAATGCATTAAATAAAAAGTAATGAAAGAGAGTATGAGGAGAAAAGGCGTGTGGAATTATACAATGAAGACACTACGTCTAAATCCTCTGTATTACGCGATATCGGACACAAGAAGAAAGCGGTGGGAGGACCCCCGACGCCACGGGAGCCATGCGAGGAGGAGTCACGGAGGAGATATAGCTACCGAGAGAGGGTTTTTGTGGCCTCTTTCCATCGCTGCAACTTCGAGACAACATCAGCTGCTGTTGTCCCACTACGCCTCTGTTTGTTTCATTACCACGCTACTTAATTAAAGTAACCAATTTGATCCTTTTCAGAGACTCCATTGTCTCTTATTTTTAAACTTCTTCCTGGACGCGAGAGAACCAACACGAACTACACCTCCCTTACTTTTCCCTGAGTTTACAGTTCGGTCCTGGCGAAAAATAGTAAATCCTTGGTGGGCAATGGCGGAGTCCGGGATAGAGGAGTTGAGCCAAGTCTCCGTGAAAATCATCACGTTACAGTTCTTAATGTCCCGTTGAAAAGCCATCCTGCTTCAGAGTTCATCCAGCTTGTTGTCCAGTGACTGGACATTTGCCAGAACAATACTCGGTAGAGGAGGCCAGTTCTCCCGTTTCCTCAGCCTCACTAGCACTCATGCCTGGGACCAGGGTTGGAATTTCACGGCGGCCAGGATGGCCATGGCCGTCGTTGCCCCTCGGTCTGGCCGTGATGCCAAGAAAATAATTGTACGTCCTACGGCCACCATGGCCTTTGAGGCCCTCACACTGTTAAAATCTTGAAGTTGCTTTAAAAGCGTCAGAGCAGAGGTCTGGTCTCTGAACTGCATTATGCTGCGTTCACACCGGACTCGATGCGAATATTCGCATTGCTCTAATCGCTCGAGTTTCACTGCGGCTGTCAGCTGTGTTTACTCGCATCATTCAAAGAAGATGCGCTGGCGACAAAATGAATACATGTTTCAAAATGATGCCGAAGTAACAACATACTGTTAGTAAAAACCATGAATTAATGCTTTGACAAGTGTACTGACAGGACGGCAGGCGAAAAACCTTTTAAAATGCGTGTTTTCTGAATGGAGATCGGATCGATCAGGCTAAGCTAACGTTGTAGCTGCTCCGTCCTCTCTCACAACAACATGATACAGACGTAGATACAACAGCGACTGTATTCGCCATGACACAGACAGTCTGTATTTTGTTCATGTTTAAGTTTTATCCAGTTTCTGAACAGATATGAGGAGCTGTGAGCTCTGTGTGCTAACAGCTAACGGCTGATGTTTTGATTTTCTGATTCAAGGTCAGTGACGGCAGGCTGAGATCCTCACCGCTGATTGGCTACCGCGAGAACGCGTCACACGAATTTGACGCTCAAGTTGAAATTGAAATTGATTAAAGAGACACTCTCGTACACACACACACACACACACACACTTTGCATTTCAAAGTATTGTTTGTTCGTACAGTTGAATGTTGGAGCTTCACTGTGCACTGCTGAATGATTTATGTGCAGAGTTTGACCCTTGAAGGCTGTTTCTTCTGCTCTGAAATTGAATATATTTGTTACAGATTTTTTTATTTGATTTCGGATTTTTGAATGGGAGAAGTAATAGATAGAAAACATACCAAACACTAATTATTCAAAGTAAAGTATTTCATTTTATATACGGTAATACTAAGGAGGCATAGGCCTATATGATGATATAATGTTTGACATGTCAAACATTATATCATCATATAGGCCTATGGAAAACAAAATACTTCCAAAATACATGGAAAACAAATTACTTTTTGAATATCAATAATGCATTATTGATATTCAAAAAGTATTTTGTTTTCCATGTCATTCATGTGTTTTTCTCATCAGAAAGTGAAGTTATTTATTTGTAAGCTCCAAATCCAAATGTTTCCCTCAATGGCCTTTGTGCCCTGGCATGTGGCCTTTGTGCCCTAAAAAAACGTGTGACACCAAAGGCCAAATGGCCTTGCCCCTAAAATGACGAAATTCCAAGCCTGCCCGGGACCCTCGCTTTGTCTTCCTCCTGCGCCGTTCAGTTACAATTCCCCATTGTTTGCCAGTTCGTCTCTTCAATATTGTATGGTAGAGTTGGCATGGTCGGATCGCATGTTGTGGACAAAGTTAAAAGCACACACCGAAATGTAAACAAACACTGAAGTAAAATGAAAAAAATGCAGAGTTGGAGAGGAGCTAGCCATCCAATTGCACCATCTTACTAGAAAGCAATTCTTACAATTCTGCTTTTAAACAGAAGTGGCACATTTGGCACACCCTGAGATGTGTGATTAAGGTGTGTCCTCTCTGCCTCCCCTGGTGCCAGGATTCAGCATCCTGGTCAGAAACAGCTCTTTCACAGCTGAGCTTCCGGTGGAACTTTAAATAACTTTGTGATTAAGAACCAAGAGGTAACACGAGCAAAGAAGGCCATAAGGTAAAGTGACCCCATTAATGCGGTACATTTTAATTGTGCAAATCATCACCTTGAGCATTAAGATTAAGATTCTGCGGCATAGAAAAAGTCCATATGTCAGCAAGAACAAGCAGGATCCAGATGTATCACTAATGAGAAGAGAAGCCTGTCTGTGTGTACTTTATTCGGATAATAGTCCTATAACTAAAACACCAGTATCAAGTCTATCTTTGGGTATATATTGACATCTCCTCCATATACAAGTCATCCAGTTTTAATTAAACTAATAAATATACTATATATAAATATATGTTTATGTTTAATTTGGAGTGGAGGCTGTGGCTCAGTGGATAGTGTGCTGGACTTCAAGTCAGGGGATAGCAAGTTCAAACCCCACTGCAGTCAGCATGTCGTTGTGTCCCTGGGCGAGACACTTCACCCCAAACTGCTCCTGTGAGGAGAGTCCACAGTACTGAATGTATGTAAGTCGCTTTGGATAAAAGTGTCTAACAAATGACATGTAATGTAATGTCATTTGCCAGTTAATTTCCTCAGTTGTTAAAACCAAAAGAGAGCTTAAAGGAAAGTGAATGTCAGAGATGTGGGCCAACATACAGTAAGCTTGGCATTTGCATTATCATAATCCTAATGGAGGCTGTCCTCCAAAGAACGTCAACAGTTGTAGCAGAAGTATTAAGAATGACAGTAGCAAAGGAGGAAGTCACATGACGCTAATTTTGATAGAGTCATCATTCATTTTACATTTATTTTTTCCAACAACAATTTGTGATGATTTGCAAAGGACAAAAAAATATGTTGTCCTTCTGAGAGGAGCATCAGATGAGAACACTTCTTAAATATATCATTA
Source organism: Dissostichus eleginoides (assembly GCA_031216635.1). Lineage (NCBI taxonomy): Eukaryota > Metazoa > Chordata > Actinopteri > Perciformes > Nototheniidae > Dissostichus > Dissostichus eleginoides. The sequence goes on along the minus strand of CM062266.1, from coordinate 301,042 downwards.
TACAATGTATAGACAAACAGTGTATTTTGAAAAACCTGGGGCTACGCCTAAAAACAATGAATAAAATAGAAATAATAAATCAATGTTTTGAAGTCAGCAGGTTTACAGTAATTTTATTTATAGCCAAACATCTTTCCAAAAAATTAGCCAAACAAATAGTGCTACTTTTAAGCAATAATTATTGACCTTCATTCTTTTTAAAGCCAGCTGAAAGATTAGATGGATCTGTAGCTAAATTATTTACTCTGTTCGGATTGAAATTCAATCTTTCACTTAATTGTGGGGTTTGCCTAAAATTACAGGATTGCGAGAATTGTACCAGTATTTAAGTCTAGTGATACAAATGATCTGCATTATGACGTATGTCTATATAACGAGGAGAGTCCAAAATGATATATTGGAAACTTAGTAATTACCTTTACAAATCAAATATTGTTGCCGCATCACTGTATGGCTTCAGAAAAAAGCGCACCTCTTGTATGGCTATTTTTTACCACATCTAAACAATCAATGAAAATACCAATGCTGCAGTTTCCTTTATAAATAAAGGTCTTTACCATAATGAAAGCATGTGTGTGTGTGTGTGTGTGTTTGACTCACAGCTGCACCTCTACGTGTGTTTCAGGTGAGGATCATATTTCAAGAATGTCTCACTGTGGGCACGCCCCTCTCTCTTATTCACCATACGAAAGAAAGAAGGAAACCTCATCGTCTTTCTAACCGATTTGAAGTATTTTTGTTTCCAGATGGACCCTGAGACCAAAACAGGGAAGGCTTACCTCCAACCACACAAAGCTGGCAAAGTGAGTACATATACAGATCATATCTGTTTCTCAGCCTGGGACAGCACATAGGATTAATTGTACTGCATGTTTACCAGCAGCGGATAGTAATTCCTTTGTGTTACGTTTACTTTCTTAAAAATATAATCATATCCATCTCATAGGATCGTGAAAACTGACTTGGTAAACGGTAATCCATCTGATTGGCTGATAATACTGCATTGTTTATTGCGTTGTGTATTCAACAGACTTAAAGTCCATATGTATCATTCTGTCCAAGTTGAATCAGATTACAGTTATCTGAAGGAACAAATGTGAGCCTTTCCCTGTAGCTAAGGAGAGTCCAGAGCAGGAATCCAAATGAACAAGTTGAAACAGAACTCAAGCTGCACATTCCTGAGCACCCCCGACACACAGCTCACACTCGCTGCGTTTCAGGGCAGAGGCACCTGATCCAGTGCCCAAACCTTAATCTTAACTCAACCGTCTCACACATAACCGGAAACTGGTGAAGAAATGTAAATATCCACTACATCACCTTGCAGTACATGAAACATGAGGTATATATGACTTATGTTGAGTAATAATAATAATTGATGTATATGGTACTGTAACATTTGTCCCTTCACAGCAGTGATACATTCTGAAGGAAGACTGGGTAAGAGGTGATGTTTGTCCTCACAGTGGGACTCATGACTCATGTTGACCTCCCTGTGTCACATGAGGGGAGGGGGGGGGGGGGGTCGAAAGTCACTGATGAGCACATTCACAGAGAAAAGCTATAGGTTGGGGACCCCTACAATATAACAGAAATATAAATTCACTTTGAACAAAATCTCTGTTAAACAATGAGTTATCTTTAAGAAAAAACATGGTCGCACCACATAAAGTATGTAACCCAATGTATAATGTTACACTCCCTCATGAGGTAGAGTTATGACACGCTGTGCCACAGAGATGCTGGACTGTGTGATCCTGAGCTGTCACAACCAGCATCTGCTTTCCCGTCTCTCTCTCCTCGCAGAAATGGAAGCCGGTGTGGTTGTCTCTGTTTCCTCCCTGCAGTGGGGGGGGTCGCCTTGAGATCCAGGATATGGGAGGTACACTTTCCTTTTTTACCTCTCTCACTGTTTGTCTCTTTGAAGTGAAATAGATTTCCAAGACATTGAGGCTCATTGTATACAGTAAACTCTGTCCATGTGTTGCTAGAAGTCAAAGTAGACTTTTGATAGGTGTGGGGGGGGGGTTTGCAGCTTTAATAGAGTTTGCAGCTTTTTTTTCACATAAAGTGTGCATAACAAATACTCAAAGTACAAAGAGTAACATGGAATTGAGTTTTAAAATCATAACTAAGGCAGAGTAGCATAGTTCAAAAAGGGAAAACATGAATCAGCCATTAGACTGAGTGACAGAACAGCTGCAGGCGGAGGCTGCCGTCAGGAAGGTGAAGAGGCAGTGGTGCTAACCTGTGTGGGACGCCCGCTGGTGTGGGTCCCCCAGGACGTGACTGCCATGATAAGAGCTGTGTGGATTAACAAGGAAGGAGAAGGAAGGAGCTTCACTTGTATCCCTCGCTGTCTTCTTTACCTCTTTAACACACACACACACACACACACACACACACACACACACACACACACACACACACACACACACACACACCATAGCAGGCCCAGCTGAAGACATACAAATGAAAATGACGACCTCTAGTGTTTGTTTCTATGTTTGGTGTAAATCGATACTAATTGCGTGAATCACAAAAATATAAGATTAATCATTATTAATCACAATGTTAAAATATCAGTATTAACTTGAATTTTGGGGGACAAATACACATGTGGTGTTGTGATGGAGAAATACATGACAAACTGGTATGAGAAATCAGAGGGTTTATTATAACATGATACCTAAATGATCAGCATGAAGTACATTTTCCCACACTAAGCACGGACAGAGCTGCCGTCACAGAGAGCAGCAGAGACTCCCCTCTGTATGATGTGCACTAACATATGCTCGTATGGCAGGATTCATACTGCAGCACTATCTGTTCCTACAGTTTTTAGTTTACAATGACCATTTTCTAAATTTAAATATTTGATTGTCGTACGTTTTAAATATTTAACAACCTCATCTATTTTGGAGAGGAGCAAGAAGGAAAAGATGAAGGCTGGAGAGATGGCCTCAGTCATGTCCAGCTGGACTCACTGACAGCCAGGATCAACCAGGGGTCAAGTGATACCATCAGAACCTCTTAAGATACAGGTGTTGTGTTATGTGTCCAAAGTCCAGAGCGTGACAGAGTTCAGAGGGGTTGGCTTTGTTTGCAGAGCAGGAGTGTGAGGGTGCAGGAATGTTTGAAGTTGCATTATATTCCCTGAGGGATGCCTTTTCTCTTAGATCTCCAAAATAAAGTCAGCTTTATCAGAAAGAATCAGCATTTGCATTGAAATAAAGTTATAACAGTCCACTCACTGTAAGTATGCACATCAAAAAGACTCAGTGTATTTACCTGAAGTCCAATACATTTAATACTTGTGATTGATTTCAATAGTAAGGCATAACAAAGTACTCCAAGATAACACCTGTGGGTATCTGGCCTTCAGGGAGGGTCTCCTCACCAGCATTTTGAGTCTCTTCAGGTTTAAAGTGAACTGGAGATGGAGATCAAAGTTTGATGCATAGAGGTCCAGCCCCCCTTCATAAAGCCAGTGGAAATGCCCTGTTACTTGAATAGTGTGTGTAGGGAGTGGAGGACTGAGCGTTAGACTCCATCCCAGGCAAACCTGTTTGCCCGGCCAAACCCCCAGACCCCTGATTTTGTGGGCTAACCCTATTCATTAATATCTGTTTAGTAACAAATGGTTACAAACACTCGAATGACCAACAAGAAAATCCAATCATCACACACACACACACACACACACACACACACACACACACACACACACACACACACACACACACACACACACACTTTTTTCCCACAGTTAAATCCAAATCAATTTTGATCTTTTATATAGTGTCAATTTCTGGATTTCCTTTTTGATATTCTTATTCTCACTGTTAAAATAAACCTACCATTAAAATTACAGACTGTTAATTTCATTGTAAGTGGGTAAGCTTACAAAATCTGCAGTGGATCAAATACTTATTTCCTCTATTGTATATATTTAAGAAGTACAACATAAGACAAGCACAAGTTTCAGGTGTGGGCAATATTCCATCATTCTTTTAGAAATGGCCATTAAAGAGGGCCATTTCTAACATTTCCAATTTCCATTTTCTTGCAAACTTGCAAGAGAAGAGTGAAAACAAATACATGTGTAGCCTACTCAGTGAATGTACATTATCCTGGCTGAAAATGGACAAAATGAAAATCATTTGATTAAAATTAAGGTCATGATTATTTATCGTGATTATTCATTGGTTTAAGTGAGACATTTTTATTCGTCATATTAAAATTTAAAGAGCACTGCTTTTACCACCACTTGATAAAATCCTGCTAACGTACTGCTGCACCTCTCTTTGAAACGGACACTACAATATTATTTTTTAATACTTTTATATTAGGCGATATGTATTGCAATACGAGAAATTCCAGGAATAATTACAGAAAGTTCTGTGTATTCTGAAAGGCTCATCAACTCATTGCTATACGTTATATTGCTTCTTGTCATTGGTCAAGTTCACAACAGGCCAAGAAAAAGGTTGACGGCAGGTCAGGCCAGAACGAGCCTCAGGCCCCCAGGAAACGTCCTCCTGAGGGACGGTCAGAGAGGTCAAACTGTCAGAATGTCAGAATATTGTCAGACTTTTAGGCCCAGCTCCAAACCATACCCTACCCACTCCGTCACAAAGTGAACTCGTTGGTTTGGAACGGCACTTAATGAGGTGACCCTCGGCGCGGACGCGTAAATGGAGGGGTCGTGTAGAGGTCGGGGGCGGTTTGGAATCAGGTCAACATGCGGCCTGCACACACTGCTGATTTTATCTTTACACACACACATTTTTTATCTTCATTAGGTTGGTAGCTAGCTGTCCAATGGACAAGGGCAATTCATTTAATGTTTTTAAAAAGGAGCAAATACAATTTTCTTTTTAAATTTAGATAAATGAAGATGATGTGTTTGTAGTTAGTGATCGTAATATAGTAATCCTGGGTCTGTTTGAACATTGTCTGTCCTGCAGGTGCTGGAGGCGAACATGTGGCTGGTGTCAGGAGACACCACCAGCCTCATGGGGACAGGAAGCTGAAGGTGGTCCAACTGTCCGAGCTGATCAGTGTCCTCAGACTCCCCCCCAACGCTGAGGCCTGTCCCGTGGTCAGCCTCTCTGATGGTGTATAATGTTTGCATGTATCAGTGTTTATTGAAATACATCCTTAAAGCCACTCTGTGCCATTTGCAGGAGAACATGTCAGCATTTTGTGTGGAGACGCGGGACAGGACCATGGTGTTTGCTGCGCTCAAAGACGACTGCGTGGAGTGGGTCGAAAAACTTTGTCCCAGCACGTTTCAGGTTAGAGCCAAACCCAAATGACAACATTTGTTAGTGCCTTAATCATTTTTAACTGAGGCCATAAGTACCCATATTTTCTAGCTAGTATATAAATAACTTTGTATACATTGTCTGCCTGTTTTTCACCTCTGTGCCTCCCTCTACTATCTCAGAAACGTGACGGCTCAGGTTCTACTCAGATTCAAATGGAGGAGAACCAGATATATGCCTCAGTAGATGAAGGTAAGTCTTCTGTTCCTATGCTTGCTATCTTCTCCTCTCCTTGTAAGACTGTGGCCTGGGTCCTCCGTAGAGGAATGTTTCATAATGAAAACAGGCGTTGTAAAAAGTTGAATGTTTGACATGATAATGGTGCGATAAAAAGCCCATAGATTGAACTTAGACATGATCAGTCTTATGAAAGAAAAATGAACCACTGTGTTGTTAAACATATCACTTCACTCCCCTGTAAAATCTTTGTTATCAGTTGCAAAAGCACGAAAGGAGTCTAACATTAATGCACACGCAGCTTTGCAGAATTAGCGATCTGATTTCAGATTTTCAATAGGGGGTAGAAATGGGTGAGTCCTGATTCATCCGGATCCTAGTACTGAGCTGGGAGTGACGAGTCTCCCCTCTCGATTAACCCGAGTCCTTTGAGTCCTAAATATGGTGGCGTACAAATTAAATCTATAAATTGCTTCACTCGCTACTCTCCTTATAACATGTAAAATCACATTACAACGTACCCCAGTCCATCTGCCTAGCCTTTAGCAAGTAGGATAGCTGCCAGAAGTTATATTTGGCTCAGGGGACGCGGATCAGTGAAACTTCCTGCAGACTCATGCGGACTCAGAGCCGTAACCGTAGCAGATCCAGAGACCCAGACTCATCATGCACGAGTCAACAGCAGACTCAGATTCGGAGAGCGGACTGAATGAGTGGATTACTCCACACAGTGCGAAACAGCAAAGGGTTTCGGACTCGTCATGGTTTTCAGACTCAGTGAGTGTCAGGTCTGTTTGTGATAACGTAGATGCATACTGTGCACAGATCATTTGACGACTTCACCCAGTCAAGAGTAAGAAGCCATATACTGCAATAAACAAGCATTAAGACACAAACGTTGTTAGATCATGTTTCTGTAGCGGAGGTTAATCGTGAAATGCAAATCTCAAGTGACAAATTCAAAATGACAAATACACAAACAGTGGACTGCCGCCCTCACTAGCTCTAACATTTGAATTTATTTGAAGTTGGAGACCATGGGCTCCTGTTTCACCGGTAGGATTTCTACACTCATGGTGACTCATATGACTCAAATGACTCATATGATCCGGATATCTTCAATGACTGACTCAGAAGACCTCGAGTCCATAAAAGGATCCGGATTTGCCATCTCTAATAGGGGGTAAGGGTGAATATATAAAGTGCACTTATTTGTGTTAGAGATGGAAAGGAAAGCATTATACTTCTTTGTTTTTCATTGAGTGATAATAATAATAATAATAATAATAATAATAATAATAATATTAATACTTTACAATAGGATGAGGGGCCGTGTGTCAAGTTGTGATTTGGTTTGCAAGATTGACTCCTGCCTAAACTTGAAAATGGCTTGATTCACTCCAAAAGGACAACTCAAATTTGAATCCTTCCTCTTTATTTGAGTTATTGTAGATTCCTTTGTGCTTCATTCAGCCTTCATTTAGCTTCCTGTTGCATCATTTAGGTTGAAAACCTTTAACACAAAAACACATTTTCATTCACTTTAGGCAAATAAACATTTCAATGAAAACCATGCCATACTTAAACAAGCACTTTCATTTCTGCTCTATGGTTTTAAATGTAATCAAGTTAAATTAAACTTAACATTTAATCAAAAGTAAATTCATCTCAACAAAGTAAATTATATTCCAGCTTCTTATATTTTAGCTTAAGACCTCATAAGACTAGAAATAAAAATTATTTAATCAAACATGTCTTCAAACAGATAAATACATTTACAAATCTGTTAACAGCAGCGTCTTTGGTCGAATCCTTGAGTCTCCTCTCCTCTCCTCTCCTCTCTCACAGTGAAGTGTTTGTCCTCTGCTGAGAGTGTGCATACCCAGGTGCTTTGCATCTAGCTCATTAAAAAGGAGACTCACACTCGTCTTTGAGCCACATCTCCAGTGGACCCACAGATTTTAGGCTCCCTGTCACCACCTGCTGGACTGGAGCCAGATTTTGAATTGCCCTTCTCTGGTTCTGACAAAACACCGTGGGGGGGGGGGGGGGGGGGGAAAGGAAAAACAGTCACAACACAGGGGCGAGAAAATAAGATTTAAATAACAGAAGTAAACAAAGGATGGTCACAAAAATGTAGAGGGGGGAGTTCACTGAGGCTGAAAGCCTTGACAAACAGATGTGTTTTGAGTCCTTTTTTGAGTCAGCGGTCCTGATTTCAAGGGGGAGGGCGTTCCAGAGGGTGGGGGCCGCGACGCTGAAAGCCCTGTTGCCAAAGGTTTTTTGTTTGGTGCGGGGGATGGAGAGCTGACCTGTATCAGAGGACCGCAGCTGTCGGGAGGGGGGAGGAGTTTGTAGAGGATGCAGGGCTTGACCAGGAGCCAGTGGAGGTCACGGAGGGTGGGGTGCTGCAGGGCTTGGTATGAGGGAGGACCCTAGCAGCAGAGTTCTGCACGTGCTGGAGTCCAGGGCGTTGATACTGAGCCTGGCCCAGTTCCGCCAATAAAGGATTTTGAATTCAAAGAACGGTCTTCTGTATTTGGTTCTCTGTACTCTGCCCTCCAGTCGTGACAAAAACAGATCCATGACTTTATCTTTCTTCAGCACCAGCCACGTTGATTTTCCAGGCTTGAACCTCATCCTTGCCCATCAGGCAATCAATTCCTTGCAGAATCTTCCAGCTTGACTCGATGGTGAAAGTCAGGTCATCCATAAGGGCCTTCATTGGTGTTCCAGATGACTTTCAGGATCTTCCACAGCTGTCTTGGTAACAACGGACAGTTCTTGTTGACCTTGTACAGGACTGGACTTGGGCCTGGCGCTGAGCCAGATCTTGATTTCCTCACAACATCCTGGACCTCTTTAAGGCGTGGCTCTTTGCTTTCGAACTTCTTGATCAATCAGGATGTAGCACTGACCCAGCTCGGGGTCACTGTAGGTGAGAAATGTTTTCATCGTCTGAATATCGCATTAAAAGTGTCATATTTTAAAAGCCAAGACTTTGTGGTTTTAAATCAACCAAAACCGTTGATACCCACCTCCAAGGTACATCATCTCACCTCTTATGAGTTTGGCAAGGATCTTATACTTTAATACCGTTAACTTTGGTTACTTGTTTTCACAATACCTGCATTCATGCCAGTTGCCGGTTACCCAATGTTGCTATATATTTACTGTAATAAATAATATTTGATTTGTTTGAAGAGCAATGACAAAGAATATTTCCTCTTTTTGTTTCCAGCCTCAGAGTTCTGGGTGACGGTTCAGAAAACTGACGCGGCGTCGCGCTGCGGCCTGAAGGGGCCGTATTGGCTGCAGGTGGGGCGAGAGGCACTGCTACTGAGGGAAACAGAGAAGAAGAACACTGTTAGAGAATGGCCCTACGAACTGCTGAGACGATATGGAAAAGATAAGGTAAGGTTCTCAGGATCATAAACAATCCTTACGTTACCTTTAACAACTCACAGGGTGATTAAATTATACAATTACACTTACAATAAGAATAGGTGTGTTTTATTAGTTTGCTTTGCTTTCACATGAACATGCTAAAAACATGCTTGTGTTTTCTTACCAGCTGGCCTTCACCATTGAAGCAGGTAGACGCTGTAACTCCGGTCCAGGAACATTCAGCTTTGAGACACAGCAGGCTGAGAAAATATTCTCCCTGATTCAGAGTACCATCAAATCGAAGACTTCAACGGTGCCTCTCAGCAACCAAAACCAAGAGGGGGAGAAAGTTATCGTGACCCGCATAGGGGCTCATTCCCCTCTCCCCAAAATACCAGATGGGACCTTTATGGCTGCCATTGTGGAGAACAAAGTGAGGGCACAGGAAAGTAAATCTGCTGCTTCAGAAGAGAGTGCACATGCCCAGGGAGATTCGGTTTGTTCATCAGAGAGCGTGTCAGTGCAGCCAGCTCCTATCACACTGATGCCCCTTCCACTGGTACCCACACATAACAGTCACTGCGGAGCTCCACTTGGTGGCCAATCAGAAGCTGTATATGCTGACCCTGCTGACTGCATGCAATCTGTACCAAAAATGCCATCGGCAACGGCTCTGTATGTAGACCCTGCATGTGTGTTAGCCCTCAAACCCCCAGGTTTAAGAGAATCTGTCACCCCCATTAACTCCTCTGCTCAAAAGCCCTGCTTTACCACCCATCAACCAGAGTCTGTTTACTCAGAGGTGTACGACAAAATCAGTCTGGTCCAGGATACTGTCACTCAGCGCAAAGGAAAATGTATACCTTTTGCAGATGATGAACCCATTTATGCTGAGCCAATAAGTAACAAGGAGGCAGTGTCTCATAAAAATGAAAGCAAACCTGACCCATATGCCCACCTTTATGCTCAAGTCTGCAAAACAAAACCACCATTTAGTCTTTCTTCATCCTGTAACACCACCCCTTCCTGCTCTGCGTCCTCTTCCTCTCTTACTGACAGCATGAGCACAGAAAATGATGATATCATATACGAAAACCTGGGCATCATTTGAAGAGTTATTGTAGCTTTATACTCAAATGCCAAAACCACATCTAGCCTGACATATTTTGGTCCAATGACTGCCAGAGACCATGGGAGTTGAAAAACACTGCAACTAGTTTGCATTCTACTGCCTGGCTGTGCTTCCTGTTGTGTGCATACTGTATACAAACTATTATTTAATATTTCTGAAGAAAAAAGGGGGCTGCGAAACCATTCAACCCACAATGCAACTCTGTCGCTGACAGTTGGGTGTGATACAAGTAGCAGCTAATAGCCTGGAACATCTAGCATGCAGCTGAGATGGGCAGCGGGCAACAGAGGTCACTATAGTCAGTATGTTTTAACCCAGTGAAACAGGATAGCATTTTGTAATGCCATAGATTTCAAAGTATATTATAAGTAAATGTTTGCTGATGATGTTGTTCTGTTGAGATGACACTTTTTACAATGAAAAAGTCGGATTGTTTTAAATAAACTTTGTATATTGGTGTATAAATATTTCTGTATAAATATTAATTTCCGTAGTTTGGGTTCAAAGTAGTACCACTAACACACCAATACCATTTACACTGTATATAATGTGAAAACAAATTCATACAATCCAACCCATTGTTCACAGTATATAATTAACAATAAACTATGTAACTGAAAAATAAAACACAATTTTCTCATGAATGAAAAGTTAATAATAAAATAATAATAATAACACTATAAAATGAAGTGTTGGTTGATTCAATACATTCAGCGGTTACAGCCTTACTCAGTCTGGTATGACCAGTATCCAATCGATTTTGCTCTTTAAAATGTATGTCTTTTCTGAGTCAGTAGTATATAATTCATTCAGTTTGTACTATTATCCAACTTTCACTTGTAGCTGACGGTGGCTGTGGGTAATACGGTCGGATAAAGCGCTATATAAATACAGTCAATTCACTTGTGGCAGCTAAAGTTACATCATTGTTTACATTAAAAAAATAATAATACGGTATATACATACAGTATTTAAAACCAATTTAAATTACTTCTTGCAAATCTTCAATGTTTCAATTGTATTCCGTTGGAGTCTGTGGCTGAACCAAGAGGGTTATTAGCTGGACATCTTAATATCCAGAGTGCTATTCCTAAAAAATTAACAGTTGCAACATATTGTAGATTAAACACATTTGGACATCCTGTGCCTATCAGAGACATATCTATACACAATTCCCCTACAGATATACTAAATGTGCACTCCTATAATATATTTCAAGGTCCCCCATTATACTGTTTTTCATCAATATATAATAGTTCTCAGATATATAGAAAACATGCCTCTGAAGTGTTTGGCTGAAACACCAAACAGATCATTGCAGCATCCCATAATCCCCTCTGTTTCAGCCCTGTTTCCAAAGTGCTGATTCTCTGTCTGTTACTTTAGATGAAAATAAGGAGCCCCTCCCCACGCCCCTCTGAGAGAGATTTGGTTAAAAAGAACACAATGGTGCTCTAGGAGGAGATTCAGGTGATAAGGTGGGGGGGGGGGGGGTTACCTTGGTTGCTGATTGGCTAATGGTTACACAAGACAAAACATCGTTATGACATCATAAAGTGGCCAAAATCTGATCAGCTCATTTTCAGACAGGTTTTTATAGAAATGGATCAGGACAAAAAGAGAGAGAATCTTTGTTCCTGAAACTTTCAGAGTCTCTTTATTTTGTATGTAGACAAGACATGAAAAAGTGGATTTTGCATAATAAATAATAATAATAATAATAAATGACCTTTAAAGCAAAGCAAAGTAAATCCAAAGTTCATGCGTTAACCCTCCCAGCCAAATTGTATCTCGCTGTAACTGGTATTTATAGGCCAGCATCTGCAACAAATTAGTTTTTTGACAGTTTAAATACCCTACTTAAGGAATGTTATAATAAAAAATAAAAAAAGTATTTGATTACAATATTTGAAAAATAAATGAAAAACATAAAGCAAAAAAGAAAGAGCTAAAAGTGTAACAAGTACATTTGATCTTCCACAGTTTATTAAAGACCAACTATGATAACTTCTTCTTCAGAAACATTCATTAAAAAACAATCTATCAGCTTTCAAAAGCCAGAGCAGTATAACATTCATAATAGTCAACTAACCAATCTTGAAAATGCAAATAAAGTAATGAATTGGAATGAGCACCTCACATCAAAGTACAGATAACTGCATAACCCTTACAAACAATTCAAACATAAACCAGGTCAAAGAGACTTTGTGGTTGAATGAAAGAATACGGTCACTAATGAGACAAAGGGACCATACCCTCAAGATGGCACTCTAGAATAACACAAGTAATGTATTTAGTAAAATATTTACCACACTGAGAAATACTGTTGTTAAAGAGCTTAATAACGCAAAAGCAACATTTCTCATTAATGCTATTCAGTATTCAGGAAGAAATCCCTAATAAATCTGGCAGAAACTAAAGAAATTAACAGGGAAATATATTACAATTAATAAAACAACTGAACTTAATATAGAGGTAAATTCGACCCAAGTGGAAACAGCATTTAATACTTAAGTATTGATTCTATAAAAAGAGTGACTCAGAATTTCACTGGATCAAAGCTCTCTGGACTCCGGCCTTTAGAGAAGTGACAGACTCCAAGGGGAAAGGATGGATATGGGATGGACACAGTATTAATGAAAGCATTCCTCCTATCACAAAACCAGTTAATTGGTCCATTCATGAAGGAGGTTTTTAGGAAAACTGCAATGAGCACAGTTTTGAAATCAGGTGAACACATGGTCATTAGTAACTATACAGTTAACCATGAGGTTCTAATTTGCAAGTTAACAAAGTTGAGTTTGTCACCAAATGTAATGTAACTGGATAAAACCATACATCACAGACAAACAATCCACTTCACAACAAATGAAAACAATGCTGGTGAAAAGTAAAATTCATATCATCAACGTAAAACTCTAGACATGATTTCTTAAATTAGGCAACATGATCCTGAACCCTGTTATTCCATTAAATATTGTACCCGTGTTTCTGATTGACAATTTATTACTTTGAAAAAACATAATCTTACTTCAAAATGTGGTGCAGAGCAGCGCATCACTCCTGTCAGGACCTTGTAACATGTATAACATTTCCGATACATACTTACCATATTAATTATTTATTAAAATAACATTATCCCATCAATGGAGTTCTGTATAATATATCATTTTAGCTACAAAGCCTTTGGACAACAGCAGAAGTCCTATTAAATGAAATGAGGATGCAAACTCAAGACATTTCCTTCTTAACAAGAGCAAGTGTATTATTTCATTTTATTTATATGCAAGCCAGTTTATGTCTTTACAAATTAAAAAAAGCCACTGTCTGCCCAAGCTGTTGGCACAGATGTGTACAAAAATGGAGGAGTGTACCAGATTAATAAAAAAAGGCTAGAAAACTATAGTGCATCAAAATAAATCTGGTCCGTATGTCCAACATGTCCAACCTGACACAATGCATGGATCTGAAAAGGTGATGATCATTTGAGGATCACAGACAGATCACCAGATGTCAGATCTGTGCTTCAGTTCTTCATAGACAGGAGCTGTATCTGATTTTCATCCGCTGATTTTCATCCGCTGACCTCAGCTGTGTATCAGCTGTAAGAACATTCTTACACCTGTAAGAGCTGCACTACAGATCAAATCTTTTCCACACAGGGTTACACATCACATTTCCTGTGATTGACATGCATGCTTTAATAGGCTTACATGGTCAGGTTTCTGAATCCTGTCACAATGGCAAGCGGTCAGGATCATTGAATGGTTAATCTTTGTTCAGCCCGGTCATTGGGCAGAGAAGATGGATGAGTACGTGTCGATACACATATTCATCCTCACAGGGAGGCGTGGAATAGTAAAGGACTTCCGCTCAGGGGCGTAGCACAAAACTACGGGCCCTATACATAAGCTGTCTCTGTGGGCCCCCTTCCTCTCTTGATCCATGTATCTAATGCACCTTTTAAAATGTATTTACAAATTACTGAGCGAAAAACTGTACACATGAATCTGAAGCGGTTATTAGGGAAGTCACTAATGAACTAAAATAGAACTAAAGTATAAATAGTAATAATAGAAGTAATAATAATCTGTGCACATTTCAACCCTCTTTCCTCAACATACTGTAGTTTACAATTACTTTACTATGGTTAAATGAGGTTTGCTTGGAGTATCATGCTTAAGAGCACATTCTTCATGTTTATTTAAGTATTTATCATTCCAACGGTATAAGACAACAAAAAAGAAACACCATCTTAGTTTTCTAACCACTACATGGAGAGAGTGCTTACTATACTGCATAATAACAGACAACTGAACAAGACTTCACAAGTCATGATTATTTGCATAAACAATAACACACACAAAATCAGAAAGCATATGCCAAAAAGCTAAATAATTAAACTTTAGAAAGCTGAAAAATCTTTACAAGTTATGCTTTGGATAATATGATTGATCTTGCAGTATTGAACAAATATGGAGAATGTCTAACTTCAAACTCTAATGTATCTTATGGAACTGATGATATTGGGGTTCATTCCCCAGTCAATTTGACGGGTCTTCTTGTTAGCAAAATCATTAGCTGACACTCTACTTCTTCTTTGAATTATCGACGTTTAGAGCGAGCCACTCAGGAAGTTCGCCAGGCGCTGAAGCAAATTGTCATGAATTACATTGAGAAAGAGACGTCCGTAAATCTTATAATGTTTTTTTGAGGTAAATCAACTTTCCAGTATGAACAATTGAATAGCCCTTATTTATATCATTAAATCCTAAAAGTTTTAAAATGCGCCTAAAGCCGCGAACAGAGAGTTCTATTTCGTATAGGCTTCGACCTCTAAGGCTATCGCTATTGGGTAATCCCCTGCGCACCCGCGCAGCACTGAAAACACTTGTAGTCCACGCCCACCTGCGAGGTGGGCCCCACCTTCGGGCTCACTTCCGGTATAAATAGGAAGGAGGCCCGACAATCTGCTCCCTCCCTCTTTTCTTCAGCACCCCGGTACTGAAGCACTGTAGAGACACTAAAGAGTAAAGGCTCTTTTAAGAGCCACCTCGAAAAAGATCCTTAAACATGAGTACACAGGGTTGTGTTAGAGTTTGCTCCTCATGCCAGACGGGGTTCATAATGAGTTATGACCGGCACTCACAATGCGAATCCTGCCTGGGGTCGGAGCACGCGCATGCAGCTCTCGCCCAGCAGGTGTCATGTGCTCATTGTCATTGTGCCCGTCTCCCTCTGGCCGACAGACAGCGAAGAGCGGACGCTCTCGCTACTGCGGCCGAGGAGGATGATTGGCCAGTCCAGGAGTCCTACTCCGTGGACCAAGCCCTTGAGTTCCTGGATCCGAGTGCTGGGCAGGAGTCGGAAGGCTCCGGTGTCCTCATACATCCCCCTCACTAAGGGGTTGACGGATGTTGGTTTTCCGACGGCATTGTTCGGGGTGAAGCAGGCCAGCACGGTCGCCGCAAGGCGTCCCTTGCTTTCCTCCCCCAGGGACCAGGTTGTCGTCCGCCAGACTGACCGGATGCACCAGTGTGCCTTCCGGGCGACTGCAGCGGCGAACAACATCGCTCTGCTGTCTCACTCCATAGTGAGACTATCAGCAGCCCTCCATGCCCTCCGAGGCTTCGGAGGAGATAGGCAAGGCTGCCAGCACAGCACTCACCCTGTCAGTGGAAGACATTTGCACTGCTGCATCTTGGTCTTCCCCCTGTTCGTTTATTCAATTGTATTTGAGGGATGTCTCCCATTCCTCTCTGACACACCCTGTACGGAGTGTCTTGTCAGAGTGAGTGACGTCAGGGATCCGGCTGTTCGCTCTCCTGCCTGTCTGCACGGAGAGAGCTGCCCTTGTTCCCCCTCTTTTATCGCTGGACAAAGTGTGACCTTCGTCTCTACTTTTTCACAGCGGCAGGGTTGTATTGTTCCCAGCCTTCGTCCTCTCAAGGAGAATATTCATGTTATTCTATATTCCAGGGACTGTGATGCACGATTCGCATGGCGCAATAGGCATGGGTTATTATCTGAGCAGGTGTGTCTGTGCTTCTAGTACCGGGCGGACCCAGTGGGGCGCAGACTACATCATGCTTCGCCCTTAACCCAATGGGTTAAGGGCGAAGCAACTCAACTCTGTCCCTCATCATGAACGCAGGAGGCTGGCTGTATATCTGAACTCGCGCTCTCATCATTCTCTTCATCATCTTGCACTTGTTCTAAGCTGCTGATGATAGTGCTTGTAGCAGCACTGCTGCCAAAAAGGTCTGTCAATTTGCGACATGTATATGCTTCACCTGCGAGTGACTTCACCTTTTTTTCTCTTGCCTTCTCGGCCCCACCTTTTTCTTTTCGTTTTCTTTGATTTTTATCCATGTTTTTTCATTCTCCCTGTCTGCCGCGGCGTCTAATCCCTTCTCTTCGTGTGGCCGGTCTTTTTTCTTCTTTGTGTGTGATTATTTGACAGATAAGAACCACACAACTGCATTAGCGGCCGCTGTCGCCCTCTGTCGGCCCTCAGCGCAACTTAAATGATGACGTTAAACAATTTATTTTTAAAGGGCCGGCCGGCCGGCCGTCAACGGCCCTTGACGACCGGCCGTTCTGTGGTTCTCCAGATTCTACAGATGTCCAGTCCGCCCCTGGTGAGGGGTGAGAGGGGCCCCGGACAGCCTTCACCATTTGTTTTTGGATACAGAATTCAGTAATTCAACTGATTTTTTTCCATGCCTTTCAAGGGCCCTCCCCCCATCTGGGCCCTGGGTACTCAGTCCCACTTGTCAGCGGCGCCGGATTCATTTCAGAAGTGGGGGGGCCAAAAAGTGCGTGTGTATGTGACATACTTGCCAACCCTTCCGAGTTTCGCGGGAGACTCCCGATTTTCTCCCGGTCCCGGGGTCATATTTATCCCGCATTTCTCCCGATTTCTGACTAAATCTGATTTGTGAGTCACGACCTGTTTCATTCTAACATAACGCTCCAAATGTTACTGTTTCCACTCGGACTTCAATACAGCTACAACATTGTTTGGTTTCCATGGTAACGCGTCTCTTTAGTAGCGCGCGCAACTGAAAGTCTGAGAGGGTGTTCAGCATGGGGAGGAAGATAGTCACAGAAAACAGAACAAGAATGGACAACTCTACCCTCTGCTCACTCCTTTCCTGTAAATTAAACTATACAGGTCCAGCCCACACATATGACAGCGCAGTTGCTCCATCATTCCATCTTTCCATTTTTCCTGCTCAATACGCTCTTGTTTGACAAGCTGAATGTTGACTGGTGTTTGACTGAAGTAAGCGCACTTTTTTTGAACACACTCTGTGAAAAGTTCCAGTTATTAACTCCGGTATTTACAAAGCTGTCATCTCCACATTTGGATTTGATGGATATCCATCGATCTGATTGATTATTATCGGAGCAAATGATCAAAGTAGTAACGGAGGGAAAATATTTTCGTTTGGATTACTGGTCTGGGGGGAGCTCGCGAGTGTGTGTGTGTATATACGTGTGTGTTTGTGTATTTTTGCCTTTGTGTGTATTGTGTTTGTTTCCCGGAAAAACACTCGAGAAACACCGGCTGTTGTTATGCCTGCTGTGACGTAAAGTTACTCCGTTCGCCGCTTGTAATTATGTCGTTACAAGCTTCAAAGTTGTATTTATCATCTGAATTTGCCGAAACAAGTTTAATATTCTAAAAGCCAAGACTTTATTTATTTGAAATCAGATGAAAACGAACTGTAACGGACCCTGCCGTGTTATCTATGATTACTATACGCCTTACATTCATAATTTCAGCGGAGGGAGGGGGAGCGGCGCTGTGGAAGAGCAGAGTGGCGAGTGAGAGCTGTCATCTTCCCTTTACAAGCTTCAAAAATGCCTGTAGCTAATGAGATTGAATATAACAATAAAAAATAACAAACATATACACAGCTAGATCAGATGGCGTTCTTTTTAGATGCGACTTTAGAGTAGAGGGGAATTATTGAAACGGGATGTGTACAGTGTTCCGCGGCATCCGCTGCTGCGAGAATGTGGGGCAGGGCTGTAAAGTGGGGGGGCCAATGGCCCCCTGGCCCCCCTGCTTCCGGCGCCCTTGCCACTTGTCCCCCCACTTCTCCACTACGACGCCCCTGCTTCCGCTCACATCCTCTTACTGATCACAACAGCAGTCTTAATGCAGGTTAAATTGTAAATATAATTTTCCTTTTTTGTGTGTTTCATGATCATTATGGCTGCATTCGCAATTTCACATTTTCTTAAAGGAAAAAGTACTTCTTAGATATATTTTTGCAATTTGCATATGTGGGGATCCAATTCAATGGGGCCCAGAGCAATACATTAAACCACATCTGCAAATCTGCTTTATTAGGGTCAACAATAACGGTCACCATGATCATATCACTCAAGACTTGCAATCATAGATTCATGCACTTGAATGCCAGAACGTTCCTTGATGTCTGGAGTCGAGTCAGAGGCTCGGGGGCCACTATAGTTTTAAAATTTGACAGACGGGCCGGGCCAGTAGCAGATCGGTGAAAAAATATTTAGCTGTCCACTCCTCATTATACACTCAGCACTCAATGTCGACTTTTCTTTTCTTTGGTCCACTCATTGTTACAGATGCAGGTTCAAAGGTGAATTAGGTTCAAAGGTGACTTATTGCGTCATTGCGTCATCGTTTGCGTCATGACGTAACCGTTTACGGGCCCTCTTACCCACGTTTTACGTCGCTGATTTTCTCCGCAACACCGCTCACAACAACATCAATAGAGGACTGCGTCTGGTAGTTTTTAATTATACGAAACCAGATTAAATTAAAGAACTACTTCTCCAACCTTATACCTTTCTCCAGAGTGCCGTGGTGCATTGTTTATGAATGTGGTTCAGCTGCATTACTGCCCGCTGCGGTGCTGCTCGTCTACCGGAGTTTATTCTCCCGTTAACTCACAGCAGCGGCCGCTGTAAAGTCTTCACTGTCTGACTGTCACACAAGCAGCTGATACATATCCCCCATCCCCATCAGTGAATGCGTTTTAGTCTGAAAGCTGTTTGGCATCGCAACGCTGTTATGAAAGTTTCTCTGGCATTCTACAGGTGATGTTAGCAGAGCAACCGAAGCTAATCAGACTATCGTGACTACTTGTTGCTATCATATTGTGGCATAAGCCGTTTTCTACACGCATATTTTACTTAGTTTTCGTTATGATTTTACTTGTGATGGCCACATGTAGCCCATGTATTGATTCCATCCAATAGCTGCAATAATACAAAACAACAGGAAAACGTCTGCCTCTTCACAATGATCAATAACAGTGAACGGATGGTTATTAAAGTAAGGTCAAATAAACAGAATCACACTAAGCCTGGTTAGTGTTGCCTGACTTTATATAAGTGTTTTTTATAAGATTGTGGTCTCTTAGTCACTTTGCTCAGCGCTACTGCTTGTTATAACTTGTATTCGCCGTACTCGCCATGAACTGTTATTGCTCAGGTTAATCTCGACCCCCTCCAATGTAAGCGTGATGTATTTGGTTCTTGGATCTTGCCGGGTTGCCGAGTGGGGCCAGCTGAGAGAATAGACCAGACTCCAGCAAAGGTCAATTGTGTCTAGAGTGCGCCATCTAGTGGGATCAACTGAAATGCCGGGTTTTGCAGGAAAAAGGCAAAATGAATGCGGTCTTTACTACAATTTGGACAATTTTGTACCAATATTCGGCGGGCCGGATTCAAAAGCCCAACGGGCCGTATATGGTCCGCGGGCCTTAGTTTGCCCATGCCTGGTCTAACTGTTACAATATATTGCTCTGGTGGTAAACAATTGAGCAAGCAGGCTAGCTTAGCAACACCATTAGCAACAGGAACTGCAGTACTGCACACTGAGAAGAGGAAAACAAACAAGAACAGCAGAACAGCGCCAGTGGGAAATAATGATTTTTTTTTGTATTGTTTTAATAATTGAAATGATGACCATTGAATGCATAACCATGCCACAAACAACAACAAGATTCACTGTCTTTTTTTTTTTTACCTAGCATAAGATTATCTTCATAAATATGAATTCATTCATTTTCATTATTGTTATTTCTTCAGATTATAACCAATGCTGCAAGACTATACACAGATCCCTCAGAGGACCTCAATGCACTTACACACCAAGAATAACAGAGAGAGGGGGGGAGAGAGAGAGAGAGAGAGAGAGAGAGAGAGAGAGAGGGAGAGAGAGAGAGAGAGTGAGAGAGAGAGAGAGAGAGAGAGAGAGAGAGAGAGAGAGAGAGAGAGTGAAGAGAGAGAGTGAGAGAGAGAGAGAGAGAGAGAGTGAGAGAGAGAGAGAGAGAGAGAGAGAGTGCTCACAATGGTCAATAAGTGCACAAATACTTTTTTTCATTTAAAAACACTGACATGACATCCATTGTCAGGCAATGAAATTATAGAATACTGTTACTGTAAAACTAGACCCCCCCCCACACACACACACACACAAACTGATGGAACGGGTTTCATTTGGTCAAATGAATCTGCATTTACACGACACACCGAAACACACTCACACACTCTGCACATCATGTGCTATTGCATGTCATATCCATCACTCTGAGAGTGTGGGAGCGTACCTGATCTACCTGCTTCATATCAAATAGTCACATAGACTTTATTTAAAATAACTGACTCACTTTATTGAAATTAACAGTTTGTGTATTTTACATTATTGCAGATTGTTTTCAATTATACCATTACTTTTAGATATTTAAATGTATACTACCTTTAAATCAGCCAGAATATCCACTACCATGTGAAAATCATCTTGTAGTAGTCTACAGTATGTCTCTGGTAGATAACCACATGTTGCAAAGGCTGTGTGTGTTTGCTGTGTGTGTGAGAGCAGCTGTCAGGGAGCTCGGCTCAGGACATTGGGACTGAGCCGCCTCCCACAGACCCCCCCCCCCATCAGGAGTCATTCTCCCAGCCGCTCACCTCCACTGTTTCACATATATGTATATATTTTTACAGAATTAATGTAGCACAAATTAATGTAGCGCCCCCACAAAAAGGAAAAAGAACTTTTTTCTAATTAAATGATTGCACATTTAAAAAGTCAGAAGATTAAAAGTTGATAATAAAGTAGTGAAATGTATTTGGTGAGAAAAGTAAAACAGCAAAGAATTACGGCTCAGAGTAATGACTGTGGTAGAGAGAGTGTGTGTGTGTGTGTGTGTGTGTGTGTGTGTGTGTGTGTGTGTGTGTGTGTGTGTGTGTGTGTGTGTGTGTGTGTGTGTGTGTGTGTGTGTGTGCTATCAGTACAGTGATCTTCCTGAAGACAGACTGGTTCTCAGTCATCTCTACTGGCAGATAGAGAGTCCTCAATCCTTACAGCTCTATAACTACACATATGATAGAAACAGAATAGCCCTGTACACTGACCATCCACAATCACTATTTTAGTTATGAACTCTTATTTTCAATATAAATTGCTGTATACACTGCAACAAACATATAGTTAAACGTTTGTAGTGAATAGGTAAAAGTTGTCACTCAATGATCTGACTCAAGTCGAATTGGCCTCTCAAAAAGGAGCAGCAAGTCAAATGTAAATTGGAATCAAAAATCCTAATCTGAATAAGAACACTGATATAAATGTATCTCTTTCTTTAAACCTTATTTAAAGTTCCCATCTAAGATGGTTACTTGAGTTTCACCCTGCAGGTGTACTTCTGCTGATCAAAATAGTCACCATCTAGTGTAGAAGCAGATCTTTGAGATCTGAACTAGGAACAGCCTTAAGGCAAACACTGTGTAGATCTGTGCTGAACCATCAGCGCATCCCTCCTGGTCTCCATAACAACCCTCCTCCTCATCAATCCCAGCAGCCACTTCTGTTCAGTTGTATCTCATTCTCCTGTTTCCTTCAGCACTTCCAGACCTTTGATTTCCCTTTTCTCCTTTTCTGAATGAATCAGTGTTCCCACAGCTCAAGTGATACCACTCCTTACCGAGCATTCCTTAACAACTCTTAATAAGAGGCACGTGACTCCACAGCTTCACTGATGCCAACACACCTTCCAGAACTCACAGCTGTTCACCTCACGAAAGACCAGATGAATATTAGTATTTAGTAGTGATTTTTCAAATCAATCGTACAATTGATTGGTCATTTTGGTCTCATTAGGGCTTGTTGAAGGAAATATAAAAATCAAATCAAAAGAAACTCTCAAGATATTTGGTGCATATGCATGTGCATGTGTTTTGTGTGTATTTGTGTGCGTGTGCAGAACCACTTAGATATATCATTATGAATCATTACATGAAAATGTGAAAGTGATATAACCCCACCCCCCCACACACACCTACCCCGTTAAAATACCCTCAATGTTAAAAATTACACATAAATAATACTGATATAAATGTGGCAAAATTCCAAAAAGTGAGAAAAACATTATTCATCAGACTGATGAGAACATGACATACACATGTTTAAAATACTTTGTGCTGCTAAGATGTGCTGTTTCTGAGGACACATCACCAGTTTACACAAACTGGAGAGGGGGGGACACAGAGCCCCCGTTTCACTAGTTGTTCGACATGACCTTAAGAGCTTTAACGCAGTGAGCTTAAGGAACCCGACATGACTTATAGAGTAGAATAAAGCGATATCATGGGATCATTTCTGACATCATCTTCATCTGAGACTATTCTCAATCAACATATCGTTCATTATGATCACAATAAAATATTTTTCATTTCAGTAACCCCACACCTGTGAGACATACCAGTGGGTGGAAGAAGAATCCCTAATGAAACCGGGCTCCAGTTGAGGATGGGTCGGGTTAGAGGGGGCAGTTATCAAAGTTACCCATTTGTACCCAGGAGGTTCTCATTTCCTTGGGCACCATATTTCTCTGCAATACTGTCATCATAATGTGGCGATACGACACGACACAGCATGACACCATCATACAACACCGACCATTCAGCCACATCTATGTGTATGTGTGTGTGTGTGTGTGTGTGTGTGTGTGTGTGTGTGTGTGTGTGTGTGTGTGTGTGTGTGTGTGTGTGTGTGTGCTCTGTAGATTGTTGACTGTGTGTGCCATGCTAACATCTCTCAGCAGATCTGCAGCCAGCTGTGGTGGTCACCATGCTATAATTTAATATATGGCTACGCTTAGTGATGGATGGTCAGCCATGAAGAAAAATGTTCTTTCTACCTTTCAGGAAAAAAGGAAAAGCCCAGCTGGCCCAAACATCAGCACACTGGATGCTTCAGGCAACACACAATCAGATTAAATGACATCTCTTTGGGGTCTTCTGCTCATTGTTTTTCTTTCTTTTAATGTTATTATCTTGCATGTTTTTTGTGCGATGTTTAACATGCACTGTGCTTTCTTTTATTTTGCAAAAGTTGAAGTGCATCGTCATGGTTATTTTGGTTGCCTTTTATGATTTTAGGCCAGTTTCCGTTGATTGTTCTGCACATTCCCACATTGCACAGCTACTTTGGTGAATTGGGTTGTGAAGGGGCACTACACGCTTAAGGCCCCAAAAGTCTTAGGCCGGCCTTGGTAAATGTAGGCTTAATAGAAATATCACGAAGACCTTAGCCAGACTTCCTTTTGAAACATTTATATTTGAGCTATCTTGTAATCAGATTTAGCAGAATGCAATCTCCTCTCCTCTGAGGAGGGAAGTGCTTTCTGAGGTACATCGTGAGGCCTTTCACTCAAACGTCAGGGTGAAGAAAAGAATGGAGCAAACCAACATAGCAGATGCTAAAGTGTTAGCATAGATCACCGAGCCAATGATCTACTGCATTGTGTCTTTCTAGTCATAATGTTTCTGCACACTAATCATTATTTGAATCCATGTTTGCATTGTTTGCATTTTAACTCATGTATTGTGTGTTTAGGCATTTGTGTGTGTGTGTGTGTGTGTGTGTGTGTGTGTGTGTGTGTGTGTGTGTGTGTGTGTGTGTGTGTGTGTGTGTGTGTGTGTGTGTGTGTGTGTGTTGTTTCTCCATAGGTGTGTGTTTATGTGTACGCGTTGAGGCGTTCTTTGGAGCGTGTAGAGTGGATGTCGTGCAGCTCCTGCTCCTCTTTGGACTTGATGTCCTCATACTTCTGAATCCGGCTGGCGTCCTTCAGGTATCCCCAGTTAGCAGCCAGAGCCATCAGGAAGTGGACCTGGGGGGTGTGCATGCATACAATTTACTTTTAGACCCTAATTTGTTGGTTTTAGTTTTGAAGAAAATGTTCACCAGTCTTTTTATAAATACTTTCCCAATGTAAGATGTTTTTCTTTCGGTATAAAGACAGATGTGAGTGATATGCTCCAATGACAATGCCATGTGGAGTCCTCTCCATGTGAACAAAGAAAACAAAATGTGTATTTCTTCACGGGTACATAGATTTAGTCTATCATTTAGAACCCGATTAAGACAGAACTTTAGGCAACTTTGTTTCATTGATTGAACTTTATCTGCCTGGATTCATTTTCTGCCTCATGTCCAGCGGCTGTGGTCGAGTGTGTGAATCAGCATTAAGTTAGATGATCGCGATTTGGCACACATTGATGACAGCTCTGCCATCAGTGTATGAATGTGTGTTTGAAGGGTAGATGTGTAACAGCAGTTTGAATTATTTGAAGAATAGAAAGGCGCTAAATAATTGCATTTTAGGTGTGTTTGAGTGTGAGAACTGAGAGAAATTAGAACTCCAATCACCATGGCGATGACAGCGGCTCCTGCTCCTGCCAGTGTGCACACGAACAGATGGAAGGTCAGGTCCAGCTGGAACACACAAAGAGTGGTCATTTATCTCTTCTCTCTCTTTTGTTGACAAAAGTCATAAATCCTATTGTGTGTTATTCAAACGTGTTCACACTTGTGGTTCTTACCTCATTGGATTCACACATCTTGAAGAACTTCTCAGATCCTGTACACACCTTCCTCTCCTCAGAGATGGTCACCGCTCCTAAACATAAACTCTTCATTACTATGGACTTCACACTTTTATATTTTACAAGAATGCAGATAAATGAACTGAATCTGGAGAATATATAAATATGACATTGAAGCCCTTTGAATCTTTCATTATATTCCTATATCTAGATTATTGATCACTGGTATTGCACCCGGGGAATCTCGGAATGCACTTATCGTGACCTCAAAAGGATCGAATCCGAAACTTAAAAATAATGAAGCAGCTTTTTTATTGAGAACCACTGCATTAGATGAAGTGATGAGTTTGCTGACAGAAGGGCTATGTGCAGTTTGAAGGTCCGGCCAGCAGGGGGCAGTGCTGCAGGTGCCCGGGTGAGGGACACCACATGGAGGACTGACAGTCACTACAATATTTGCTTTAAACACTCCTTCATCACCAGTTAAACACATGATGTAATATGATGTCAGAAGTCATACATAGGAAAGGAACCATGAACCAATGTTTTTACTTAGTGCTAAAAGCATGCTGTCAGTGCTTATGTCACTATGATTTGATTTTAATCTTGTTGTCCGTTTATTAATATACCCATTTAATTATTACTTTAATACATTCAGTTATACATTATGTCCAATTAGGTCCTACATTAAGAAAGGAATTATTTGAAATGTAAATGTTTTAAAAAATCTACATTATATAGTGAGAGATTATGGTGGTTTTATGACGGATGCTTGTTTATTTAAAACATTTAATAAAATATAATAATTTTGGGGTTACTTTGCCCAACATATTTGAACTAAATTAAATATTTTATTCAATTAGTTAACTCGATGTTTTTTGTTGACTTCAACACCAGTATGTTTTTACAGACAATATATCCTTAAATCCAAGCAACAACAAAAAATCCTCCCCCCCCCCCCCCAAAAAAAAAGACACAAGTAAGGACAAAGCCTTTCTTAAGGTGTCCAGGAAATGCAAAGGGTGTCTGCAGAGTAGGTGAGGAAGAAGGGGACATGTTACTGTGAGAACACACACCCATCATCCTAACACACACAGCGCCACAGTCTGCCTCATTAAACCCCCCTTCAAGTCCAGGAGAGGTTACACCTATTCATCCTTTGAGCAAGGAGACTTATCCTTTTCTGTGGCAGCGATGGGCCTGCTCCGTATGGGGGTTATTCCCTATGTTTATTCAAGAGCGTGGTCTTTAAATTTGAGAGCATAATTTATTGATTTCACGTTCAGATTATGTATTTCTTTCCCTCAAACCCTGTCATCGCACTCAAATAGTGCCTGCTTGCGCTTAGATTTGCTCTGCTTCTGCTCAAACTGTACGCTTGCACTCAGACATATTCCTACGGTGGCCCTGAAGTGCAAAACACAACAGCATTTCACAAAACACAACAGCATTTCAGAAAACACAACAGCATTTCACAAAACGCCGCAGCATTTCACATTGGACGGAAAGGGTATTCCTTTAGGGAGAACACTTCTTGTTTGTGATTGGACAGAGCCAGCCAGAGAAGCACTGCTGTGATTGGTTGTTTTTGCTGCCAGTCAAGAAATGACGCTTCGTGATTGGTCAGCACCCGACAGCGCAATATGTCCCAACACATCAGCCGTTAGCTGTTAGCACACACTCAGAGCTCACAGCTCCTCATATCTGTTCAGAAACTGGACAAAAGTTAAACATGTACAAAACACAGACTGTCTATGTCATGGCGAATACAGTCGCTGCTTTATTTATGTCTGTATGGCGTTGTTGTGAGTGTGGACGGAGCAGCTACAGGTTAGTTTAGCCTGATCGATCCGATTCCATTCAGAAAACACGCATTTTAAAAGCTTTTCGCCTGCCGTCTTGTCTGCACTTGTCAAAGCATTAATTCATGGTTTTTACTAACCGGTATCAGTATGTAGTTACTTCGGCATCACTTTGAAACGTGTATTACAATTAAATCACGGTCAAATATGTTCATTTTGTTGTAGTTGGTATCTCCCATAGGATTTACATGGAGATACGCCCCGCCCCCTCTCCAGCGCGTCTTGTTTGAATGACAGGAGCAAACACAGCTGACAGCCGCGGTGAAACTCGAGCGATTAGAGCGATGCGAATATTGGGTAGTCTACCGTAGTATTTACATGGAGATAAGTCCCTTAAAAACCATGAATTAATAAAGCATTAATTCATGGTTTTTTCGCATCGCTCTAATCGCTCGAGTTTCACCGCGGCTGTCAGCTGTGTCATTCAAACAAGACGCGCTGGAGAGGGGGCGGGGCGTATCTCCATGTAAATCCTATCGGAATCGGATCGATCAGGCTAAACTAACCTGTAGCTGCTCCGTCCACACTCACAACAACGTCATACAGACATAAATAAAGCGGCGACTGTATTCGCCATGACATAGACAGTCTGTGTTTTTATGTTGTTTAACTTTTGTCCAGTTTCTGAACAGATATGAGGAGCTGTGAGCTCTGACATGTTGCTGATGTTGGACTGGGTGGTGACCAATCACGAAGCGTCATTTCTTGACTGGCAGCAAAAACAACCAATCACAGCAGTGCTTCTCTGGCTGGCTCTGTCCAATCACAAACAAGAAGTGTTCTCCCTAAAGGAATACCCTTTCCGTCCAATGTGAAATGCTGTGGTGTTTTCTGAAATGCTGTGGTGTTTTGCACTTCAGGGCCACCGTATATTGCTGCTTAAAACCTTCTCCTCGCACTCAGGCTGTTTCTGTGCGCTCGTCAAATGTCTGCTCTCAGATTTCTGCTGTGCATTTGGATTTTTTGTGCAACAACCCTGTCAAAATCCCTCAACCAATAGGAGGCCAGGAGTCCTTGCGGGTGCGTTCGCTTTACTTATTAGAGTGTCCCGTAAGGGCGGTTAATCTTTGGTTTATAAACTCCCGCCCTCGACGGCTTTATCACATGCACTTCACTTGTTTCATTTACAACTTTTGGGGGAAAAAAGCACAGTTAATAAATATATATACCAGCACCTTACATAATAGCTACATTAATAGTAGCCGTAGTAGCACACCGTGCTGGTGCAGAACAACAGGCTGGAGCAGGGATGGGCAACTTTGCTGGTGGTGGGGGCCACATAATTGATGTACTGGCCACCAGGGGGCCGCAGATTCACTTGGAACACACACACACAAATTCCATGTGTTGTATGTAATTATTAACAAATATACTTAGTCTGACATCTTCATTGACATTTTACAATCTTTCAGGGAACATCCTCTAATAAGCTCACTAAACAAATATCAGTTCACAGAAATGTTATTTAATTTTTAGAAAGTGGCATGTTTGTATTGAACAGGTTATTTAACAGTGGAATAAAACTATTGGAAAGCACGGAAAATGTGTGTGCATTGAGATTAACCATTAAGATGACATAAACATGAAGTCATGAACACTAACCCATAGCTAGCCAGATAACTGGTGTGTTAGCATTGAATACTAGATAATGAAGATCATTAGATTATATTACATTAGATTTAACGTTATTGTCATTGAACACAGTACACCGCAATTCAGTTTAAATTCAACCAAAAAATGCAAAGAGTAATTCAAGTGAATGAGGTAACAGTATAGGAGGCAGAGCCTGCATGCAGCCCAGCAAGCGCCGCCATTTTCTATCATAAAGCTCAGCAGGTCTGTCCATCTCTCTCCTGGCCTTAGTGCAGGCAGGCAGAGGAGGACAGGCGGAGCCACTCGTTTCTGTAGGAGTTCAGTTGAGTTGAGTTTTTTACTACCAAATATTTCATATAAATAATGAGATAATATATATGTGAATCTTGTAACCTCACTCACAAGCAGGCACCCAGAGTTGTGCAGAAACGTAGGCTTATAAGTTACTTTTTTGATTCCATTTGACTTCTCAGAGTAGTTTTAATGGCCTGCTCTGTTTCAGCAGAGTGAAGTAAGTAAATGTTTATATTTGTATTTGTTGACAGTCTTTTATTATTGTCCTTTGTGATTCATGTCTAAATCCTTGCATGGTTGTGATTCTAATAAACAAGTAACAATTGGTTGTATTGTGCTTGTTAATAATATTTTTAAAGTGAATGCGGAGTTTTTGAGGATCACAACATCACCACTTCAATCAAAGTTCATGCGGCAGCTGGACCACTTCTCAGACAAGCTCTTGAAGATCTTCAAGACCAAAGGAGGACTGAAGGGGCAACAAATCAAGCAAGCCCTTGCAATATCAGATTCGGTTAGTATAAATGCATAGAACATCGTTTTTCACTGTATTGTTTTGGTCCATGCTCATATGAACACATTTAAGAAATGGTCTGCTTTTATAGTGTTTTTAAGGCAATAGCTTATTGTGGAAATGTAGGGGTTAGGAGTCCTGCTTAGGGACACACACGACAGATACAGCCCTCTACTGTGTAGACTACCTGCTCTGTTGCACATGCATTGTGCTTAATTGTCTTTGATTTATCACCTCTGCTTTAGTTTGAAAACATCCACATCAAGAGGGGGTGCATCCTGCGGAGCATTGCGATCTACCTCAACGAGGATCCACACTCTTTTTTTAAGGAGTATCAGGTATGTTTATCACAATATGTTTTCATTGTAGTGGTTAACAGTGTTACCCACAATTATAACCACCATTACTTACATTTATAATAAGAACATTCTATGGCACACAACCCTATCCCTGCTTCCATCTAGATGTGTTATCACATATCATAAATACATGCAGAAATAAATACATCTATACATTAATATAGGAATGAATATATGTAAGAATGAATAAATACAGAAATAAAAAAATAATAATAAATAGATACAGAAGTAATTTCATCGGGCAAGTGTTAAAATAAATATAGAAAAAAGTGAATTAATACATTTATACAGATATAAATAAATCTATAAATTAACATAAGAATAACATTGATAAATACAGACATAAATAAAAGCAAATGTGAATTAAAACATGAATATATCTGGAAATAAATACAAATAATAAATGAATGCTGAAATAAATAATTGCATTTATATATAAATACATCTATAAATGAATAAATAAATATTGACATGAATACACATGTAAGAACTAATAAATAATTTAAATAAATAATAAATAAATGCTGAAATACAGAAATATATTAATCAATAGGTTCATGTTTAAAAAGTGAATGCAGCAATTAATAAATTGTTAAAGGAATAATTACATAATCACATAAATCAAGGAAATAAATTATTAAAGAATAAATAATCAAATACATATCGAAATAAGTAGGTAAATGCATAATTAACTACAGGAATAACAACAAATGACAGGATTAAGTAGGGATGTAAACAAAAAACTAAATACCTGAATGAATAAATAAGATAAAGTTGATAATCAAACAGAACATACAGGAAGACATCTTTATAACTTATTTATGGAAACATTTTCTTACAAGCTTCATTGAGTTCTGTGCTGGAGGTCCTAACCTTAGCCCTCTGGTATCACTCTGGACATTTTTGTCCAAATTGGTAATTGTTCCCGTCAGATTTGGCTATAATGATTTTGTGTTTTTTCTAGATACTTTTTGGAATTTCAATTTTTCTAATCGGTCTCGAATACACTCTGTACATATTACCCTAATTGTCCATTTAAAAAATGTTCCCACACTTTTTGGTAGTGGGGGGGAAAATATTTAAATAAAATATTTTTATCATATCATTTTATCATTCAAGTTTTTGAAAGTGGACATTTTTATCCTGAGTGGCCAAATAGGGTAGGACATCTGAGTGATACCAGAGGGTTAGTCTAAAACTGTTTGGATCAATTAGGAGAGCCACATAAGTACATCTGCTTCTATAAAATGCAGTTGCAATGAAAATGTTTTATGGTGAATTCAGGTTTTAGCTAACATGTGTTGTATGTTGTGTCTTTGTTCAGGCCTCTGAAGATGCCAAGAGGGACATGGCAAACACAGTCATGGGCATATACACACTTCAAAGAGATGTGGATGGGCAGCCAGAGGACGTGGGAATTGTCATCGAAGGCAATATAGTCAAGGACAACTTGGGCAGCGTGATTGTGGGGTTTGTCATGCTATTGGGACTTATCTATGCCCTGGATTTGAGCTTTCCGGACAACCTCAAACACACCTTGGAGTTCATGCAGAAGGTAGTGATGAGTCTGGATGGGCTCAAGCTGAATGGTCAAATCGAAAGTCTGAAGATCAAGTTGTTCGATTGAAATGTGAAAAAGAAGTGACTCATGAGGTCATTTTATTCACGGGTTTCCTAATCAGAGCAGATGAAGCCGTTATATCAATCGTTTGTTCTGTGCTTTTCTGTATTTGTTTGTTTCAACACTCTGTAACACTCTATTTCCATATGTTGGTGTTTGCAGTGCACTCTTTATGTTATGTGTTATTTCCCGTTAGAAGAGCAGTGCATACCCATACCCTGTTATATTGTATTCATTGTATTTGGCAAAGGGAGATTTGTAAGTTAATTATAGGAGTTCCATTTCTCTGCCATTTAAAAAATGGTATTATCTTTCAGAATGTTTTTCATCTTTCAGTGTGAATTCATTCATTGTTAAAACACTATTGAATGGAATGGAGGTTTGTTTTGAATAATGTGAATTTAAAAATAAAAAAAACTAAACCATGTTTTCTATCATGTGTAACACATTTTTATTAAATTATTATTATTTAACCTCATTATTTCATTTTCAATTAATTAAATAGGATTTAGGTGGACTAGCATTATTTAAATTCATAAAGGTAATGTTATCATTTTACTTAAACTCTATTTGAAAAATTTGAGTTGGACTAACTCATTTACATTATACTGCATGGATGCCATTAGTTTGAGTTTGTGCCACATATATTTATTGGATGGAAAACCTGCCAACAATAAAATTGAGTTAATCCAATGAGTTATTTCTTTGAGTGCAGACATTAGTTGTCTAACTTGAACCTAAAACACTTGTAGCCTGTCTCTGCATTCCCCTTATTCCAAAATAAGGGAATGTCAACACAGACACCTGTCAACCCGCACTCTGCTGTTCCTCAGCGCCACTCCCCCTCCCTCCCGCTGAAATTATGAATGAAAAGCGTATAGTAATCATAGATAATACGGCAGGGTCCGTGACAGTTTGTTTTCATCTGATTTCAAATAAACAAAGTCTTGGCTTTCAGAATATTAAACTTGTTTCGCCAGATTCAGATGAGAAATACAACTTTGAAGCTTGTGACGGCATAATAACGTCACAGCAGGCACAACAACAGCCGGTGTTTCTTGTGAGTGTTTCCCCGGGAAACAAACACAATACACACAAACGCGTCACAGGCCGCCATTTGCCCATCCCTGGTCTGGAGGATCGCTGTCCAACATGGAGCAAAGTCATATCGTTTTATTTGCCATACTTTTTACGCTGGCAAGGGTGTCGTGAATCAACCACGTCAGGGCTTGCTCATTGACAGCTGCATGAACTAACATGGCTATTAACGTTAGCTTAAACCAAGGTGGTAATATTTCAAATGGCTCTTAAATACACGCAATATATTAATCGTAATTTATGCTTCCGTGAGTTTCATTTTCCCTTCATCCAAGGGTGTAGCACATGTCCTGTTTAAGTTTAATCAGTGTGGCTAAATAAAAGATTCACATTAATAATTAGGGATGCTCCAATCGATCGGCCGCCGATCGTTATCGGCCGATATTCACTCTTAATAGTGTGATCGGTGCTCTCTACAAAGGCCTACCTCTGGAACTACCTAAACTAGTCATACATATGTTTATTCTTCACTGTCGGGTCCCTCATTACTGGATCAGGGAGCTGCATG